>VZSR01001854.1:696204-763444 GCA_013398615.1 Brachypodius melanocephalos | reverse complement strand
CCTCTCGGTAGTGCCCGCGGCGGCAGAAGACGAGCGGCTGCTGCAGGGGGACCATCTTGCCGCTGCTCCTCCGGCGGCGTCTCCGTGCGGCGGAGGGGCCGGCTGGGAGGGGAGGGAGAACCTGCTGCACGGGGGCTCTGTTTACGTACACACATTAGCTGCGAGCGGGGAGTTTCTCCTGCCGGCGCGTCCTGCGAGCTGCCTGGAGAATCCCGAGCCGGAGCCCTCCCAAGCGGGGCGGGAGAGGAGAGCCGAGGCAGGGCATGAGTTTTAGGGCGAAAAGCTGCGCTTTGCTGAGCTCCCGGGCAGCACGGTGGTGGTGGTGGCGGCAGCAGCCGTCCTGCGCCGCGGCGGCTCCCGCCTGGTCCTGCTTCGGTGGCAGCTGGTCGCGGCCCATCCTGGACATGTCCTACTCCCGTCACTTTCTGGATTTCCAGGGCTCGTCCATCCCCAGCTCCATGAAGAAGCTGGTGGTGACTAAGCTGAGCCAAAACTTCAGGGAAGCGGTCACCCTGCAGCGGGACTCGCCCGTGCCACTCCCGGGAGACGGAGACCTCCTGGTCAGGAACAGGTGAGCCCCCGCCCGCCCCTCCGCGCCCCGGCCCCGCGGCCCCCGCCGACTCCTGGCACCTTGTGGCCTGCTCTCTCCCACATGCTGCCTCACTTCGGAGACCGGCTCCAAAGTTGTACCAGCCGCCATCTGGCGACTGTTAATTTCGTTTTATTATTGTTGTTGTTGTTTTGAACGGCTGGTGCTACAGCCCTGTCACCCTATCCAGGTGTGTGGGAGTGACACTTCTCCTCCCCCTGTGGTGGGGCTGTGTGTGTGTGTCTGTCTGTCTGTCTGTCTTGTGCGCTGCTCCCGCCGTGCGCCTGCCCGAAGGAAGAGAAACACCCCAGGGCCCCTGTGCCAAAGAGGGGGCGGGAGGGAAGAGCCCAGTGTTACGTTCGGTGAGTGTCGAGGAGGGAGTGAGACGCTCGCAGGGCCCCTCCCTGTGGGGCCTGCCCGGGCTCGTTACACGCACGTCGTGCCCGGAGCGTGAGCGTGTGCCCGGCGCACCCGCACAAGTCCCCCGGGGACGCTGCCGCACAGCGCCCCGTCATCGCGGTGTGCGGGCGGGCCTGGCTCGGCCGCTGTCTCCTCGGCGCGGCCCCGCTGCCCCGTACGCCGGTCTCGGCCTCGCCCCCGCGCAGCCGTGACTCACCGGGGAGGCCGAGGCCGGGCCCGCCGCCCGGGCAGCCCCGGCGCCACCCCCGGCTCTGCGCGCCAAGCGCGGGCGGCGCGGAGGGGGCAGGGCAGCCTCGGCCTCCCTCGCGGGACTTGGGCCCGCAGTTGTTGGTGGCTTTTAGAGAGGAGCTTTTAGGGTCGGGCGAAGACTGAGGAGGTGACATTTTGCTTAGCATAATACACCGTAAATCCCACGCCCAGCGCGGTGACCAGCTCGCCGTGAAATGAAGACTCTGAGGACAAAACGTGCCTCCCCCCACAACTGTCTCCATAAAACCTGTTTGTTCTCGGTGGCTCCTTCCTAGACGCCGTCCTTCCTTGCGCTAAAACTAAACCTTTTGAAGTTCAGAGGTTTCTCTGCTCACTAGGGGAAGCCGAAACTCCGGGAACTTTGGAGCTGACTGCGTGGCTGGCACGAGAGAGCAGAGCTCTCAGGTTCTTGTCAAGCAAGGAAATCGTAGTAACACATAGTTTGCCATGCTCGCCGTGGGAATTTAAAGATTTTTAAGCAGCACTAAGTTGGCTTGAGGACGGTGCTGCTTGAGAACTAAGGCGGTGTGTGACTGTGTACACGTGTGACATGTATGTGTCCGTATGTAACACACAAATACAAGGTGAAGAAGGGATAAGGAGAAAGAACAGGGACTCTTCCAGGTGGTGACAAGAAAGCTGCTGTGGCACTTTAATTCGATTCTGACATCTCCCACTAAGATTTCTGAGACCAAAATTCCCTCCAAACATCAAGTCTAAAACGTTGTGTTGCTGCATCCAGTAATGGCATGAAACAGCCATCCGGCTGGAGTTAAATTCCTTTCTGTGGAAGAGGTCAAAAGACTTGAGATACAAGTAGCAAGTACTCTACACGGGTAATGCAAGGCAGAGCAACATCCTTGTTTCTCAACTGCCCTCCCTCCCACACATGCACTTGGCGTCTTTCTTATCCCACTCCCTTGCCCGCCTTCCTGTAAATTTTTAAAATTTATTCCTTTTTTTTTTTTTTTTTAACAGCTTCCAGTGTAACTCTTCCCTTCTCCCTCTTCTCCCTCCCTTTACTGGGTGGGCTCCCTGGGTGCTCATGGGACATGCATGCTTCATGGTAAAAGGGCTCGTACCACGGTAAAGGCGAGAGCTGGTCCACAGATTCAGGCAGGCAATTGCTGGGCTTTATCACATCAGCCTGTTACACACATGTTCCTCTACTGGTACACATGCATGAGTGGGGATGAAGGAGAGGAAGAGGTGAGTGATGAAGTCTAGAGGTAGAGTTCATACATTTTATAGTATTTGTGGCATTTCTTCTCTCTTTACTGTTCTTTTCTGAAGAATATCACAGAAGACACAGAATTATGTTACTGTAAAACATTCACTGTATACAAGCTGAAGCAGGAAGCAAGTTCTGAATGTTTCCCCCTTTCGCTGTCACTCTGGGGAAGGACTATCCCATCCCTAATGCATGAGTCCCTGCCTATTTATTTTTTTTTAAAAACAAAAACCAAGCTAAAATACAACTATACATTTTCTAATAGGTAGAAGCATACAGATAAAAACAAAACATTGAAAGACTTGGGTTCCAAGAGGGCATTTAGAGATTTGTTCATTTTAGTCCCAGTCACGCCTATGATTGGTATTAATTGCTCTGAGCTTTTCATGCAAAACAATCCTCATTCACCACAATAAAATCTGGTTTGGGATTTATGGGAATAGGAAATTAAAATCTGTGTGTGGATAGATATTTTGAAATAAGATGCAGTTAGGGAGAACTTTCTTCTGCTTTAGAGAGCTATGCCAGCAACTCTCATTTCTACTTTTTTTATACAGAACACCCCCCCATCTTTTACTCAAAAATCCTTCAAAACTGGAAATTAATTTAAGTTTTTTTAAATTATTATTTTGATTCTGTGTAGGTGAGAAAGAGGAGGGGAAAAGGTGATAAATCCTGGATGAAGCCATTTAAGATTTCTATGTCCGTTTGTCCTGTTTTCCGGAGCAGGGAGGGGGAAAGAGGGATGGGTGTGGAAGCAAGGGTTTTCCTTTTTATTGCAGGAGAAGGGTCCAAAGGGTGTGAAGGTTTGGTCCTTCTTAAAGTTGTTGGGGGATTTTCAAGATTTTCCTGATGAAGTGACATATTTCATTGCCAAAATACCTGTAAGGGTTTGCGTTTGGGCTGGAAGATGGGAACAAAGTTTATAAAGAAAGGGAGTAAGAGAGAGTGAGAAAGTTTCTTTTTTGAACCAGGGGACTAAAGGGATCACAGTGGGGAAAGTGGAGGGCTATTCCTGCTGGGTGTTTGGTCTAAATAATGTTTTCCTTGCCTTGTACTGGTTTGGATGACTTTGTTTTGTCTGTGTTTAAGACTGTGATGCTGGTTTTCGGTGTCTCATTCTTTGTTGTGGTACACAAAACGGCGTTTCTTCCCCTCGGCAGCGTCCTCCTGTTTTCTGTAATAAACAGTACGAGGGGTTTCAACACTGCTTAGTATAAATAAAACGGGTGAGTCAATGTGCGTAATTATTTTGGGAAAAGGCTATCTCAGGTTTTTTTCACACCCTGCCTCAGGTTTGCATCTTGAAATGTAAAGGGCAAAACTCAACTAGAAACTTCTAAATTAATGAACAGATTGAAAGTGAGAAGGTGAATGAAGGCAACATAAAAGATTTGGAAGGGGTCTTAAAACCCACTAGCAGACCAAGTAATTGTTACTTCTGTGCTCTCTACTTTCCTCAGTCTCAGAAGTTAGTAAATTGATCTTTAACTTGTAATTCATACTTTTTTTTTCTACTTTTAAAAGCAAAATAATCTGTGAAACTGCAGGCACATCCTACCATCTCACTTTTGTCAGCTGGAATGAGGAGGCAAATTAGACACTATGTTTTAATCCAGACGGTGCGTATGATCGTTTTAATGTACAAGGAATCTAAGAGACTAAACAATCTTGGTTTAAAAAAAAAAAAAAAAAAAAAAAAAAAAGGAAAAAAAAAACCCAAACAAACAAAGCCCATATAATGCGATCAGGAGTTTTGAGTTTAAACACAATAAAAAGGAGGTTTAAAAAAAATAGGGGGGGAGGGCTAGACGGCAGGCTGCTTTGATTAATAATGATGAACCCAGAAGCTCAGGGAGGATCATTTCCCGTGGCACAGCAGCCCCGCAGAGCCGGGGAGGGAGCGGGTGCGTGTACCCGCGTGTCTGTGTGTCAGTATGTGTGTGTGTGCGGGGCACGGGCGGGCCCTAGCCCCGTGGAGAGCCCGCATCCCCTGCCCGGCCAGGTTGCGCCCGACCCCCGCAGCCGCACGCACAAGTTGCGGTGCGGCCCGGGCGGGGAAGGGTTCGCATCCTCTCCGGCTGCAGAACAAAAGCAGCGGTGCGTGTGCTGGAGCCCTCCTGCTCGGCCGGCGCCTGGCCCAGCGCACGACTCGAGCTTTCTTCGCACGCAAAGTTTTTGTCCTCAGAGTGTTTGTTGTTCTACCTGCCTTTGTGTTCCGGCCGCCGCCATGCAGCGCCGAGAGGGGAAGGTCTTGAAAACGCGGGGGCTTGTTCCGCTGTCGCTGCGCTGCCCGCCCTTGTCGGGGTGCGCTGCCCCAGCGCGGGCACGGCAGCTCCGCGTCCTGCCTGGGCGGACGCGCGCCGACAGCGGGAGGAGGGAGCCTGAGCCCAGCAGGGAGCCCGGACCTCCCTTGCGGGTTGAGGCCGGGGGCAGAGCGGGCACACCGGGCTGCCCTCGCAGCTACCCACAGCCCCGGCTAGGAGAAGCCGGTGCAGCTGCGAGCACAGCTCCCCACCGGGCTCTCACCCCCCGCTCCCCTCCCCAGAAGTTGGGGTGTAAGAGCGGGAGGAGGCTGGTGCAGCGCCGGCACGTCTCGCCTGGCGCCCGAGGGACCCGGTGTGCCTCGGAAGCTGCAACTCCGTTACCATTTTTTTTATGCGTCTTTTAGCCCTCCTGTACGGGAGTCACCTCAAAGAGGGATAGAAGAAGATTTTTTTTGTATCTGCGAAGAAGATGTAGGCAATGTTTTGTTGCGGCAGAGCGGCGAGTTAAACGCGGGATTACCGAGAGCTACAGTTACTTTTACCTATTTTATACATGGATATGTCTACGCTTACGTGTCTTTTTGTACATAACGCTGGTGAAAGTTTGAAGCTCCCTATGTTGTAAACAATGAAGAATATCAAAAGGAGCAAAGCAGTTTTAGTTCTTCTCACTCTAATGTGCAAGCAATTTAAAACTACACACACATGAGCTGAGCTTGTTGCTAACTGCAACAATTAGAAGTGCACTGTTTGCCTACTTCTGCAGCTCTTGCATGGTGTCAAGTACACCTTTTAGGTTGTCGTACCCACACATAATAATAGTCCTGGTATTTGCTGTTTCCTGTGGGGCTTTTTTTATATTTTCCAGTTAGCAGAACATTTCCCAGCCTCTCTTCTCTTGCCTGTGTAAAGATAGTTACTTTAAAAAAAAGAAACAGTCTTTGCATTTGAGCTGGATCATAACTTTAGTTTAGGCATTATCTTCTAGTGCTTAATCAAGTTGTAGAATGTCTCTATCTTTCTCTTAAAAAAAAAAAAAAAAAAAAAACAAACCAAAAAACCCAAAAAACCCCCTGCCTTCCATTTTCACCTGTTAGAGGTCAGTAGGACTTGATATTCAGTTTTACTATTTTATTCCTTTGTGCAAGGTTGTGCAAGGTTGTTTTGATGTGTTGCAAGTAATTTATATAAAGAAAAATATTTTAACATTGACATTAGCTACATCAAAAGGCAAATTTGCTGTAGTGACTCCATCAATTAAGAAGTACTTGCCTACAGTAACATGACCTTGCAAATGACATCGATAGTTAATATGATCATTAGTCATTAACAGTATTATTATATTCAAAAATATAAATTTGTTGCCAGAATCCACATATTTACCGCTCTGCATGTTTTATTCTTCTGTGTTTTCACATCTTGTATGAAGTGGTCAATTAATTTTCATGCTTTAATCTTTTACAGATTTATTTTCAGCTTGTTTAGCTTAGTGAAGTGGACCTCAGGAAAATATAAGGGATTTTTTTTGTTTGTTTTGTTTTGGGTTTGGGTTTTACTTTTTACAGCTTCTTGTTGCTTCTTTCTGTTTGGAGAATTTGTCTGTAGTTCTACAATAACAGAAAGGAAACTATGGAAGTCTGATGAAAGTAAACTTTGGAATGTACTCATTATTCGAATATACAGATAATCAGAACAAATCTTGTACTTATCCCGCAAGTTTGAATACGAGGTTTCTCATAAAATGAAAACTTGGTAAGGAGTAAATCTCATTAATACATTTTTGTTTTCTTCTAGATTTGTCGGCATTAATGCATCTGATATAAACTACTCAGCTGGTCGATATGACGCTTCCGTTAAACCCCCCTTTGATGTAGGCTTTGAAGGTGTCGGTGAGGTGGTAGCGTTAGGACTCAGTGCTAGTGCAGATTACACAGTGGGTCAAGCTGTAGCCTACGTGAAAGCAGGTTCATTTGCTGAATACACAGTTGTGCCTGCCAGACAAGCAGTCCCTCTACCCTCAGTGAAACCCGAGTTTCTCACTTTAATGGTAAGTGGTGCAACTGCATACCTCAGTTTGAAAGAGCTGGGAGACCTGTCTGAAGGCGAGAAGGTTCTGGTGACAGCAGCAGCTGGAGGAACGGGCCAGTTCGCTGTGCAGCTTGCAAAGAAGGCAAAATGCCATGTGATTGGAACCTGCTCCAGTGATGAAAAGGGTGGCTTTCTGAAATCCATTGGCTGTGACCGTACCATCAACTATAAAACTGAAAATGTTGAATCTGTGCTTAGGAAGGACTACCCTGAAGGTGTGGATGTGGTGTATGAATCTGTTGGGGGAAAGATGTTTGACTTGGCTCTCAATGCCTTGGCTATCAAAGGGCGCCTCATAGTTATTGGGTTTATCGCTGGCTACCAAAACCCCACTGGCCTCCAGCCCATTAAAGCAGACTTATTGCCAGCAAAACTATTGAAGAAATCTGCTAGCGTCCGGGGTTTCTTCTTGAACCATTACCTTTCTGACTACAAAATGGCTCTGCAGCATTTGCTGAAGATGTATGAAAGAGGAGACCTGGTTTGTGAGGTGGACTTTGGAGACATGTCTCCGGACGGCAAGTTCACTGGCTTGGAATCTGTATTCCGTGCTGTAGATTACATGTACATGGGAAAAAACATTGGAAAAATTGTAGTTGAATTACCTCACTCTGTCAGCAGTAAGCTGTAAAAACAGAACAATGATATAAATCAGAAGAGAGAAAATGGGCACTTTATGCCTCAGATTTACTAGAAACAATTTCTATTTTTAAGCTTAATAATGGATATTATATTAAAAAACAGCAATGAAGTGTTAATGAAAAGGGATGGGTTTGTTGGGTTTTTTTTGTTTTGTTTTGTTTGTTTTTATTTTCTTCAAAGTGTTTAAATCAGTGGCTGTAGCAGGGACATAATGGGCCTGTGTTTGATACTGTCACTTAGGTTAGCATGAGACAAGAACATTGTTCTTGACAGAATAAGTCTTGATGCAGAGGCAGATTTAGTCTGTCAGCCTGATTTGATAAGACTTCATATGTAGTTCAGCTCAGAAAAAAAATCTTTCAGCAATTTTGATTCCCTGATTTAAAAATAAAATTTTTAGAACAAGAATAAGTAAAGAGTTGTATCTTTGGGTTGCTCTATTAATCTTTTGAAGTTTCTGTGAAAAAAATGCTCTTGATTTTCTGTCACAAACATGATAATCGTAATTCAGTTGCATCATGGATCAGAGTAATATTCCTTGACTGGTTACACAGGGAAATTTATCCTCCAATTCTGACATGTCAGTAATATTAAGCAACTTGACTTTTTTTTTTTTTTTTAAATCCTGTGTTTCGTAACTATAAACAACTGCGCAATTTTCTTTTAAATCTTTAACTACAAGTTGTGATATAGCCTCATTTTGTTGGCTTTTCATTTTCCACTGTTACTTTATATTGTCCAGTCTCCCCCTCAGTCAGTATTAAAAGATTATTGGTATGGGATTTTGAGCCATGTTCATGTGTGTTCAGGCCCTGTGTATTTTTGGAAGATTAAATAAAGTTTTAAAAGCTATTTTAATATTTGTGGCATTTATTCATAATTATATGCTTCTTGCTGAGTAGCTCCTTTTCAGATATTCTGTTTTTCAGAGTTATTTGACTGATCATTCTTGAAGAGACTTCCCATAATCAGGCTGCTCCTTCTACTTTTACCAAATACCGCTTCTGCAGAAGCCCTTTTACAAACAACGGGACCATTTTAAATCTATAGTCACAATACCTGGTACAAGTATTGATGCTCAGCCATAGATTTTCTAGTGGATGCAGTTAAAGGGCTTCGTAAACTTTCAAAAATTCTTCCTCACCTAGTAGATATTATTAATGGTGCATACAGTGGGAATTCCAGCTAGAAGCATAATATTTTCCAGAACAATAAAATACTTGAAACTGCTTGCTCTACATCTTTTTTCCATAGCAAACTCTTAAGATCTTAAAGGCCAATTTTGCCACATCTTTTGAAATTACATTCATTTGTATGCAGTTGAAGAGATGGAAATTTCCTAAGATCATATGCCTCATAATAAACATAATGATAGGTTGATAATGTCTAGGACTTGAAGGAGAAAATCCAGGATACACTTAGTTTTAGGCATTATTCAGGACTGACTATACACAACATTTTTTGTTTGTAACACAGGAAAACATTTTATTCAGTAGTGCAGACAGAAAAGCATTTTTAATTCTGGTTTAGTGCATTCTTAATGTAAATTTTTAGTACATATGTCATTAGCATCATAAAGAATTGTGTACAGTGGAGAACTGTCCCTTCTTGGGCCATGCCTACTACTAGGTTTAGTCTCACTTTGATGGATTTTGGGCAAAGACAGAATGGATTGAGTCTTTGTAACCATTTTTCTCTTTTACTCAAGGTGAGCATCAAACCACCGTGATTTTTGTTTTAAGTAAGATCTTTGTCTTAAGTAAGATACATTAGAAACATATTTGCTCTTTCATCTCTGATAATACAAATATTGTGTTGTGTTTGTGGTTTGCATCATTAGAAAGGTATCTTGGCTTTTCAGCTGAATGCCAGAAGGGTGCAAACACTCAGGTACCATACAGGGCATGCAAAGTTCTCAGCCTTTTATTCCTAGGCATGTGATGTCTTTTCTTGTTCAGGGGTAAGGTGAAGTCCTTGGTCATTAAATGGGTCTTAAAAAAACAATGTTGTTTGGAATGTACTCTGGCAAAATAAAAAAAATACAGTCGGTTACATCTGTGATATGTACAGAAGAGTTGCATGACAAATGCCAAAACCGTCCAAGTGGCCCAATTTTCAGATGTGTCGATCACTGTCAGTTCAATAGATTTGGTGTTTCTGAGGCAGTGAATTCCATATGTTTTTGTCATAAAAAATTCTTCCTGTAACAGGACCTTGTTTGGACATACATGTTACTTTCTTTTTAGTATGTTACTTCATATATAACATTGCATAATGCAACTGCCACAGGCTTCTTCACTGATCAGAATAGGGGAAGAGAAGAACCTTTGGAGTTTTCACACATATATATTTGGGTATGACATGTTCATTTTAATTTTGGCTTCGGATTGTTTAGCACTTTCATACTGATCACAGCATTAATAAAAGGTTTACGTCTGTTATATACATAACTTGGATAGCCAGTGTAAAATTTTCATAGCCCTTTTGGTGTTTAGGTTAGGCTGTGGTCATTGGGCTTGTCTTTTTCATCAAGTGTTTATGTTAAGCTGAAGGGGTAGCTCAGGGTCAGCATGTTAACTCTTCCATGAATGAATGTGGAATGAAGAAGTAATTTTTGTTTTTAAAGACACAACTTCTATGCTTTAAATTGCTGAAGAGAGCATTATTGATGGAGAGAGGGTGAAAAGTATTTCTTAAACATGCAGATGAGGCCTTTTTGATGAGTTTCATAATAAATTTTGGCTTGCAGCAGGGAGAAAAAACCTAACTATTTAAAAGTACATTCTGCAAACTTACAGTTGTGGGAGCAGGGCTGCCTTTGAATAAGTAAGCTATGATGGATTTAAATAATGTTTAAATATTAGATGCCTAGGAAAATGTATATGGCATGCACACACTGAGAGGTTTAAATGATGATAGGACATTGAACATACAAGGAAAAGAAATACTGTAGAGTCACAGCAAGGGATTAATAACAATACACTTAATATGCTTGCAAAAAAGGTGTATTAAAAGCTGTGTGCACAGTGGGGACTTAAATGATTAAAAATAATAATACATTTGCCTTGGAAGTACTAAGTATACTATATGTAGAGAGCAGGGATTTAAATAATAATACTATTATTAATAGCAGCTCATTGAGATGTGGTTGCTAGCACTACATCCTAATTTTACCTTTCTAAATGAATTTGCTACAGAGGAATCTGGCATTGTTTGCTGAGGCTAATAACTGAATTTCCCTTCCCTACACACATATGCTTCCATGGAAAAACAACAAAGAACTAGATGAAGAGCTGGCTTTTTTCCTGAGTCTGTCACATGTGTGCATACGCACGCGCACACGGACATACACGTACTCAC
Organism: Brachypodius melanocephalos; assembly: GCA_013398615.1. Classification (NCBI taxonomy): domain Eukaryota; kingdom Metazoa; phylum Chordata; class Aves; order Passeriformes; family Pycnonotidae; genus Brachypodius; species Brachypodius melanocephalos. Next base: position 752,598 of record VZSR01001854.1, on the reverse strand, counting down.
TCGCTCTCTCCTGGCTTGCAACCCTCAGCACATTTTACAGATAGGCTTCCTACTTAATTGCTATGCTGGATTCTCCTAATACCTTTTTGAATCAAGTTTGGTTTCTACCAAGCAATAGTTTGCTGTATGTCTGTGTGCGTGCAAATGTGTGTAATGTATATACACATAAAGCGTATATTTAGTAAGTGGATATGAGTAACTGCTGTGTCATGTAAATACAGATAATTGCAATATCTCAAAGAAAAGTTTGCAGTAGTGTTTGCAGATATTATATATATTCCTACTTCTGTCTGAGGAGTAAAGAAATTTCTCTGCTGAATAGCTGTTAGTATCTATTTTACAAGATTTACTCATTTTCAGGTACCTAATGTAGCTGCTAGCATGCATGCACGACAATACAATTTATATGGTAAATGGAACCAAATAATGGCTTCACTGAATGTTATGGCTGCACTGAAGGGAAATGTCACGGTAAATAGCTGCCAAATTATGGATCATGCCGAAGTGTCACAACTGCACTAAAGACAAATAGCACTAGAGGCTATTGCCACTGTGACGCTTTTGAGTTATGAAGAAGAGGAGCAGCCTGATGTGAGCCTCTTTGTGTCCTCATTATAGCAAAGGGTTACTGGTGCAGTGTACAAGAAAACCTAGTCCTACGTGGTGGCTAGTTATTAATCTGTTCTTTTCAAATCTAACAGCTGTAGCAAACCAGAAAATCTTTTCCTTGCTTTATGAATACGTATAAACACATACAAACAAAGAAAAACCTGCAGGTTTTATGAATGTAAATGTGTACGGGAAATGACTAGTAATGGAAAAACGTTGTAATAAAATAATCTAATCAAAGAATATTATTAAATTTAATATCGTATGTGTCTGAAAGCTTTAGTTGCTTCTTATGCAGATAGATGTGTGAAATATAAGCAATAATGCACTTTCTCTCTTTGTAAAGACTTGAGTAGTAAGGACATTACCAACTAAATTGCTTCTTCTAAACTGAAGTGTGTCCCGGTTTCTTTCATTTTAATGGGAGGGTAATAAAGATGAAAGACTAACATTTTAACTGATGGATCCCTTAAGCTACAGAATAGAAATTTATTATGTTTTGAGGGAATATGCTGAATGCTGAAATGTGGAAAGAAGCAGGGAAATCCCAGGTAAAATAAAAGCAATGTAACCTCTTTTTTCATTGTTATTATTATGACATACTTTTATGAATGGAAAACTACATACTGTTCTTACTTAAACTGAGAAAACAACACTGATCTTTCTTTTGAGAAAAAAATGGGGGGAGTTACTTGGAAAAAAACAACAAGATTTGGAAATGGAGGGACATTGCTCAGCAAGTGGTCGCTTCTCTCTACGATCACTTTTCAAATCCTGCCTGCAGTGTTCAGAGAAGTGAGTTTGATGCTCTGACCACTATTGTACACACCACAAACGTACCATCCATAACACAGCACAATTGTCAGTTGCTGTTTTACAGAGGGGCCAGGGCTGAACAATCATGGTGGATAAATTACTTTTCTATTCTACAGCAAGTGGCTTTTCTACCATGTGAAGCTTAAGGTCATTGGCAGGGCAGTGAGGGGGAAGCTTATATATTAGTTAAAACTAATGCACTAATAGTGTTCAGATAGAGGAACTAAACCAATTAATTAAAGCTAGGTTTGTTCTTCAAGACGGGATGGGGATGACTTGGAGAATTATTGTACCAAGAGACACACTTGTATATCTGTGTTATGTATTTTGCTTTCTTACTTCTTGCTAAAATATTCCTGTAGATAACTTCGGGGTTTTTTTTTTTTTATTATTCTTTAATATCTGCATTAAAACCTTCATAATTCATGACTGAAGATAATTCAGATTTCAGAAATAAGAAAATATTCTCCAAATATTTTAAAATTTTAGTAATAGAATCTGCTTACAATTTTTACAGTGTCGTCTAAGGGGGGAGGGGAAGAAAAACCTGTCAGAAATTAGGTAGAACATCCTTGAATGGCAATTAGCATGCCCAGAATTTATTTTATGTGCAATGCAGTTGCAAGTAGCTGCTTCTTATTAAATGAAAATCCTGTATTATGTACTTCAGGAACATTCCAACTAATGAGTATGTAATGTCCTTAGTGTAACACAGAACTTCTTTTTGTGTTCACAACCACAAAATGCTGGAAACTTGACAAATGATATCATTTAAGACAGATGCCTGCCTTAGGGACCTGTTTTTTGGCTTCCTGTTTCTGGTTTTTATTTCAATAACATTTGTAATTGCCACAGGATCTGTACCTGCGTAGTGTTTTAACTCCTTCACATATGCCCCAATGCATTAACTCCTTGGGTAGGTACCAGGGAATATTTTCTTTTTGCTTTTTCACTTTACTCCCCAGCTGGTGTGTTCTTCCTGCCTCTCACAGGCACAGCTACACACATAAATAAAAGCTGGATCTTATTAGACCAGATGAAATGGTAACGTCAGAGGGGGTAAACACTTACTGCACTTGCTGTGTTTTACTAGTGCAGAAGTACATCTAGACCAGGCCCAAGGCAAAACCCAAGAAACTGTGAGGTACAGCCTGCTGGTTCTCAGTGAGAAACAACAGAATTCTGTGTACATGGCCTAGGCACAAAATACCTTGATCTCAGTTATACTTTTCAATGTATATTTCTCCATTAAACTCACATTCTTCACTTAGGTTATAGGGCAGGAGCATTTTTGACATCACTTCAATTGATGCTGGTTATAAGGGGCATTTTGGCAGTGCTGGTTCAACACAAGTTCTAAGTTGCTTGTGCCTCCAGCAGAGCCTGCTTCATGTAAAACCCTTATCTCAGGACAAGAGCAGTTTTCAGCTCCCCAGGCACTCAGCATGGATCCTGGCAGACTGCAAGAAACCTTCCCACAATCCATAACAGCCCAGAGGTTTTGGTGGTGGTTTACAGCATGTTCTTTTTCTGACTTTTTTTGTAGGTCTTACAAAAAAACATTAACAATGGGCTGTGTACAAGAAGCTTACATGAATCTTCATAGGAGAATTTTCACTGAGCCACTTCACTGAGTACTGCAGGGTGCAGTAATGACAAAAAAAAAAAAAAAGCTCGGAAAGAGCATGAGCTCTTGGCACCTATTCTGCAGGTGAGACTTTTCTACTTGTCATAAGCAATTACCTCTCAAGGACTTAGAGTATTTTCTGATGTAATTTTGAAGTAAAAGCTCTGCATTCAAGCCTTCTGTCATAGGATATGCAGACTCATTGCACCTGTACTGTTAGGACAAGTTTATCCCATGAAGTGCTGAACAACTATATCTTTAGTCAGAACTGGAGCTGATGACTCTAAAAACCTCAAGAAATGTCTCTGTTTACTGCAAGACCAGACAGCACATCATAAAAACCTACCCTCCAGGCTTTCTGTAAGAGAAGGAGGGGGAAGTCTTTCTCTTCTGTCACAAGAGGGAGGTCAAAAGGACCAAGCGAGTGCCGGACCAAGCGAGTCCCAGACCAAGTCGCTTCTGCTGTTCTAGGGTTCATTTTCAGAGAAAGTAGGCAGGCACACAAATCTCATTATGTGTTACGAGGATCTGTGCAAAGGCTTCTTGTGTGCTGTCTTAAAACCATACCCCTAAGGGAGTCATTCACAAAGGGAATAGAAGGAAAGGAAATTTGTATATTTTCTGGAAGCAGTAAGACATGACATGCAAGGCAGCTCTGGCTGATTACAGCATGCCTCAGGTGAGCTGGGAGGCACGAGGCTGCCAGCCAAGTGATTTCAACCACCCAAGAAAGAGAACTCCACAGAAATGCATTGTGTGGCATGTCTGATTGCTACAAAGAAAAACACTCCAACTTCATTCACATTGGCATGGCATTATTGGCATGACTGTTCCTGGCAGCCTGTTGGAAAGTTTTATTTGCATCCAGAGTTTTGAAAGCCATTTCATAACATTAAACAAGAATAATGCTGAAAACGCCTGGCTTATTTGCCCCTTGACACCTGTGTGTAATCCCTCATTGAAGCCCTAATGAGGTGTTCTCCTTGGGTTGTGTTACTTCCGAAATAACCCCTGCATACAAGCAGCATAATATACCTTTCCTCCCTGCATAGGGTGTGGCAAGAGTAGCCAGATGAAAGTGGATAAAATACATTATTTTCCCTGTATCCTCAGTAATCGAGATGCAGAGTCAGTTACTGGATCATTTGACTTTTTACTGAGCTGGGAAACCTCAATCTGCTATCACAAGTGCCTACAAATACGAGAGATATTGAGTTGGTTTCCTCTCCTGGGAATGTAAATGAGGAACAAGAATAACACTCTTGAAACAGCGTAAAAACAGTCTCTGAGGAGAACCTGGCTCTTGTTTCTGTGTGCATGTTCATGCTGCTGGAAAAAAGCAGTTTTAACCCACAGACCTGCCTTACCTCAAGTTGTAGTGAAATTTCCCAGGGCCTCCAGATAACTCCCAAAGTCTTGGGAAATTCAATTCAGTGTTTGCAGTCGATGTTGTAAGAACTGTGGTGGCAATGGGAGCAGCTTTGCAGGCTCTGAGCTCTCGGATGATGGGTGGTAGCAAAGAAAACCTTGCTCTGGAGGAACTGCTGTAAAGGCAGCCCTCCAGTTCCCAGGTATTCTCTAAATGAATTGGACTCTGAGGGACAGATTATTCTCCATCCTAGTTCAAAAAAACACCTTTTCCCCTCACTCCTGTAAGTCATAATCTTGACTTATTTGATAGATCCTTTTTCTATCCCTTCTTCCTCTTTCTCTCAACTTCCCTCTCTACTCCCAACAAAAAATAAAGGGTGAAAATAATAATAGAGAGGGAGGCTGCTGGAAGTGTTTCATGCTTTTCTCCCTTTTCAGAGGGGAATAGATCAAATTTTCTTGTAATGTATTTGAACCTAAGAAAGCACAGAGTTTTGCCTATATGCTCTGCAACAAAATTTGAGTAGATTTATGGTAAATATATCCAGTTTAAAATTTACCACAGAAGCTGATAATTTTTCTTTACAATGTGCAATATCTTTTCTACCTACACGGGGGAAAAAGAACAGAACAACTCACCAAGGTCTTTTTCCACCTGTGTTATTTAATTTGCAGCGTCTCTCATTCTGTTAATGTGATGAAGCAACTTCTTTGGCGTTTCTTCCTTTCTTGTTTGTGAAAAGCTGCCATATTCAGCAGTCACAAAACACACATCATGGCACAAAGAGGAAAGAGCCAAATATTCCTCCTTTTCAGTGAACTTGAAATTGTAGCAATTCAAAATATTTCAGCATTGGGTCGCATGGTATGAACTAGAACCCTGTAATATGAGTGGTGGGCTGTAGATAAAAGATGCTGTAGAGACAAGGGTTGTATCTAGCAGGGCCAAAAAAATTATGTTGACAGTGGTGTGTTCAGGTGACTGAAGGAAAGCCAAAATCTGTGCTTCACCTCAGGTGAGTTCAGACTTTCTCCCCTGCATGTAAATCAGATATAGTCCTAAATCTAACAGAGTAAGTATACTGCAGTGAGCAACAATGCCAGTGTCTTTGCTTTCTAGATTATTTTCTTCTATTTTCCTGGCATTATGTCACATTTTCATCTAATTACAGACAATGCAAGGTGGGAAGGTGAAAGCAATTATTTCTTTGCTTCTAGAAATAGAGTCAGAACTTTACCAGTTTATAAATGGCAGCAGTACCTTTTAGCATTTTCAGTAAACAAAATGCTGATAGTGCTTTCAAAATGGCTGGAGGGGAATGGTCACTCAGGCTTAGATTTTTTTGGAGCTTCTCATCATAATTTTGCCAGAGTACAACTGACATGCATGCTTATCCAAATGATGGAAAAGTTTCTTGATCCTTGAAACTAGCCATACTGTGCCAGAGAGAATATAGAGAAAGGTGCTATTCCAGTGCTTTCCTATCTGCCACACTATAAGGGGAAATGTTGAACAGCCCCCAGTCCTGATACTTGTATGTCAGGCAATATGAACAAATCTCTGAAAACAAGCATATTTGCTCTAAGAACCTGTGTCACTCCAAGAAAATATAGTTTCAGAGTCCTGTGGGTGAATTAATCTCTTTGTTCAAGGCTGTATTAAAAAAAAAACAAACTACCAACCCTAACAGTCCTATTCTCTGCCCCAGGGTTGCCCTGGTTCTGTGCCTGGCAGGCTGGCTTTGCTCTGAAGCTGTCCATACCTTGTATATTTTAATGCCGACACTGATCTTCAATCAGCCTTGCTCTGGCCTTCCAGTGAAAATATGCCGAAATGTCATAGGTTTCCAAATGAAATGCAAATACTGAACTTTCTGAAATTTACTGATAGTATTTTACTCCTATACTGCATCTGAGCTGTACCAACGAGGCACATCGGAAACAAGGGTTTAAGATTCCTGACAGCAAAGGTCTTTGCACTTGCCACTCCACAGGTGTGTCAGCTGCATGGTGTGTGGCACCTTGATGATCTTAAAGGTCTTTTCCAACCTAAATGATTCTACAATTCTACCTCCCATGAAGAATATGAGTCCTCTGCCTGCTTGCTCACTCAGCACAATGAAAAAAAGCTATGAAATATTCGAAGTCAGGTCAGACTACCTTTTGTCATATGTAACTGTTATTACACAGATGTCACAGCAGCAGGTGCAAAATAAATACCTGGGTAATGGAAACCATTTGCTTTGCCTTTTGCCACAGGCATCAGGTCTGATTTACTTGTGGCTGGCAGCTAAGAGAGCAAGGGAGAGCCAGGCCCCCTTAGCCAGGCTCACTTTGCTCAGAGATGGGAAAAGATAGCCACACTGGAAGCTGCTCCAGAGGAGATCATCCTATTTTTCACCCGTGCCCTCTTCCTCATGTTCCCTACTATTCTGCCAGAGCAGGGAGATTTAGCAGAGCCTTGAATCTACACTTACGCACTGCCCTTTCATCATTTGGACCTCGGTGGATGTACACAATCTGGAGCAGTCTTTGCTCAAGGCAAACAAAGTAAAGGAGGAGAGTGACATTTCAGTCTTTCATTGCAGAGTCATTCAGGTCACTCACTGAAATTATAGACACCAGCTCCAGCAATGTTAACAGCCAACTTTAGATTATTAACCATCCTTTTGATAGCAGTACATTTATGGTGCCAGTGCACAGAGAATTCCTCCAAATTACAGGGTGTCCTAACACAGCCGGTCAAACAACATGGACCTCTAGATGCAGTAAGCAGTGTAATTAAACCTGTTTTCTCATTTGTACTTTCCTAGCAGTGCTCAAAATACGCTCTTCACCACTGGATGCTGCTCTTTGCATCAGGCTATGAAAAGAGAGAAGAGCGAAGGGTGCCTTAACAATAGCTCATTAAGAAGACAACAACCATTTTCTTTTACTGCATTATTTATGTTTGGGGTGATACTACAACACTATTTCCAGGGCAAAGTGCACTGAAGAAGCATATTGGCCTGTAGGTGGTTTCATTTGATTAGATTTAGAAGAGGGAAAGCTACAGCAATTTCTTTTACTTGCTATTTTCCTGAAAGACCTGAGCTTTTTCTTACCCTCATCAGGCCATATATTGTCAATACATTTGAGATCCACCAAACTTCATTAGTTCTTTAAGATGCTTCTGGGAAAGGCAGTGACTCTTTTTTATCCCCTAAGGCTCTAGAAATTCTTCACTGCAACAATCACTGGCATGCCTGGTAGGTTCCATTTTTTAATATAATGACCTTCTGCATACAGGCAAACAAACATGAAGAGGACCTAAACATTTAGATCATAAAGCTGACTTCATATAAAGGAGTCCATGTTAAAAAACTACTACTACTACTACTACTACTACTACTACTAATGGTAATGGTCATGAATACTTATTTTCATTCCTTTAGTTGTATTTTACAGTTAGTCAAACACTCTGTTAATTACAATCTTTCCTCATACTTTTTCATTATTCTCCTACAGAGCCATTTTCACTGTCTAATGCTGCTGCTGTACATTTTGGAACCTGTGTAAAGATACAAGAATAAATTTTGGCCCTGACCATGGAATATTTACTCACTTTGAAATGTAAGTAAAAGAAAAGAAACTGATAACAGAAAATGTAAAATTCCTTATTATTCTTGGGAATTCCTTATTTATTATAATACAGCTTCCATCTCTCTGACTCTTTCTGTTGCTTTTCCTCTGTAAACAATACTAATGATTGTTAAAAAAATAAACAAACCCTAACAACAAAACATAACAAACAAAAAACTGCCCAAAGCTGGGAGATGCAGAAGGTATAGAAACTATCAGACATTCCAAGGAGAACACAAGAGAATTTAGCTTGAAAACTGAGGCTATGGCATAGAGTGTATGCCAGGTCTGCTCCTTGTTGTGGAGAGGGACTCTAACAGAGTTCATAGGGTGTGAAGGGATCCCCACGCCTAAGTGTAAGAATTAATTAAGAGACCAGACAGCAATGAGAAAGAACCACTCCTCACACTCCTTTAAGCCCTGAAAGTGTCCACTAAATATGCTTACTGTGAAGAAGAATAGTATCTTAATACTAACTGACTGTTTATTAATATAAAGTGTAAATACCTTCAGTGTCTGAAAGATTCTTGTAGCTAAAAAAACACCAAACCACAAAACCAAAAACACATGGGCAAAAGATTTCTGATTTTCAAAGTAATAGAATTAGTTTGACTGTATATGCTATTCACTGCCTTTCTGAATTACAGATCACCGAGATCTCAATCCAGAAAAGCAATGTACTGGTATTCTTCTTGTCAATGATATATACTCAGAGGGCTATTTCTCTAATTGATGGCTTCATCATTCAATTCAAGATGCATAAGGATAGCTATTGTTATCTAACACTATCATATGTTCCAATTGTTCCACACTTCTCTCCTTGTCAGTAGAATCCAAGATACCCTATCTAAATCTTCAAGATAGCAAAAGAAAGGTGCATTATTTGTTGACTCCACACATTGCATTATTAAGCATTTGTGAGCAACCTGCACATCTCCCCACTGACATCTTTAAGTATTCAATTAAAATTGGATGAGAGAGTACACCAATACAAATAAATACTCAGTTGTATGAAGGCTTTGCACTGAATTCTTAAATTATTTTAATATAGGTGCTTGCTAGCAGGCACTCAGTTGAAATCAGGACAGTGATGCCAGTGTGAGAATGAATGGTGTATGAAAGGGAAGAAGGCAGATTGCTTTATGGTGGAGTCATGGCAGAGGTTTCACAGGAAATGCTTCTCCCAATACAGCTAAGCAGGGGAGGAGAGCCCTTTTATACGGATGAGTGGGACCAGCACTGGAATCTTGTCGTTCTAACTTGTATAAGCAAGCAAGCTTAATTGCTCCTTGTCTTTTCAAGATGACTTTCCACCAACAATCTCATTATCACACACATATGTTTCTTGCACATATCCAAGTCCCTTCATGCAGACTAGAATGCAGTAAGAGCAGTAATATTATATTATCCAGTAACATTGTTTTTTCCTTTTTTTCCTTTTAATCAGGCAGATGTGACCTGCTTTCTCCTTCTGCAACTAACAGGGTGACCAAAGGCAGTGGGATGTACACCAGGACTGGAAAGAATAGAACCAGAGGGAAAGCAAGCTGTCAAGAGAACAGTGTACTGAAGATGAAAAATGTAAAACGTGACTTCTATTTACCATGATTAATATGTAAAGTTAACATGTTTGTCATGGGATATATTAATATGTATGTTTTCCCATTATGTAGATCTTTTCTTATATTACTTAGTGGAAAGGGATATAATCACAATGATGGGGCAAGAATGCCACTTAAAAATTAGGTGATGCCCAGCCAACATAACATAACTACTACAGTGTCATTTCTGATTTAGATGTGGTGATATCAATATAATTGCCGCTGGGAAGAAATTAAAATGGCTGTTAATGATAAATAAAATGACAAGAAGGAGGATCATCCTTCACATATAATTCCAAGCAAAATACAGCTGCTGAATTCCTTGAGCGCTCGATGCCATTCATTGATAGAGGAAACAAGCAGGTTTTGTCAGCTGTATGGCCATAAGAGCTGCCATGTCCTTTCCCAATCCCAATGTAGGCACCAGAGGTCTAAAAAAATTTCACTGTGCTATTTCCACTCCGGGGAGATGTAATAGTGAGGCTCACATGAAGTAAATATTAACACTATTCTAGCAGAAAGCACTGTACATAACAAACAGAAAGATAAGCAATAACAGGATAGGGGCAGGGAGACAGCAGTGCATGTGGCTACTTCACAAAATCTCCAAATACTCCTGCCTTGTCTCTGTCAACATAGGCAGCCTTAGCTCACGGATCAAAAGACCTTCATACATTTGTTTTATATAATAAATGTGTCGAGAATGAGCTACACAAAGCATCATTCACCCACTACACATGGCTTGTTAGCCTAGTCGAGAGCATCTTTCAACTCATTCACACATTAAAAGCCAGGAAACCAACATTTGATTACTAGTTCAAGCATTAAGATCAAAGACCATATCTTTCCATCTGTAAAGAGCACGAGCCAAATTGCTTTCTCCTCTCTTTGCATTTACAGAAAAATTCAAGAATCGAAACACAAAATCAACATTATACTCCACATCCCATGAATAACACAGTTCCAGCCTATAAAACCACAAAGCAGCCACTATAACTTACATACATGTTCTTGTAAAGAAGTATAAACAAATCTGTACTCACATCTTCACAGTGCTCCCAGTCTGCAGTTATCCAGAGTTTCTTGATCCACAGGTGTTATCCTAGTGTATAAAATTACAACACCTCTTAAAAGGGAAAATACCATATACCTCCCATTTAGTCTTCTCTTGATATCTTCAAAATCAGATGGTGGTGTAAGGCTTAGATTAAATGAAAGCACTAACTTAAAATCACAAAAACAAAACTGAAACAGGTGGGGTAAGTTAAAGTTATTTCATTATCATAGTTAGGTTTTTACTTTCCTGTTGGCCAAAGAAGCTTAAAAACATAAATAAATAAAAATCAGCCCTCACCTGGAGAATAAGTATGTCCACTTTCAGGTGAAACTTATTCATTGATTCAGTTCTAGCCAATGCTAACTTTTCTGCAGGGGGTTTACTCTTAGGCACAGGTAGCCAAACCAAAGCAGGGGAAGTGAAAGAAGAGAAGGTAAAACAATGAATAATGTGTAACATGCTTTCTAAACTATGGCAAATTAACACAGAAAAAACTATTGAAACAGCTGAACCACTGACCTAGCATTTTGAGATATACAGGATTTTATTTCTTTTTTTGGTGGTCTGTTTTACTACACAGCATGTGAAAGGAGTGCAGAGCTCAGCCAGCTCTCAGCTAATTGCTTTGGCTCTTTTGCATGAAGATCATTTGCTGATAAATTGTTACAGGCACATTTAGGCAACAAGTTTTTCTAGGATGCCTGGTGCTCTTTATAATGCAATTAGCGTTATTTAGTATACATGTTTTCTTATGCATTGTTGTTCTTTCACTGGCAAACAATAACAATGAAACCTGCACCCTTCAAATGTCTGAATCTTTCCACATGTTTCCGTGATTTGAGCTGTCTTTTGGGAGCGCAGAGTCATCAAAGGAAAAATCCTACCTAATGTTTAGTAAAGAGCATTTTATTTTAATGTCTGTTTGGGAAAGTTAGAAGAAAATGTGGGCTGAGGTTGATCTTATTCTTTTGCCAGCTTTACAAAAGACACTAGGAATGGTTTATTTTGGAAAGCAAAGCATTTTGATCTCCTCCAAATGAGCTGTAAAGAAAAGCCTTCCTATGAGCTCACATGTTAGAGGACACTTTGCAGTATTTTCTCAAGCATGCCATGGATAGGTAATGAAAAGTCACCAATTCTGACATCTCCAAACCTCTGCTCACCAGCAAAGTATCAGGCACCAGGTCTGCATCTCTTCCAGCATTGGTAAGGTTCTCCAGGCCAAACATCCTCCATGGATGTGTCCTTTTGTGCATGACACACCCTTAGCATCAGGTACTGGAATAGTGTTATAGGCCTGTTCTACCTTTAAGCCGTGCTGACATTCATGTGCAATGTATCCCTTCCTCATACCATGGAGGATCCAGTCTGGTAGCCCTGAAAAAGAACTCTTCTGAGCACCTACCTGAGATGCAAGCAGGGAATAAATTAATTTCTTCCAAGGTAATTCAAATACACCCTTTTTAGGACAGTCCTAACCACAAAAATATAGGGACTTATTTTAATAGGTATACCTCTTTTTGAAGCTGTTCTGCTTCCCATAAATTAAATGTAGCAAGAGAACTCAGACACCCTGTTCTTGACTGGCCATCATCATTGCTACACCTGAAAGCCTTACTTTCTTACTAGCTGCAGTGCTTTCTTGTGCATTGCCTTATTTTCTAGGATCTCTTGCACAAAGAGTAGAGGCAGTGCTCTGCAGCCTGAGAGTCCTGTTAGCACAGAATTTGATTCACAATTTCCCACTCTGTTGCTACTGCCCTAAAGTACCTAAAACTTTACATCTGGACACCTACAGGAGCAAACAGATCATGATCTAAGCACTCTTAATACCTACATTTGACACAGAAGGTATTATTCACTATCCAGAGAATCCTCCAGGTCTTAGATGTGCTCCAGAGACTCAACTGACTCAGGAAATGGAGCACAAGTTTCTTCTATCTCCTGTGACCATGCCAACAAATGAGCTGAACAGTCTGTTCAGTTTGCTCAGTCTCCCTGACCCAGTAAATGTCTGAATCCCACATAAAACACACCAGCAAGAATCCCTACAATTCAGCAAGAAAGAGCCCCATCCCAAAGCCAGCTATGCAGCCTGTTGTGAAAACCCTGGGTAGCTCTGCCTAGGACCACTGTAGCTTTCACAGGTGAATCAGCAGCAGGAATTCCTTGAGGTGGAGTGCAGTTACCAGGAGTGGAATTTAACCAGAATTATCACCCAGCTCTTGTGAAAATTCACAGGATCACAGAATGGGTGAGGTTGGAAAGGACCACAGTGGGTCCAACCTCCTGCTCTGATCCTCCTGTTCGAGGAGGGTCCCCTAGACTACATTGCACAGGATTGAGTCCAGATGGTTCTTGAATTTCTCCTGTGAGGGAGATTCCACACCCTCTCTGGGCAACCTGTTCCAGTGCATGCTCACTTGCCCATAAAGAAGGACCTGGGAGTCCTGGTAGGTGACAGGTTGACATGAGCTGGCAACCCTTGTGGCCAGGGATTCCTTGTGTGGGATCATGGAATGCATTGCAAAGGGTTTGGCCAGCAGGTCAAGGGAGCTGATCCTCACTCTCTACTGAGCCCTAGTGAGGCCTCATCTGGAGTGCTGTGTCCAGTTGTAGGATCCTCAAGACAAAAAAGACAAGGAGCTACTGGAGAGGGTCCAGAGGAGGGCCACAAGGATGATTTGGAGTCTGGAGCATCTCTTGTGAGAAGAGACTGTGGGAGCTGGAGCTCTTTAGTCAGTTGAAGCGAAGACTGAGGAGAGGATATCAATGCATGTAAATATCTCCAAGGTGGGTGCCAAGAGAATGGTGCCAGACTCCTTCCAGTGTTGGCCAGTGACAGGATGAGGAGCAGTGGCCATAAAGTAAAACACAAGAAACTTCACCGCAACATGAGGAAGAACTTCCCTACATTGAGGGTAGCAGAGCACTGAAACAGGCTGCCTGGAGAGGTTGTGGAGTCTCCCTCTCTGGAGACATTCCAAACACACCTGCACACATTTTGGTGTAACCTGTTCCAGGTGATCCTGCTGTGGCTGGTCTAGATGATTTCCAGAAGTCCATTTGAACCCTAAAAACATTGTGGTTCTGTAATTCTGCCCATTGCCTTTTTTCCTATTGCTTGGCACTACTGAGAAGAGCCTGGCTGCATCCTCTTGGCACTCTCTCTTCCCATCCTTAACAAAAGCCAGGATCTTGGCTTTGCACCTTGCTTAGAGAACTGCAAGAAGGTGTCTTCAGCAGAGTGCTTACCCCAGGAAGTTGGTGTGGCCAAATAGAGCACTGGGGGGACGTCCTGCCAGCTGTCTGACCTGCGCTCTCCTTAGCAGAAGCTCTCTGTCATCTTCCCCACAAAACTCCTGCCTCACCCCAGCCCAGCAGAGGCTGGTAATGTGCATGGGATTTTTTTAACTACAGGCCATAGTACTGTATAATTATGAAAGTACTTTATAAAAACTTTCAGCTGTATATCCTAAATACCCAGAGCCTTTGAAAAGTTGATGCTTCCCTGCTCTTTCCCACACGCTGCATGACCAGTTTAAGTACAAGTATGAAAATGGACCAAACCATCTCTGCAACCTTCTTGTCCCTAATTTTCTGAGGCAGATCTTTCTGAGAAAAGCATTTCCTTTTGGCCCCCACTGACCCAATGGCTATGGAAGGCAGCAGGGAGCAATCAGAGCCATCACCTTGGTTTCCTCAGACAGGTGCCCAATGCACCTCTAGCCCAGCCCTCTCTGTTCCTGCAGTGGTATTCTTCAGTGGGAGGCAGAGGGCTACCTGTGATCATGGAGAACTGTGGGGGTAAAAATGAATCATAAAGTAATATTTATAGCTCCAAATGGAAAGTGATGACATGAAAAACAATAATTCATTTGAATTCCTGTGTAACATTCAGAGGTTTAACAAAATCTGATGAGCGTTTATTATTGTACAGCTATTGGAAATAGTTGCACGAATTTCTTAATCTCTCCCATTTCCTGAGCCTTGCTTTCAAGTACATTATTGCATGTATGCCATCTGAGATGAGGTAGTTAGCAGGCATATGACACATACTAGAAAAACAGGCTAACTAAAAAAAATTTTGAGTGGCACTGTTTCTCCTCACTGAGGGCCTGATTCAGCCCAAGCACGTCTCATATGTGCCTAACTTAAAGCAGGCACCTCAGTGCCCTGCTGGAGGAGAAGAGTGGAATTGCTTGCATTCTTGGAGTGGAGCACGTGGAGTTTAAGAGCTTTGTGGAATCCCAGCCTAAACAAATAGCATTGTATTTCTTGTTAACCGAGAACAAAAGCAAGCCAGTTTGGGATCACGCTGACCTAGATGCTATCAGAGGTTAGCAAAAATGACTGCTCGGACCTGTCAGGACTAAACAGCTGCATCAAGCTATGGGGGGGAGCTCTGGGCGGAAGAGGGCACCGGAGTTGCAAATAGAGAGACAGAGGAGCAGGAAGAAAAGATGGAAACTGCGTGTCCTGAATACGCATGAACATGTGTGTGTGCGTGTGTGTGTTCTCTGCAGCTGAAGCTTTGGTCTCCTCATTTGCATATACACAGATCACCGGACATCTTTCGCCCAACCTTTCAGAAACAGCCTTATGGCACCATGACTCTCATGCTCTCAGCACTCCTTGGGCTCCATTTCCATAAATTACAGTACAAAAGGATAATAGCCTGTTAGCAGTTCCAGCACTGTCTGATGTACAAAGCACCAAGAGCAGGAGTATTTTCCTTGCCATCCTGTGCCCCTCCTGTGGACCAGGTGTAGACCCACTTGCAAAATGCAGTATTGTACCAGCGGTTTCTGACCTGATTGCGAAGCTAACAGAAGCTAATTTATCATGACAGGCTAATCAGGATGACAAGGCTGGGTAGGTGACATTTTCCAAAATCTCCATTTTTTAAATTTTTTTTTAATCCCCTTAGCAATTTATTTTCTGAATAGCAAAGTTTTCTCCGAGAATGTTCCAAAACATAGTCAAGGTTAACCATGCTGTGAGCTTATTCAATATTTATGATTCTTTTTTATTTGTACTAGGACTTTTTGGGGACTCCAAATAGTCCATTAATCAAATCGAGTGACAAAATAGGCCATTTGACAATTTGTACAGGAGCTGCGTATTTTTTTTTGCGTTCAAGAATAAAGAACCAACTTAACTTCATCAACAGTTGCTGATTAATTGTTACAAAGTGTCATCCATAAATTTTCCTTCGATCTAATAATCCTTTCAGAAGACTTAACAATATCCCCAGTGATTTGGGTTTTATTGAGGGCTGAGTTCCTGGAGAAGCAGTGACACAAATAGCTCAAGTGAACTGAGACACCTCCGTGGACAGTCTTCACAGAGTTGACAGTTCTGAAATACAATTATCAGTGTGATCTGCTTAAGAATTCATCATCAGCTCCTGCCTTCTGAGGACTTAAAAAAATACCGAGGCATACAAAGAAAAAGAGGTGATAAGAAGGCATCATTTTCTTCCAGCCTCATAACTGTAAATTGAAGAAAATTATTTTCTTTGCCTGCAGCTCATTGGCATATAGGCAGCATTATATTATAATTTCATAAGCATAAATCCTTTGAATAAATTTCAGAAGAATAACTGAATTAGAAATGCAAGTAAAGTATCTAAAAAACTTAACTGTACTAGGCAGGAAAAACTGGATGCCACTAAAACTGGCATGGGGAGATTTACTGTCTGCCTTCTCATCCTCTGTCTGTGAAGAGAATACTCCCCCATTCCTCCCACTAACCTGATCCAGCTAAGGTAAGTTTTAAGAAGAAAAAAAATGTTAATTTCAACCATCATTTCCATACGCAGCAGGAAAATATGAAATCTAACCCACCTTGCTGCCTTCTTTTTTGCAGAATTTCAGCTGTATTTCATCATTAATTAATCTTGGAGATACAACAGGCTTGGGGTTTGTTGTAATTATTGTTATTTGTTTATTTATTAGTAGTAAGCATATGGGAGATCAAAAGCATGCCTCCCAACTGTTCCCTAGCAACAAGTCAGTCAGTTGTTCACACAGAAGTAGTCCAACCTTCCCACAAAGTGAATCTGGGGTGCAGTGCTCCTAAGGCACCCTCCTTGCCCCATCCCATGGGCTGAGAGATGCTCAGGTGCTGATGCTCTCCGATGTCCAGCCAGGGGAACTGCACAAGCGTCTGCTAAGGGGCAGAAATAACTTACCTTTTCTGAGAAGCCCTGGGGGAAGGCTTGGTTTTATAGTTGTGTCATAAGAGGACTGCAAGTCAGGAGATCAAAGTTAAGCTCTGTTATTGACTTCCTGTCCAATTTGGGCAAGTACTCTCTCCTCGGTTACCTCCCTGCTTGCCTTTGGGAATTTAGACTCTTGTCTCTCTGTGGCTCAGCTACTCACCTTTAAAATGGACATGCTAGTTTCATACTTTCTACTATTTTTCCCCTCCCTGACTTTTCTGTTATGATGTGTATGCTACCATTATGGTACATTTTCAGTTGACCTGGATTGCTAAAGCCACTGTTGAATTTGGTGCAACACTCCAATGATATCAGCTGGAGAAGATTCAGTATGAACCTAAGTATGAAAAGCACTAATTACCACCCAGATTGTCTGAACTCATGTGAAACTCTCACAACTGCACTCTTAAAGCCATGTGTATTTCTGCTTTGATTGATCTATTAGTTGTTCACAGAGGCAACGTAGCTACAGTAGAGACAACAGAGCCAGGGGCAGCAGGTTTATTCTAGCTTGCTCCTGTCTGCAGCATGGGTAACCAGATCATCTTCACTGTTGCCTAAATTTTCATGAAGAATACACCATCTGCCTGGAAGAGGTGCAACACTTCCTCCAGTTCTGTGTCACAGATTCAAATTGTGGCAACATGAACATGTCCCTTATGTAGAGGGCAATTCACAGCCATCACAGGGCACAGTGCTTCCCTCCTGTCTTCTACAAGCTGTGTGAGTATTACACAGTGTAACACGGGTTACACCACACCCTGAATTTACTGCAGTTTCAACACACTAAACATACACGTGTTGCACAGTGTGGGCTGCTCAGCCTGCACCAACCTGAAGGACCACAGGGGAAAACACCAGACACAATTCTGTAACATTGTTACGTGCTATGGCTCATCACTGGACTTCGAAAAACAGATTTACACAAGTGATGTGAAGTTTATAAGGGACTTAGGGGATGAATCAGGTGTGCATTTAGGCTAGACAGTAGGAAAATTAGGCTAGAGAGGATCTCAAGAGGTTATCTGGTTCATCTTGCTAATTTCTGTTGGGATCTCTGTACGGCTAAATTAGTCACGAACAAGGAATATGTTTGCTCCCAATATTATTAGAAGAAACTTTGTATGTGTGAGGGGACAGTGGGAGGATCAGCTTTCCCAAATATACTGCAAAAGTCCACTGGATAATTTCCAAAGACTCATAACACTTTTTGGATCACAGAGAAATTTCCCTGTAACAGGCTGGTCAATAGCTGTAATGTCTTCCGATCTCTAGTGACCCTCTCAGCAAGGACTGCTGCATTCCAGTCTTCAGATCTGGTGTCTCAGAGATCTTAGCAGATGAATATTAGGAAAAAAAATCACAAAAAAAAATATCACACACACAAAAAAATCGGTTTCCTTGATCCTTGGGCTTTTCTCGCACTCAAGAATAATGGAACCACTTTTATCTTGAACTATTAAAAATATTCATTTTGCTAGACACCAGGCCTGGAACATTTTATCCTGATAACTAAAGCATCTGGAAAGCTCTGAGCAACTCGAAACAGAGGATTGGGATGGAAATTCTCAGCTGCATACTACATATGTAGCTACCACTGTTGCAGCTGCTTCTGTGGCTGGCTGGATCTTGCACTCAGTGCCTTTTCACTGGTTTCCCTGATATTCAGAAAAAGGAGATTTTAGTGGCCCCAGCTTTCTGGTTTTCATGTTGTGTCTTCATGACCCCCAAAATAGAGGTTACCTATTTATTAACATCCTAGCAAGTAATCAAGCTTAAATAAGCTTAAATAATCCTTTCCCAGGTGAATCAAGGGTGTATCCTCCTATTCACCAATTCACCAAAGCAAAGTGATTTAAAGGGTTTTCTGGCTTGATTTTAATAGGGGTGTATGGAGGCTCTTGTCTCCTGTAACACTTCCCTGTTTCTGCCCTGGCTTGACAGACATGTGGGACTAGTAACTTTATATGGTTTTAACTGTCCTGAGGCCATTGACATAGAGGATAGCAAGAAAGGAGGCAGCAGAGCCTTAGACTGCGTGGTATTTATCCTGGCTTTTTTCTCTTTCAATCAATTAAAGAAAATTTTTTATCTGTACCCAGAATGTTCCCACCTACTCACCTGTGCCTTTCCAGACTTTGATGGCAGGGTAATGTACCAGGGATTGCTGTGATTCACAGAAGAACTGAAGTATTCACTTACAGAGAGACAGCATTGTTCTCTCATAAAATATGTGGTGCCTTATGATTTCAGCTTTGAGGTCAGGGATTTCTACCTCCAAGACCAGCCAAGATGGTGGCTGTCACAAGAAAGGGAATTTGGCGGGTGATAAGAAGCCATCAGGAGGCTCATGCCACAGGAACGGGCAAACTAGCCTGTGAGCAAAGAGAGAAGAGGGAATTCTTTCCATGGACTGAGATATTGCTGTCAGGCCACCCTGGTCAGAACACACACACACACACACACACACGCAGGCACGCATGCAAGCAGCATTGGTGGAATGGGTAAATGGTGGCAGCCAGCCTCCCTACATGCAAAGAGCAACATCCAACCTGTGAGGCATCCCAGCAGTTTGGGCACTAATGGAGACTGCAAGGCATTTCTGTTCTCCCCTACTTGGCACAGCCACATCCAAGGAAAGGTGTGAAATTCAGCAGGAGGGGTACATGGCTGCAAGCATGTGATATTTGTCATGTTACAATTTCCCTTTTTTTTTTTTTTCCTGTGGAAAAATATTGTCACTTTTTTTTTTTTTTCATCAATTTAATTAGATGCAATTTGTCTCAGCTTTTCTCTGCAGTATTTGTTTACTTTCTCATCAGGACCGACACAGGCCAATTAGTGTAGTGTAATTGTTTAACCTAGTCAGCGCGCTGCGCTGGGTAGAGGAGCGTGCTGGTGGCGAGGGAGGCGGGGATGGAGGAGCAGTCACCGGCTGCAGCGTGGCGCCAGGGCCTTCAGGAACCGCTGACACGACACTGTCCCCTGGAAGCGCAAGTTGCTCTGACATCCCAGCAGCCCCGATTCCTTGTTCTCTGTCACTGCTATCACGGTACGATCAATTCCCAGAGCTAATTCTTCAACCACACCGTGCCCAAAGCGCTGCACGGCATTATCTCCTTCCTAGGATGCCCCCTGAAAGCAAAATCTACTGCAACCATAGAAACCAGAGGACTTAAGTGATGTGTCATGTACATGTGCTGTCTCTGTTTTCAGTACCTTTGCCAAGAATACAATGTGAGAGCCTGTAAGAAGGTTGATTTAATTCCGTCATCCCGTACCTCCGTAAAGATGGACAGAAATTAGCCACAAAAAAACTGACGTATACTCGCTTTTCTCTCTGAACTTATGCAGAGCTGCCAGAGGAACAGGGCAGCTACTGCCACAAGCAGGGATGGAGGTGGGAAAAGGGTTTGGTGGGGCTGGTTCAGTGGAGAGCCCAGTGCTGGATGTAGCTTTTGCAGGGAGGGTGGTAAGTGGAAGAAAAGGAAATAAGTGAGGTCCATATGACAAAATATTTAAAGTCGTTTTGGCTTTGTTGATCAGCGTAAGTGTTGATCAAACACATACAGTTGTGCCATGCCGTGGAAGCAGTTTTGCATGGATTGCAAAAGCTACTGACTGTTTTTTCCCCTGCTTTACCGTGAAGAGCACATGGGGGTGCGAAGAAAAGACTACTGAGGTGGCCATTGCAAATGTACACAAGCCTTGTTTGCCAGAGCTACCACAGAAAAGAAAGAAAGGAAGGAAAAAGGGCATTTTAAAATGAAACAATAATTGAGAAGAGGAAGAAAATACCTTTCCTTTTTTCCTTTTCTCCTTTTCCTTTCTTTTCGTTCTTTTAAATCAGACCAATGTTGTGATTAACTTGCATTCTGCAGCACAGTTGATGTGACAGTCAACCAAATTAATCCCATTATGCAAAATCCAGTTCACAAGTGGTTTTTCTTTTTTCTTTTTTTTTTTTTTTTGCAAAATTATGTCAATTTCCCCATAAATTGGAGAGACCATGTCAGTTTTCTCTATTGCACATAGACACTACACAGTGCTGTATGTCTATATTCCTTTAATGCAGTAAGATACAAATTTTAGCTCAGTGGCATAAATTAAGATTCATAACTTTAATGCTGATGTTTCTGTTTACATGAGGCTTGTAGGAAAATTTCCATTAGTTTTGGCATTCATTTTCATTCTTGCATTTCATAACATACCAACTATTAAAAAACAAGAGGATGAAGAGCTTTAAAAAATAAACAACTAGCAACCTGAAGTAAAAATGCCTAATTATTTTGATAACAGAAGCTTTTTTTTTTTTTTTCTCCCACTTCTTATTTCCCCCTTCTTCCCTTTTAAAGGAATTTGCTGCCTGTGGTAAACAAGCCTTCTCCAGGCTCCCTGTGGTGTGCGTGGTGTCTGGCGGCTGGAGCAGGAGACATTTCCACAACTGCTACCCTTTCAGCTGAATGTGGCCATGCAGTAGGTGGCCAAATCTGTTTGGCTTTCACCGAGATCTGTGAATTCCCTGCATCCAACCAACTTGTCAAATTAAAACCTTGCCTGCTCTGTGCTGAAGAACAGACGTGCGATGGAAGCTTCTTGCACTCTAGCCCTTTGTCACCAGCACGCTGAGCTCCCAACATCTGCTCGCTGGACCCGGCTTTTGCACCTTGTTCATTCATAATGCAGCAAACCTCAGCTTCCACAGCACAGGACTTAATGTGCTCCCAGTTGAAAAAAAAAGAAATTCAGAGAAAGGAACATCCGGAGAGGAGGAGAAAAGAAATTGAGGCTCTAATATATATGTTCCTCACCGATTTGGGAATAAACATATTTTTAAGTGAGAGGTTTGTTGGATTGTACTTTTTTTATCCCAGTAATGCTTTCTTGTACAGTGAATTGTTGACTTTTTTCCCATGCTTTAGATTTATTAGACATGTGTCAAGTTGTCAGCCTCCTACCGTTTGCATTTGTGTCCACCTTGCAAACAGCAGGGAAAAATATTTTTTTCCCTTCTCTCTCTCTCTTTCTCTCTCTCCTATGAATGTTCACTTCTTGGCAGCTCTGAAACAAATTTTGAACAGTTGCTGTTCCTATTGATAGCAGTAGTTTGATGTTAGAAAAAGGGGGTTTATTTCCCCCAAGTTTCTGACATATACTGGCATATCATCTCACATCCTACCCTGATGCATCAAAACTAAAGCAAACCAAACCAAAGGGAAAAAAAAAAGGCAGAAAGAGGGGGAGGGCATAAACCAGCATGTTCACACAGCTCCTGAGCCACCGAAGAACACCCGCCCATCTGTTCACCATTTCAGTCCCTTTGTTCTATCTTTATTATATGTATTCCTCAATAAAATGAATTCCTGCTACTTTGATGACATTTCAACACATGCCTCTTAGTCTGCGTTTGAACTGTCTGTGAGGATCTCCTCGCTCCCTTCCTCTCACTTGCCACCGGCAGCTGAGCCAAGGAGATACCTGCCAGACAAGCCAAGGCGGGGGAAGGAAGCCTCCAAGGCAGTGAACAGCTCCCCATGGCACCACCAGAGTCTCCAGGAAACAGTTCCAGGTGGGGAATCCTGTGGAGACAGCCCCACATGCTGAGAATGACATACCGTGTGCTACGTGTTTGCTGCCATCGGAATTATGTTGATGGCAAGGTGCCTCTGTCAAGGGCAGAGCTCTCTTTCAACCCTACAGAATGAGTGCTTAGATTTTATATTTTAAAGCCAGCTACAGATGCTCACTCTCACACACCAAAATGCTTGTATCTAACTTTCAGGTGGCTAAATTTTACCTACAACTGCGCCTAGCTTTTAGCACTCTCTTTGCTTTTCTGACTTGTCTCCTTCTGTTGCAGCCATGCAATTTTGCGAATATTAAAATGGCCTGCAGTAAGAACAGGTCTGAGATCTTAGCTCCCCATCTGGTTACTTGATTACCTCCCTCTCTTATCATGCAACGTGTCCCTCAAAACAGATCATCTTACGGCAGAGGATGGGCAAAATTTGCGGAAATGTCATTTTTGCAAGTTACTGTCTCCGGTTGAGGAGAAACTGGAAGTGGTGAAATGGGGCACCCCAATACACTTTGCTTTTTTCCTATAACAGCAGAAGGAGAATTCAAGTCGTTCAAGTCATTATCAGAAAACCCAGGCCTCAGTGGCTTAGCTGCAGAGTATTTATCTCTAGGTCAGCCAAGAGGGGCTACTGCCAGAAGAAAACACCTCCAACTGCTGTATCAGTTTGTTTTCCAGGGACAAGGAACATTTCAGCTGAGGACTGTTGCTGCCATTACTCTGCCTGGTGCCCAAGTTCAGCAGCCTCTCACACCATTCCAGTGACACCTTGTCCAGCAGTGCCATGTACCCTCTCCACCCCAGGGGCACCAGAGCAATGGTGTGTGACTAAGCCACCTCTGTTCCCATACAGATCTTCCTGCCTGTGAGCAAACAACCACTTAAGGAAACTTTGCACTGTGCATGTCCCCAGAGCAATGCAAACCACAGAGCAAATGGAAATTGCTCCTATCCAGACACTCTTCCACACCTGGCATTTCATTACACTGCAGATATGTAGCTCCAGAGGCACGGGTAGCACTTCCCTTCCATCCAGAAGCACTTTGCACCCTCTGCCTAATGTCTTATAGCAGTAGCAGCTGTCTGGGGGTAGAGAGGACATGCCCATTTGTTTAGCTACAATTAACATTCATCTGCTGTAATGATTCATCGGGTGATAAAGCAGTGATGAAATGTAACTTTCAGGCTCATCAGAATACATCACCTTCTATGTGGCAAGTCAGAAATTCCTGCCACAAGAGAATCCGAGACTGGTGGCATTTTCCATCCCTAGAGGCACATTCCTCCTCTTCCCAAACGCAAAAGCCTGGAAATGCTGTTGCTGTGCTGACAGAAGGATTCATGCAGCATCTCTGTTTTCACTGCAGCTGAATTCGCTCCTGCTGTAGGTTCAGCCTGTGTGGAATATTATGAACATCTCCACATGTACATTACACCCCAACTCATTGGCTGCTATTTGCTCTGGAGACTAAACACTCGATCTGCCAGCAATCACATTATCGTGCCAGCCAAAATGCAAACCTGAACCATATGGGCAGAAGAGGGACCTATTGCTTCCACACTGCTGTCTCTATTCTTATCCCTCCAGTTCCCTGATGTTGAAACAGACCATCTATTTCCTCTGAATATTATGAAGCAGAGTAAGAAAGGAACTATTTGAGAAAATTACTTTGTTTATTAAAAAATAAAAAGTCTCTATGAAAAATGTTTACCCACTGTTTACTCACCAAACATAAGGTTTTGTGCACAGGCACAAAAAATGCAATAAAATAGATACAAGACATTTAGAAATCTGTGCTGCAGATTTTGCCAAAAATGGAGCAACAGAAGCTCACCCTGCCTGAGGGAATGACTGACTGGCTGAGGACGCATCCCATTGGAGCAAGCTGAGTTTAGGGCAAGCAACAGGGCAGACAAAGGGAAAGGTAAAGTATCTGTCATAGAGGAGAAAATACAATTTCATTAAGCTGGAGCTCATATCACTTTAAATTCGCAGCTGGACTTTCAAAGTCAGCCTCTGCAGCTCCTGGTGCACTTCTGCACACACTGCTTGAAATCCCGAAGTGCAGAAGGTAGCACAGAGCTCAGTCCTGGCTTCTGTCGTGTCCTGTTTATTTCCATAAGTAGTGTTCATAGGTAGCTGGAATAAGTACTGTGCCCTGGCACGCTGGGACATGCTTTTCTGTAGCATAGGGCATACCAGCTGTTAGGGAAATACTGGGGAAAATGGGGACCTGCTGCCAAATGGGATGGGGCCCATGTGAAAAAGAACACCAAAAAGGCCAAGGTAACCAGTGTCTTCTTCACATCAGGGTTTTTTTTTTAACTTGGAAGGTCCAGAACAAGAAAGTCTAGTGTAGTTTAGGAACTACCTGGTGTAGTTTGGGAACATTTAAAGAAACTGGTCAGACACAACTCCATGGGCCCATATGGGATGCACCAAAGGGTTGTCGGAAGTCTTTGCGAGGCTGCCCTTAATTATCTCAGAAAAGTCATGTGATTGAGGGGAAGTTCCTGAGCACTGCAAGAGAGCAAGTGTCACTCATGGCTTCAAGAAAGGCAAGAAGAATCCAAGCAACTGCAGGCAGGCCGGCCGGCCTTGCCTTGATGCCTGGAAAGGTGATGGAGTAGCTAATCCTGAAAACTGTTTCCAGACACTTGAAAGATAGGTGATCAGCAGCAGTCAGCACAGATTTATCAAAGGGAAATTGTGTCTGACCAACCTGGTAGCCTTCCATGATGAGATGGAAAGCTTGGTGGGTGAGGGGAGAGCCATGGATGTGGTTTATCTTAGTAAGACTTTTGACATTGTCTCTTTTTAACATCCTCACAGACAACCTGATATATGGGTTAAATATATGAGACAATGAGGTGATCTGAAAGCTGGCTGAAATGCTGGGCTCAAAAGAAATGTGATCAGCAGCTTGAAGTCAGTCAGTAGTCACTAGCCAACTCCAGCTAATACTGGGACCAGCACTGTGTAACCTTCTCATTGATGACTCAGACAACAGATCCAGCAAATTCACAGACAGCACACAACTGGGAGAACTCCTTGGCAGACTGGATGGTTGTGCTGCCGTTCAGGGCCACTCTTGACAGTCTATAGAAATGAGCCAATGGGAAATCCATGAAATTCAACCAAGGGAAAGCAAAGTCATCCCATGCACTAGTACACCTTGGGGACTGACCATCTAGAAAGCAGCTGGGCAGAGGAGAACCATGAGACGCTGGTGAACAAATTGACTATGAGCCAGCAATGCAGCCTTGCAGCAAAAAAGGCCAGCAGCATCCTGGGATGCATCGAGAAGAGCTCAGCCAGCAGGTGGAAAGGGAATGATCCTTCCCCTCTACTGAGTGCTAGTGAGGAGACACCATCTGGGTGTAAGTAATCTTACAGGGGCAGGTTTAGGCAGAATAGCTCACAGTCATAGTAGGTGGAAAGGTTATTTCCAGACTTCATCCCCCTAGGACTGCCATGCTGGATAACCACACTCAGATAAACAAGGTAGAACAGAATGAGAATTTTAATGCCTTGGAGCTCCCAACAGGCCAGTCCCATATAAGCAACTTTAATTTCTGTTGGACATTTTGCGGAGCCTCTTCTCAGCAGCAATGCTCTGCATGTCTAAATAGCACAGAGCTGAATGCAGATGCCAAGAGACCTTCCATGAGTTCTGTGTCCAGTCCTGGGCTCCCCAGTGCAAAAGAGATAAAGACACACAGGGGTTTAAGTGCAGGGGAGGTTAACTAAGGTAAATTAAGGGCTCAAAGTGTTTGGCACGTGAGTAGAAGCTGAAAGAGGTGGTCCTGTTCAGCCCAGAGAAGAAGAGCCTCAGGGGAAATCTTATCAATGTGTATAATTGTCCAGTACAGGGATTAAAGCAGAAAGAGCTGGGTTCTTGTCAGCGGTGTCCAGTGATGGGACAAGAGGCAATGGGACAAACTGAAACTTATTAGGAAATTTCACCTAAATTTAAGACTTTTTTTTCCTGTGACAACAATCAAACATGGGCACAGGTTGCCAAGAGAAGTTGTTGGATCTGCATCCTTGGAGATATTCAGAGCTCAAGTGGACATGACCCTGAGTAGCTGACCCCAATTGAGCAGAGGGTTAGAATACGCAATCTCAAGAAATGCCTTGCATCCTGAGATATTCTGTGATCTTCTAAACTTACAGCTTTTCAGAAGCACAGAAAATACAAGTCTACAGGATATACGATTGATCCAGGCCAGCATCTGGTAGTGACTCTTGACAGGTTCTCCAAAAGCTTAATATTCACTATAAATACAGAACTGAGGACTCCATTGGTAGTATCCAGACTTTTAGGTCTTCATGAGCCTTTAGAGAAAGCTGAACTTTAGAATCCTACAAGTATCTGGGCCTTGGAGTGTGATCAAAACTTCAGCAGGGTCTGATAGTGTACATTGACTTCCTTGAGCTTTTAATCAGGGAGTCTCTTAATGAGCATTTCCTGGGGGTGAGGGAGAGTGGGAGAGGAGAATGCTGGAGGAGAACTGCAATCTTTCTGTTTAAAATAGGTGAAAATTAGTGCCAATCCCGTAATACAGATGTGTGCACCCACAGAGAGACCAGTTCTTTCTCTGAACACAGAGCTTAAATTACTTGTTGAGGTATTTGAAAAACAAGTGAGACATATCTCAGACTCAGGAGATATTCTTGAAACCAGGCAAAATTAATTTTTTTTTTCATATTCACTGCCAGATATTGCAGAGTTACATGGCTATATGCAGATAGAAGACCATGTGCATCTTATCTTGCCACCAATAGATTCCACACTGGCTTTAAAGGAATAAATCATTAATTTAAATCATGGATCTTCTGTTTACAAAACAAGCATTTAAAAATATTTCACTCCCAGCTCAGCAGAAAGAAAGACCTTTTAATATATATCAGTGAATCTGGTAAATGCTTCTATGCACATGTAGGCATGATTTTAGTCTGTTGGATTTTATTTGCTTGTTTTTTATTTAAATCAGTGTTAGTTTTGTCAATGGTGCATTGTAGACAAATACAGAAGATTTTAAGAGAAATTAGAAGACAAGAAACATTTCTCCCTCTTTTCTCTATATGTAATGACATATTTTGAAGCTCTGGTGAGCAGGAAATGGGATTCCAGCTGGTGCCAGCTGCCACCAAGGTTCTGTACAGAAATGTTGTTCAGCACCTGCAGAGCCTTAATCCTGATTCAGAAGACCCCGAAATCATAATTATTATTATAATAATAAATAATTGTCTCCTTATTGACAGCCCCAAATTTTGTCAACATTATTTACAGCATCTATTGCTCCCTGATGGGAAAAAGTAACTTTTTGTGGTTAGGAGGTCACAAAATGTCCAGGACCTGAACTGGTGGAATACTGACATAAGTCCAGATTTTTGAAACTGGCTAAGTAATAATGAGAATAATTTAGCAATGAGGACAAAGATGGATGTTGTCCCAGGGCTAGGCTGGTATAACATTGTTAACTCCTAGAACAAATCCAGAGCTGAGGACTTCTGAAGATGAGCTATGGGTATGGATTGACAAAATGATGGTCAATTTGCAAAGCAGTTTTCTAGAAACAGCCAAACAGATCCATGTGGCTTTGAATTCAGATTAGCCTAAAAGCCTGAGGGACAGGTTAAGAGTAAGATTTTATCAGATAGCCTTTCTCATGAAAAAAATAAAAGAAGGTCAAATCTGAGGTCCATGGCTTGGACCTTTTTATTATTTTAATTAAAACTAATCAGTTTGCAACCTCCTACATGCTTATTTCATTGCCAGGATCTGATTGGGAACATTAGACTAAGTGAATCAGACTGCTTGGTGATTATCCAGCTGGAATATTGTATTTCTCTCTTGTTGCCATCTCTGTAGTTTAGTGGTCTTAAGACAACGCATGTGGTCCCTCTTAGGATCCACAGAAAGGACATTTTGAGAATGAGGCAGTTGGAGGTAGGGGCGAGAGAGGAGTAGGTGATACTCCAGAAATATTATTCCTCTGCAGCAGTGGTCCAAAAGAGTGCATAAAGCAAGTAATCACTCCTCTAATGAAACAAATTTCTAGCATTTGATTGATACTCAGATACTCAGAGCTGAGAAAGACAAGTAAACAAGTCAATTCCCTGACTCATCATATGATGTCTCTGAGTATCACATAAAACGCTAATGATTAAGGTAATCTAGTAAATACAATCGAGAAGTCCACCTTTATCTGTTACTAACAATTTTATTATTCATTAGTTTTTTACCTCTCACAGTTAAGAAACATTGCCTTTAGTTGTTTTTCAAAAATGTTAACTAAAACAAAGGTTAAGAAGAGGCAAAGCAAAGGACCACCCATGATAAAAGGCTTTGAAGATTTCCTCCAGATGAATTCTAGCAACTAAGAAAACCTCTGACAGTTTCTAATTTAGACAGTCATTTGTGAGAAATGAAAAAACACCTGGTGAGCAAAGTTAACTGTCTGAATGACTGTTCAGAAGGAAAAAAAAAAACCAAAACAAAACTAACACCCCCCCCAAAAAAAACCCCAACAAACCCACAAAAATTTGCTTATCCTAGATTTTGCCTCTGTTTCAATTTCGTTATCCAAAAGAAAGGAGAGCTGTACTTTAAGGCCAGATAAACAGCAGAGAGAACCCTCTGCTGTGATTGAGATATTCCCACTTGCTTTCCACTACATGCTTAAACACTGTTTCAGCAAATATTCCAGACAATTGCATAATTTCTTAGACTGTTGAAAAAAAAACAACCCAAAAACCTAAGAGCAAAAGCTATGTGAGCACAGCCAAAATAAATTAGCTTACTGATTATTCGATTAATATCATATTACTTTAATTAATTAGCATTCTTCTGTGGTAAGGAGACAGCCTCCATGATTAAAAGCCTTTATACTGCACTGAAAACTTATAGGCATGTCACTGCTCACAATCGTCTTGAATTTGGGACCTAAGAAAATACCTCCATTGTCTTGTAGCCCTTTGAATCAGGTTGGAAATATCCACTCATGGACATTTGTGGCAACCCAGAGATGTCTGGACAACATCTGAAAACCTCAGATTGCTGGAGAATACAGCCCACATGTGTCTGAGGGATCATTTAGGTTGAAGTAGCTAGATAAAAAGAATGTTGCTGGCCATTTATGTATGTGGGAGATGAATTTACACAGAGTTCACATCTACTTTATTGTTTGGATTTTTCCTTTCTCAGTAGACAGATTCAAATGGAAGTATTGCTTGTCTTGAAATAGGAGACTCAGTAAACACATCCCTAAAAATTTTCATTCTTAATGTATCAGTAACATTTCAGTTCATTACAGTGTTATTAGTCAGTCTTCATAAAAGAGCTATGCATCTTTATTAAAAATGGAAGTTCACATCATTTTATGTTCTCATAAAAATGGGTGGTGGTAGCTTTGATTAATTTCTTCACGTACAATGAACTTTACAGCAAATTGGACAGTGTAATTCAATTCCTACTTCTGTGGATTTTTTTTGTTGGTAGAAAATTGATATAATTCATATGTAATCGTATTGCCTTTGCAAGAGATATTTAAGAAATAATATCCTGAGGTAATGATTGCATGGCTTAATTATTAATACCATACTTTCAGGCACGACAGTGTGCACTCCTTTTATCAAGCTTGGCTTCTATCAAAAAAATATCTCCCCTATCTATAGTTTGTGACTTGCTGTAAGGTGTTTCTGAATTTTACACATATACACACATAGCTGTGCATGGAGTCAGAGTACCTGATATTGGTGTGCTTCTCTTCAGAGTAAGTTCTGATTTTGGAAGGGATGGATGCCTAAAGGATAAAAAGAGAACCAACTCAGTTGCAGAGCAGAATTATATGCACAGATTTCAAATAAAATGGGAGTGCAAATTTGAAGCTGTGTTTGTTGGAAATGCTGATTTTCTGGGTTAGGATTTTCTGGGTTACCAAATCCCTAAGGAAGCTTAACTAGCCACAAATGGACCATGCTAGGAAATCCAAGGGGACAGTCCAGCATCACCAAGAGGTCTAGAAGATTCAGTGTTCTCTTATGCCATATGAGAGGTTTGATCAGGACTCTTTAATAATCAGATTATCCACATGTCCTGGGTAATCTTTAGAGATGCAGGGAGCTGACTATTTCTGTATTTACAGTTCTGCCTTGAGAGATGGAAGAAAATTTTTCACCCAGTCAGAGACAATATATCATTATTTCTCTGATGTTTTATGTTTAAGCTTCTGCTGGCATTGAAAATTACTTCCCTCTACTTTCCTCTTATTTTTCTTTAATCACTTCATGAGGCCAATGAACTCAAATGAGGGAATCTTTAAACTGTGCCAGCCACACTTGGAATGTGTGCTCACAGGTGATGTTTGTAAGTGATGCTTTGCTCTTATTCCGCTTTGAATTCATTCTGAAGCAGACCCCTACAGACAAGCCTCCCTTGGGAAGCTAGGGACCATGGCTACTATTTTTACCAAAGACAAAGGCCATCCCAGCATAATTCGATAATCTTTTGATGGTGTTAACCGCTACAGCTGAACCCATTCTGCACTTAGACCACAGAGAATCCAGTAAATGCATTTACTGATGTTCAAATCAAAGAAAAAAGTACCTATATAGAATACCAGCAGATATACTTCATGAAATGAGTTGATATGAAAACCTCTGACTGCACAGACCTTTTTGTAATACAGTTGATATAATTTCCATGTGGAAGTCGATCCCAGGAGATCTTATCAGGACATTTCCCTTACCTGTCTTTCCATCATCCAGTAAAACATTTGGGTGAAGAGACAGTCCCACAATATTCTGGGTATTGGTGGCGAACATACAGAAAGAATGAAAAAACACAAGAAACTCTGTCTTAACCAGACTCAAAGTGCTCTGTTAGAATGATGATCTCAAAAGAACACCTATCAATACTTGCTATCAAAACTAAATGGAAAAAAAAGAAAGAATTTCAGAAAGACAAACACTAAATCATGCTCCTGTTTACAGATCAGTATTGACAACTGTAATTGAACCTAAAAACCAATTAGAAAACAAGATGGAGGACACATATCTTCAGTTCTGTGTGTGACAGAAGTCTAGTCCTTGGGACTCCTAATTTCTTACAGGGGCAGGTTTAGGCAGAATAGCTCACAGTCATAGTAGGTGGAAGGGTTATTCCCAGCCTTCATCCCCCTAGGATTACCACGCTGGATAACCACACTCAGGTAAACAAGGTAGAACAGAACGAGAATTTTAATGCCTTGGAGCTCCCAACAGGCCAGTCCCGTATGAGTAACTTTAATTTCTGTTGGACATTTGTGGAGCCTCTTCTCAGCAACAATGCTCTGCATGTCTAAATAGCACAGAGCTGAATGCAGATGCAAAGAAATCTTCCATCAGTCCCTTTGTTTCACCTGGTCTTCAGCTCACAGTTATTAAAGAGCTTATTGAGCTAACTAGAAAACACTCATGAATAAATTATACTATTCAAATAGATGCATTTATCATATTCATAGTAGTTTATTTTATATATTAATTTCATATTCTACCTGTTTGTGTTTGGAGTTTATATAAGTTTCTGTGTTCAGATATAAGCTAGTAAGTAGAAAATGATAAAACTGTGGTTATGCTAGAACTGAGAAATAAAGAAATACATATGATCACCTTCAAAGTATCACTCTGGTACATTTTACTATTATATTCTGTTCTTCTGAGAAAGACTATAAGTAGCAAAATGCCAGGCAATGCCCAGAATATAATATTTAAAGAAAACACAACCATTTCTCTTGTGCATACTGGAACTTTGCAGTTTGTGGAAATCTTTCATTATCTCAAGATCGCAGTTCTCAGTTTCAGTTCAAAAGGAATTTTTTTTTTTTTTTATGTTGGCATATTATTCAAAATATTTAAAATAAGGATATTCAAAGTCTTTATTATCCACATGAGATCCTAACAGCTCACTTGCTCTTCCTAGACAGTTTCTGATGCTTTTAAAGCAAAAATCTTTTCAGCCTGAGTCCAAGGACATCGGGGGCTTGTGAGCTACTTCCAAAGAGACTTCAGGAGGTATGGAAGAAATGTAAACCGGTTGTCCAGAGATTTAAATTCATTGTATAGGTCCCAAACCTCTACTGAATATTTGAGGGAGGTTGAAAGTCACATCTAATTCAGGTGTTTAAGTATAATTAAGACCTCCTTATTTTCTTGCTTACGTCAGTGCAAGCTAAAAATAGTTCCCTTTAAGCCAGCTGGTGTTGTCACCTTGTGATGCAACATTTTAGTTGCAGCGTCACACCCACACTAACAAATCACAGATAAGGCTCCTCACACCAGATAAGACAATTAGTTCTCCACATCCATTGTCTGCAGCAGAATATTGGCCAATGAGTATTGTGTTAGAAGAAAATTGCTGTTTCTTCCATGCTGCACAGGGGAAGACATTCCTTCATTTCCCTGTGGTAATCCTCTTATGTTAGAGGCAGAATAAATGATTAATTTCTCGTAACTGTTCTTCCTCATATTTCCTGGCTCTTCCTCTCATTGTGGCCCTGAATCAGCAAGGTACTTAAGCACACCAACCATCCACAATGCTGCTGGGGTTCCCAATGTCCCGTGTGTGTGAGGCAAGAATCAGTTTCTGAGCTGCTTTTAAATCCGGTTACAAAGGTGTTAGTGGGAATGCCCACACAGCAGCTCAGTGTCGCTATGACAATGTGGGCCATACAAGCACAGTGCAATGGAAGCACGTGCCAGCTCTGTTCTTGACGTGTGCTATTTTGTAATGAACCAAGATCTGACAAAAGATATTTGTACTGACCATTTTACCTGTGGGTAATGCATCTCAACAAATTATGTCATTTGAGTTCCGTAAGATCATTCCACTAATGACAGTGATGGTAAAAGCCTATATAGCCAAAATAGCAAAACTGCTTGTATGATCACAGCAGAGCACTGATTCTGAATTTGGGACAGGAAAATAACCAAATCAACTGGCAAAAACATAATTATGCCAGATCAGAAGGAGCTAAGTTCAGAAAACTGTTTAGGCAGCATAGGGTCTCCCTTGTGAGAACTGTATAAGGGAGAGCTCTTTAAAACACAGTGCCCTAAGCAAGCTGCAAATAAATATGATTCACATTGAAAGAGGTACAGAACAAAGACAGATGATCTGGGAAAACCAGGTAAGGCATGAGAAGAAATCTTTAACTTGTACACAGTGGATTGCTTCAGTTTACTAGGAGGCAAAAAAATGAGCATCTGTGGGAACTTCTTTGTTATTAGCATTGTTTCAGAAGCTGTTTTCAGAGTCCAGCTGTAAATTGGATATAAGCAGTTGCCAAATGCAAGGGGAGTGGTTTCTACTTTGGTCTTTGTGTTTATTGTTTCTGCACTGGCAACAGAATTGAATTCGTAGCAGCAGCAAAACAAAGACGGCTCTGAGTTATACTGTAATTCACTGCTGGAGATTTATGAATATTATTTTCCCGTAAAAGCCAGCATTTTTCGCTTTACTACTTGTAACCTGTAAGTGGCATAAAACTGTGTACCTAGCAGGATTTCCTATTGAAGTGAGTGCCAAACACCAGTGTAAGAACTGCACTACACGCACATGTGGTTATAGACTATGCATAAATTGTGCCTTTATGTTTAACTTGTCTAATCAGCTCACCATATCAAAACTTAATAAGTAGCTGCTTCTCATTTAAAGGTCTAGTAAAACTACAATTACTGTGGCTGTAAGATGCCTTGTTTCGAAAAGAGCATTAAATAGTTTTATAGATATGGTTAGAAGATCTTGTGTAGTTGTTTCTATGAAAGTGAATGAGTTCATTTATAATGGGAGTCAGAGACAGAAATACAGATTGGGAGTTGGTGAAGTATCCTGCCTTTGCATCCGTTCCTCACAGGTTAAGTGAAAGTCACTTTTGCCTCCATACTGATGACCGGGCATGGCTAGACCCCAGTAACACACCCAGAGGTGATGCCTTGTAGGCCACCCTTCCTCTCAGATAGCACTAAAGGGCCTGATTAGCATTTCTGACTGTTTTTCCACCAGGAAAAAAATTAATTGTCTGTGGTGCAGTTATTCTGGATTTAATTCCAAACCATGAGCTGAAGCCTCTTTCACGTGTGAGAGTATATTAAGACAAGAAAAAAGAAGTGTCTCATTATCCTCACGAGTATATGAGAGCAATGAGATATGCATCACACCCTGTGTGCTGGGAGATTGGCACTGCTCTTCAGCAGTGGTAACTGCAAGCAAGGCAGATGATTTGGCAATGAGCTTATCAGGGGCACGGAGCAGAGCTTCTCACCGCTCCACCGTATGGCTGTCTCCATAGGTGCCTGGGATCTTCCTGTCAGCTTCAGTGGATTCTGGTCCTGATCCCAAGGAGACCAATCTTTCCTCTCTTTCCCTAAAATTTGGCAAATGAGTACCCTACCTAATTAGGATTCAAGCTCCCGTGTCACTTTCTCTTCCAGAGACCAGAAAATCCTGCAGGGAACCTGAAGCCAACACAGAGCCCAGAGCAGAAAACTTCTTGCCTATAGTGAGCACTAAAAGGAAAACATCATTTTAGATGCTGGCACCCTAAGTTAGATTTCTCTGTATCTCTGCAAACACTGTTGGCCAAATCTGTACTTTTTTTTTTTTTAATGTATTTTTTGAAAAAGGAAATATCAGATTTACTGTAAATGCAGACAAGGGAGGCAAGAGCAGATGGGCAATGTTTAAGTTACAAACCTAAGGGAAGATTTTTCATACAAAACTCTTCAACTGCAGCTCTTAAAATAAAGAAAGATTTTCTGTTTTCCACAGTGACTCACTAAACCTTTATTTAGACAGTTGGTAAAAACACCACATCACATAATTCACTGTTTCTTTTTTTTAACTCCCCCCCCACTCCTTTTTGCTCAGCTGCAGTTTTAGAATGATGATTTTTGTTTTGTTTTGTTTTTTTTGTTTTTAAAAGGAGGCAGGAATCTACATGAAGACATTTTGCCTTTTACTTTCTGTTGGCAGTCCAAATGTAGTTTGGAGTGGCTAATATTCCTGTTCAGACCCACAGCACAGCACCCTCTGGTGCGCATATTAAATAGGAGGATTAGAATTGTTATGAGGGGTTTGCTCATTTTGTGGTGGACATTTTTCAGAGATGAGTTTTCATAGTCATTCAGAAATTCAAAACCAAAAAGCAGGACCCAAAACATAATGATTTGGAATAAAGAGTTTGTCTTACCCATTAAGCAAGTCTCTTACTGTGCTGATTGCAGGAGGTCTAACTATTTGCAGAGTTGAACAACTTGTTTTCCACATAACTGGCTCATGACACTTATTTGTCTTCAGAAAGGCTGCAAGTTACATATTTGGTGATGTTTGGTCTCAATCAACATGCTGCTGGGTGATTATGAACACCCTTGTTTACCACTAAATCCAGTGGCAACTGAAAATACTCAAATTTTGGGAGCAGTGCTTAAAACCAGCACTGGAAGTTCATGCAGGGCAGTGGAGGTTTCTCCCAGCACATGGATATGGACCTCGTGGGATTTTGCCAATTGACTGCTGCCAGCCTGATTCCAGGAGATTTTGAGCTCCCCAGTTCATTTCCTGAGAAATGAATTAAGGGCGTAAACACTTCACCACATACAGCAAGCGGGCATAAAATTATATAGGTTTTCCTGTGTCAGATGAAGCACTCTTAAAACAGATTGCTTTAAAGTTTCATCCAACAGTTGCCAGACCTCCAGATTTCTGTCCTAGGTGCTACTCCTGGAAGCTGCTACCTCCAGCCATTCTCCTTGCTAGAGTATGCAATAATAAATGCTGAAAAGAAGCTTATTGTAACCATTAGCTAGAAATGAAGATGACTCAAAAAAACAGAGGGTTCCAAGTTGATTACACTATAACTGCACAAGAAAAACCTTGTTCCTTGCAATGGAAATTATTCTGGCTAAGATTCACAGATTCATGTATACATATATATTTTTTTTCTCTTCTCAGAGATGCTGCACTGGTCCCTGCTGGTCCCTTATCTCCACAGCTGTGGGTTTTCAGCTCTTCTTCATTCAAAGGCAAGTTCTCCACAGACAGTGGAGTTCAGTAGCTGAAGAGCTGGGCATGAACACCTAAGGATCTCATGTGACCTTTGGTCATCTGATGATTCCCTATGTTGCCTGTGAGGCAACTGGAGGGAGAGGCTCTGATGGGCACCACATGGACCTAGTGAAGCAGTGGGAATATAGAGAAAATATATATATATATATATAAAAGGGAAGAATAGCTCAAGAAATAGCTTTACCTGAAGAAATACCAGCCTGATAGAGAGGTTCGGTAACATGTGAAAAATGCTTTAAGAAAACAAAAAAAGAGAGGAGTAAAAGGGGAGCTATTTTACTAAGAATGCAGCAAAGTTTCACTGAGGCCTATTTGAAGAAGCTGATAACCTTTCCCAGAAGCTTACAGAAGCTCGATGGTCTTCTTCTTCCTTGTGAAAAGCCATGTTCATTTGAAGAAATCATCAAATAAAAGAGGTTCAATTGCAGAGTAGAACATGAATATTTGTGGTACGAACATCTGTGGTGGCCTTTCAATTTACTAGACCAAAAGCAAAGAACAGGAGGAATTGGACCAGTCTAGTGGTTGAGAGTCTTTACGGCTTCCAAACCACACAAGAACTCATTTGTGCTGTTAGCATCAATTTATTACTTAGGGTGGCTCCAAGAAAAAACTCTGCCTTTTTCTTAGAAGAAGCACATCCAAGTTATGGTGCTTTTACAAGCTATTGCATATCATGTCTCCAATTTGCATTTCCCAAGATGCTCCAGTGTCATCCTCAGCATTTCAGAGAAGAAATGTGTAAGGACTGCAGGAAAGAGGCCATGACAGAAAGTCACACTAGTCTGAAGGGTGGACAAGCAGCTGAGTGGGGAATCAGAATCCCTTTGGTCTGCTTGTATCTAAATCCCCCCATGTCTGGGTGCCTCTGCTGTGCTGCTGATCTCTTTTCCATCCCATATTGAAAAAAAAAAAAAAGAAATAAAAATGTTTGTGTGGATTGCCCATGACTGCCATGGTCTCTGTGTGTGCAAAATAATAACCCATTTTATTTTCCAAGAATCCTTCTCTTTGAAGATGATCTGCTCAGAATTGATGAAATATGATGGATTTTCTTCCTCTGGCATATGGATGATTTCTCCTTAAATTTCATCTCTCTTCAGCATGGCTCACTCTATTTCAGTCATCCCTGCTGCCCACACTCATCCACCATTTCCCCCATCCTTTGTGGACAGCTTCATGGAGCAAATCTGAAGAGAGATGGCTGAGACTGATGCTGAGTTAAGAACCATTTAATCTTCATGTAGCTGAAAAGCAAATGAGCAGCCATTTCTCATGATTAATTAATAGCACATGCTTTGTAAAGTGAAGTGCATCTTGGAGGCTGGACTCTCCTCTGGCTTTAGAGCAGTGTGATTCCACATGGCTCCTGTGGAGCCACTACAGGTTTTTTTTCACTGGGAAAATAGATTCACGTCCAGTGAATAAAAATTAATGTTCACATAAGGTGGTCCAGCTGACCATGCTGTTTTCATTCAAAGTACCTAAATGCTGAGTTCCCAAAAACAGTGCCTGAAAATGTGGAAGTGGGTTTGGTAAGTGCTTCTGGAGAATTTGGAACAAACCCAACGTTTCCTTAAGAATATTTAGTCTTCTTTTCAGCACTGTGGGAGGTTTGGGCTGCTGCTTTGCACATTTTTCAAGTGCCTTTCCCTTTGAGACACCTAGGGCAAAGGCCTCAGGCACTTGATGTTATCTGTTTTCATAAGAAGAGTTTTTTCCATACCACATTAAAAAAAAAAAAAGTGCTTCTGTGGATTGCCAGTGAGTTCTACGGCTTCTGTGTGTGCAAAACTCCCACTGTCATCACCAAAGAGCTGCACACAGAAAAAGAGTAGCCCACATAATAGATTCATGAACTGAACAAGCCAGGAAGGGCCCAGAATGGTTCAGAAGATATTCAGCCCTGCCAGGTGTGGTGGGCAGAATGAGAATCTGGATAAAACAAATGGTGTAGTCAAAAGAATCTAAAGTCTTAGCTACAAACCTGAAGAGACCACAATATATATTTTAATTCCCTCAGGGGTGATTGTGTTATAAGTATACTGAAATACGGGGTTTTTTCCTCTCCCTAAAGTGCTTCAAAAGCAGCATTTGGGATCAATTTGCCAATCCTTGAAAAGATGGCTAGAAAGGGCAAAACGGTCAAAGATGACCTGCTTGATACTGAAAGGTAAAGGTTGTCCAGTATCTGAAGCTGCTTAGGGCAAAGCAAATTCCCAGGTGTAAGGTGGTAACATTGTGTGGGTAACAGGAGTGGGAATGGTTTCACCCCCTTGCATGACCCCACAGAGCTCTGCCCTCGCAGACGAGTAGGCTGCTGTGCCTGATCTGATAAGAGCTCAGGGCAGCATCTGACTCCCTCGTGTCTTTGGGCTCCACATTCACCACCTTCCACACAGGAGTGGACTTTCGGGCTGCCAGCCCAAAGACTGTACCAAGAATGCCAGGAATGTCACCGTGACGCCTCCCTGGGACACTAAAAGTGGGACCGCTTCCTTTTTTTGGAGGAGATCTCCAGCCTGGTGATAAAAGCAGCAGCAATCTGTGATTGTTTATTTGTGCTCATCCTGCTGATGCTGCAGTCCACATATTGACTTGTCTGGGAGTCTCAGCTTCCAGCCATTCTGGGTCACTCTCATCCCCATCTCCTAACCCACATTTTCTGTTTGCGTGCATCAGTGGTTGAACATCTGTCTGCAAGGCACACCACGGAAGCCTGGATGTCTTCAGAGCAGGCAGCTGCATTCACAGAAGCTGGATAGAAGTCAGATGCTAAAAAAAATACAAAATTCTGTGGAAATCTTAGAGGTTCTTGGCTTTAAAGGCATTTAAAAAAGAAACAAACCAACAAGCCCCCCCACCTTTAAAGATGTGCTTGGCAGAGTGATATAAACAAAGAAAACCAGTTTGCCCATGGGATATTTGATTCTCCTTGAAGATCTGCTTGCTTCTATGCAGGTGGTACCAGCTGATGCAGAGAAAGGAGTGATAATGTCTGGGGAAAAGGACAAAGAAATACTCCAGACTTTTCTATTGAGTGGAGAGGTTGAGATGGAAACACTGAGCAGCACCACACCAAAACCAAGCCAAAACAATGCAAAATCACTGGGGAAAACAAAAACAAAAACAAAAACAAAAACAAAACAAGCCAAAACAAACAAACAAACAAAACCAAAACAAACAAACAAACAAAACCCGAAAAAACAACCAACCAAACCAAGACACAAGAAAGTAATTCTGCTGGGACAATATAATCTCTTTTAAAATTGACCCTCTTTACTGTCCAACTGATTTCATGTTTTCATGTTTTGTTTGGACATTTAATCAGTTTCTCTCAGTGTTTATCTGTGTGCTAAGTTGCACTGGTTTTATCTAGAGTGTGAACTGATTTCATTAAATGACTGCAAGCTGCATCCTTTCACTGTACTTCCTACCGTTTTTATTTCTGTTTACTCTAAATTAATTAGCACTGGTGTCAGGCTGGAGGAAAGCACATCATTCTTCAGCATAGTAAGTGTCCACTGCTTTACCTCAATCAATATAAGTTCCAATTTAAGAGCAGCCAGAGTGGGCCAGACCAAAATCCACTGGTACCCCGATGATCAGAATATTCCAAACCAGTACTTTGGGATGAGCACAGTGAGAGGACGTACACATGGCATACCCTTTTATGAATTAGGGGCTTAATCTCTTTTTGCTTGTGGATGCTCTATTTTGACAGTTTTGCCTTGTTTTCCCATTTTTTTTCCCCAAGGGAGTGTTCATCTCATCATTTACTCAGTCAATTAAGCATATGACAAGGGGGGGCTTTTCTCACCCTGCACCTGTGTAGGTGTGTTGAAAGTTTTCTGAAGGAAAAAATCCCTCCTGCTCCCACATCTCTAGTGAGCTTGGGATCCACTCTTTCCAGCTGTTAGCATCAGGTGGCCCCACCTTTTCCTTGGGAAAATGCAGTTCAAAGAATAAAATGTGGGGTTTTGATGTTTGTCCAGCCTTCTGCTAAATCAAATATTTAGTATCTCTAGAGCAGATTAAAGCCTCTCTCATTTAATAAACCATGTTTCATATTGCCCCAGCTTCTCAACTTGTACCTTTCCAGCCAGACAATAGAACTCCCACACAGGCAGCTGGCACTACATGTTTGTACACAAAAATGAAGAAATGGCACACAACTGTGTGTGGATGAAGGCTGAACTTTCAGCCTGAGACATTTCCAGGATTCTGTTTCAGTTGTCTCTCTTTCCCAGAAGCCACATTTGCTGCCTTTGCTGGAAGGTTTGGCAACCCGATGTCACTTATGTGGTTAAAAGCTGCAAGTAGCAGTTCCCACCAGAGAAGGTGGCCTCTTCCACCCCATCCTGGAGTAACCCAGGACTTGTAGCTCTTTGCTTCTGATGCTGTCATGCACAGCTATCAGGAGGCACCCTTTTCTTTTCCCCATCCTCGCTGAAGGAGCACGAAGGCTGCTTTGACCCAGGGAGCGGCTTGCATCACCTCTGGAGAGACAGACCCCTGCTGTGTGCTGAGGTTAAGGCAGCATCACCACAGCAGCATGGTAAGGTGGAAAAAAAATCACCTCTCTTAAATCTTGAGACTTGTCTGCCTCTGAACATGGGACTTTTTGTCTCCATCAGGCAAGAGGGGGGATTGGGAGGGAGTAGCAGAAATGGCAAGGGTTGCAGGCAGCCCCCAGTTGCCATTGTGCAATGTTTTAAATAACTTGAGCAAAAAATTCCCTTCCTACTCACAAACAGGCAATATTTTATCTCTGTTGTGCTAAGAGGTTTTCATTTTACTATGCCGTGGCAGAGTCTTTCAAGATCCTAATGTATTATAACAGAAAAATTAGCTTTATTTCATAAGTCTAGCATCTGGTGGTAGTGAGGGAGAGAGAGCAGAGGAGCAGAAGGATGCTATTAGCAGCAGCTCTGCTGTGGAAAAAACACCTGGACCTTTCTCCCCCTGCAAGAGCAATTGAATGCAGAGCCTATGGCACTTGCTAGGGACAATCACCTTCCCAGTGGCACTGCAGGGATGGGCCTGATGGGCCAGATCTAATGAGCAAAATGATGTTGCAGGGGCTGCAGGGAAGGCTCAGGGCTCCACATATTCCCTCATGGTGCTGTGGGTACAGCTGGGTGAAAAAAGCAGCCCCAGAGGGCATGGCAAGTGTGAACTGTTGTTCTTGCTTGGGCTGTACCCCACCAGTGGGCCAGTGGGCATCAGCATTGCCCCAGCTTCAGAGGGAGCAGCCCTGCCACGTCACAGTGCTCACGTGCCCAGAGAGCAGTAGGACACGGCTGCCTCCTGCCTTATTAACTTCTTCTCAGTATTAATTTTTTCCAGGTAACACTTTGTCCCCCACTCCTAGCCCACTCTCAGCCCATAGGAAAAAAAGCAGATTTCCACAAAAATCTCAATAGCTTCAGCTGTTTATCCAGCAAGAGGATACGGATTTCAAACCTGCAGTGTATATATAGAGAGAGAGAGAAAGAGAGAGTAGTGACACAACTGTAAAAGGAAAAGCAACCTACTCTCTGATTTTTGTTATGTAATTCTCAGCAGGCAAACAAAATGTATTCACCCACCATAGTGACCAGAAAACAATATATTTCCAGTCTTATCAAACACGGGCATTGACTCAAGGCGGGGCTCCAGGGTTACCTGTCCCAGAGCAGCCTTCAGATTTGGCACAAAGAATTGATACATGAACACAGGTTTTGGCAAATGTTACCATTCCTGATCTTTTAAAATGCCTTTCACTCATGGTCTTAGGTGAGAAAACTTGCTCTGTAGTCTGTCTGCAGTCTACAGGCTGGTGGTTACGGGGATTTGCCCCTTGTTTTTGTGTAACACAGCTTTGCTGGCCTCACAGCAGCACATATGCCCAAGGAAGCTCTTGTCCTTGGATAACTCTTGTCTTTTGGAAGGAGTCTAGGTGTCCTTATGGTTTGAAGAGTTGCTGTTCACCTTTAGGGTTGACTCAGCCTCATGACAACACCAACTGTTGTTTCGTGAAAGCTGTGCCATGCAAGGCCTCTTTATGATGGGGTTTATTAAACTTCTGGGCTTGACATTTAGAGAGTGAAAGGAAAAATGACCTGGCACCCCAAGCTGCCATCCACAGGCTGTGGACATGGGCCCACCTTGAGGAAAGCACCAGGGTGACAGCCTAGCTCCAGTCACTGGCCGAAGCAGGTGACTGGACGCATCGGGGCTGATCTCTGGACATGAGATCTTGGGGGCAGGCACAACCTCAGGGCACCAGAGGTGATCACTGCAAAGGACACACCACGCCCCCAGT
This sequence comes from Brachypodius melanocephalos, assembly GCA_013398615.1. Lineage (NCBI taxonomy): Eukaryota > Metazoa > Chordata > Aves > Passeriformes > Pycnonotidae > Brachypodius > Brachypodius melanocephalos. The sequence continues at coordinate 709,674 of VZSR01001854.1, read as the reverse complement.
GTGAGCACTTCTGCCCCTGGAGGAGCTCAGGCACTGAGTGCATTTCCCTCTGCTGCTGGAGACAGCTGCCCCAAGAAAGCCAGTGGCCTCCTGGTGCCCATCCATCCATGCAGAGCATCATAGGAAGCGTGGTTTTGGAGATCAGCACTTTTGTCGAAATGGTTTCCTATCGCCAGCTTGCAACCTTGCCATAAAGCTGCGATCACACCTTCAAACAACCCCTTGTTCATGGAACGTATTTCAAAGACTGGCAGATCTGGTTGGCAGAATGGGGTCCCATATATGAATTAAAGTCTTTACTTTTTTCTTCCAGAAGTTTTCAAGAGTGCTAGTGACAGAAGAGGAAGGGAGGGAAGCAAATTAAAAACTTTTTATACATTAGGAAGGTAAATGAAGCAAGTGAATGCAAAGACAAAGAGATGAAAGTCATATTTTATGGTAAGCATCATGCAAGAGCTTCTTATTGGTGATGGGTGCGCAAAACAAGACACCAGAAGCCAATGAAAGAAATGGTTGTTAATACTCTGTCTAGAAATGATAGTTAGTACTGTGACTTTCTTTTTTTCCCCCACTGATTAAATAATTTATATCAGAATACTTTTGTAATTTGAGTCTGTCAGATGGGAGCTCTTTTATATATAAATATATTTTTTTCTTTCCTGCTTTCTAATTAGCAAGGTACAAAACAGAACAGTAATGTATTACACAAGTGGAGAAGTGACATTGTCTGGAGAGCCTGGCTGTGTCCTGATTCCCAACAAGGAGCGCTGCGATACCGTGCTCGGGAAGCCCAGACTCCCCTCCTTTCAGCAGCTAAAGAGTTAAAGAGACAGATCAAAGTGAGAAAAAGGAAAAATATTCCTTTCAGGCTTTGAAACACTGTTGCCACCATGGAGAAGAGTAGTAGAAAATTAATAAGGTGGTGTTGGAGCAGATGCATGACCTGCAGTATAGTACAGAGGGCAAGAGTTCAAATATAAATAAATATGTATGGCTGTGCTATGTCTTATTAGATAAGAGTGCTGTCTCGTAAGCAGTTTAGGTGCAGCGAAGTGGCATCTGTAGTACTTGTGAGACAAGGAGCTACACCATAAACAAGCCTTCTGATTAAGCCAGGGATTTTCTAAGAGGCCAGCAAGAGCCAGAAGGGAGATTCACCGTTCCAGCTCTCTGGGATCAAGGTATCAGCAGTGGTGGGGAGAGGGGGTGAGCCTCCTGCAGTGATCCTTGCAGGATTGTCATCATTTGGGAGGCAGGACCACTGGGTTCAGCATCCCAAAAGATCCCCCACGAACAAAACTCCCATCTGTTTTAAAGCAAAGGTTAAAATGCCATACTACAAGGTGCACAGTGGATGGGGAGTCTTCTCAACTTCCATTTCTCCAGATAAAACTTCAGGAGACATCCTCTTACACAACATAGTTCTGGAGGATGCATTTCAGAGTCACTGTTTGAACATTCCAAAGCCAGTAAGCACTTGGGCCAGGGGACAGTGATGGCAACTGATGCAGACCCCAGCCTTCCCTGAAAAAAGCCTGAGACTCCTTTGTGTTCATATCTACTTCAAATAAACCTAACAGAAATCATCTCACAATAATTTCTCACCAACAGTCTAATTTGAAAGTCATATTTAAAGGTATATGGATTTTATCACAATTAGACATGATGAACTCTGTCGAGGTTTTTTTCTGCCTTGTGGAATTATTTGTAAAAAGAAAGCAAGCTGCATCTAAGACTGAACTGAGCTGATTATAAACAGTCTTAACAAAAAAATGACACAGACAAAATAGAGATTATCATTCTTTATCAGTCACAAATAAACTTCACCTCAGGTTTTCCACTTGAGTTGAGTTTCCCCTCTATTTTTCAGCAAAATATTTCTCAAATAGTTCCAATGACCCAAAACAAGCATTTTTCACAAGATGAATTTCTCTGCTGCAGAAGTTCATTCATCCCAAGGCAGGCTCTGGCGAAGACATGGGCAAGGCTTGTCAGGTAATGTGGAAACAAATGTAGGCAAAAGACAGAACTGGTTCCGTGCAAGTTTCACCCTCCCCACTGCACCTCCCTTCTTTACTTTTATAGAGGGGGATTAGTGACATGGATAAGCCACGGGAGTAAAGCTCGCCTGGTTTGTACATGTCACCAGAACCCCTACAGAAAAATGCAGCTTTATAATATGTACAATTTCGGTTTAGTTTATTATTTATAATACCTGGGTACCAACAAAAAAGCTCAGACACTAATGCAAAGTTTTTAATTTCTTAGTGCGTTGACATCACTTACTGTCTTTCTCAATGTATTTTTATTTGTTTGATCTTCTATAAATTTTTCTCTTTGTTCTTCAGATGGAATAGCAAATCTAGTTCATTCCGAAGACACTCTGCTGCTATAAAGTAACTGAAAAACCTTTAAAAATTTAGAGTTTTAAGTGTAATATCATGTCCCATAAGAATATTTGTATCATTACAGGACACAGTATCACCTAGTTCTGTGGAAATATGAAATTCCACCAATTTTTAAGATTATCTATGTTATCCACCTGTGTTATTTTAATGCAGACAATTTATTGGAGGCAAGGAACTAAATATTCTATTCCTGCTCTGTTTCAACGTGATTTTGGCTACATCAACATTTGCAAACATTTCTTTCTTTCTAACATCTTCATATCAAGGCACCACAGCTGAAGATTTTAGTGCAGGTTTCTGCTCATGGAGTCAGATTTCTAAGGTTGTGGAGCTTGCTGACTGCCTGTCCTACTTTCATCTTACCTTGCCTATGGCTGAGCCCATTAATATTTTGAAGTGAAGCTGGAAGGGATCTCTTTCCATAGACTTGTGATCAGACCAGGTTTTCAGCTATCTAGGAAAAGACAAAGGACAGTGGTGGCTGACAGTAGGTGAAAATGTGAGGAACTGGGGTTTGGGGCGGGGAAATTTGGCAGGGCCTGAGAGCAGCAGGTCCTGATCAGGAGGAAATGGTTTGGGCAGAAGAGGGCTAGTAAGCATCAGGATGGAGGGAGGAGGGGCATAGGAGGCAAGGCTTACTGGAGGGCCAGAGTTTTCACCCAGCATGTGGCCACAGAGGACATCCTGACTGTGTCATTGACTTGAATCCCACCCAGGATCAGGAAAATAGGCTCAGGAGAATTGTTCTCCCTCACTGTGTTTGCCTGGCCCAGCACCTTCTCAGCAGGGTCTGTTCCACTCCACCTATAAAGCACCTCAGCCTCTTCCTTTACCACTAAGAACCCTCCCGACCACCACTTTTACATCCTCCAAACACGGCATCCCTCTAGCCTGTATTGTCACATTATTATGTATTCTCTTCCTCCACACACACACACACACACACACACACACACACACACACACACGGAGAGAGTTAAAAGAAATCAATGAAGAATCAGTGGCCAATGGAATGATGGATAATAAAAGAAAACTCTAAAGAGAGAAAAAAAAAAACTGTGAACAGTTGTGGGACCATTGCTAGAGACAGCTCACAGCATTGCAGGGTTTAACAAAGAAAGATCAGAAGTGTTGACTAGACACTTTTGTTCTGAATTTGCAATGAAGCTGGAGGGTGTATCTATCCCATCTGACGTTTCTGCAGGAGCAGAGCGTTTATCTCTGCAACAAAGGAAGATCTGAGGCAGCACCTGCTAAAATTAAGCTTTCCCAAAACCAGCTCTATTAATTTGCACTCTGGAGTTTTAAAGCAAGTGGCTAAAGAACTTTCTGAAACACCCTCATTAATAATTCACTGATGTCAGGAGAATGAGTTAATTTTGGAGCCTGAAGGTCAGCAAACACCGCTCTAAAGGGAAAAAAAAATCCTGCTAGAAAGAAAAGAAAAAAGAAAATAATAGACAGAAGTAGAGAACCAGCAAGGCTGACAGCTCCAGATACATCCTGAAAACAAATTTTTAGGGCAACTATAATGAAAGATTTAGAATCTAAGTATATATGCATATATTCATATAAACAAAGGCTAGCCATAAAAAGTGCAGAGTGGTAGTTCAAGTCCTTCCTTGATGTTTAGGATGTGACGTTTCATAAACTCAAATTATCAAGGCTATTGCCCAGGCACCCAAAGGATCTGTGGATGTCACTGTCCCAGGTGTCCCTGCATCCTCAGGGAGGACACAGTGCTATGGTCCCGCAGGGCCATGCTGCACAAAGCACCCATGGGAACACCTTGGGCAGCCCTCCAGGCCTCACTCAGGTGTTTGAAGTGAGGCTGACGACACATTTGAGGTCAAGAAGAGACTTGTCTTTGGACCAGAGGGGGCAAAACCTGGGCTTGCATCTCTGTGGCTTCAGCAACCCAAATGGCTGCTGCCAGGTAGGGATCTCAAATCCCTACTTTTGTTTTAGAGGATCCACTTTCTTGCAAATCTAAACGGCATTTTTATGATTATTTCCAGTTGTTACATGATTCTTATTATAGTTCAGCACTGACGTCAGCAATAAACAATAATAGGATTGTGAACTATTGCTCTTTCTAATAAAATTATGTTTCTTCTCTGTATTATAAATCTAATAGCTATTACATCAGTACCCATAAATATATATCATTGCTTACCTTTTTAATATATACAGGGCATTGCATGCCCCAACAGAAAATAATCAGATTTTTTTTTTATAAGTTAGCCACAGCCATTATTAGATCATGAATGCCTAATAAGTAGAAGTAGAAGATATAGTTAATGGACAGTTTTCATATAATTTTCTCCTTTTGAAGGGGGAGAAAGAGGTGGCTTTTACCTGCTTTGCCTTCCAATCTAGAGCTGCAGCCTCTATTCTGTCCTCTGTGTTTCTCCACACTTTTCTTCATAATTTCTTTCCCTTTCTTGTTTGAGGCTAAATGCTGGTAAAAGAGCACTGCACAAAGGCTGTGCAATTTCTCCAGTGCAGTGCTATCAAAATCCCCCTCCTCCCTTAGAAAGAGGCAAGAAATAGCGTTTTCCTCCACTGTTTGATACTAATACAGATACTTGCTCTCCCTGTGGCCAAGTATCTGGACTGCCTCCCTTGCCCTCTGTGGGGGACGCCCGTTTTGCTGTCCCCTCATTTTTTCGTGATACCCATTTGGCCATGCCCTCCCAGATGACCAAAACCTCCTGATGCTCTCCCTAGGTCCCTGGGGTGTGAGTGCCTGAAGGCTTGTGACAGAGGCTCATGTCCCAGGCAGGGTGACCACCCCAGCCATTTTCCAAAGAGGGTACCATCCTGGTGTCCCTCTGTGAGCCCATGGAGTCTTTCTGGAGAGGACGTGCCTGGCGCACCCCGGGGCAGCCCACGGCATGGACACGGCTGTGATCTATGGAAGCGCGTGCAAGATCTGTATAAATAAGGCAGATTCCCCCCTCCACCCCCCTCCTTCTCCTCCTCCCCCTGCTCCTCCTCCTCCTCCTCTCCTCTCTCTCAGCGCTGATTAATGTGTTGAATGAAACCTTTAAATGTTTGATTTCAAAGCAGAGGGATTTTTCCCCCCTTCTTTCCACCTATCTGTAAAGAAGGAAGAAAAAAAATCTGCGATCATGTGGGAAATGTTGATTTTAATGGAAAAATTGCATTGTGCTGACTTTCATAGAGTAGAAAATCCACAGAGTGAGACTTCAGGCTTGGCACCTGCTCCAGAACCTTCCTGATGAAGCAAAGGTTGTCTTCATTAAGAGCATTAATATTCATGCAGCATGGTAATTTTGACACAGAAAAGGTCTCTGTAACCTTTTCTTGTGTGAGAATTTTTTACTTCTCAAGGAAATTACAGTCCAGCAATGACTTAATTAATGCTGGGTTTCTTCAGCGGATTTTGAAGAGCTGTCAGTTTGGGCTTGCAGTAGCTGTCAGGCAGGGAGAGGGCTCTGGCTAGGTAGATTGAAGGGAAGGAGGGAAGGCACTGAGCCCCCAGCCTAGATCCTTGTAGCTGGGGTGGAGTAACGGGGGGCAGGCTGGGGGGCACACACACCTCCCACATTCGTTTTAATTTACCAGTCTGCTTTCCCCACTGCTGGGTCATTTATTATTGGTTTAAAAGACGCAGCTTGAATTAGTCCTTCATTTCTTACTCAGCTTATTTGTTATTTGTATTGTTATTGCTACTGTTTTGTAAAATTCATTTTGCTCTCCTCTTCTTCTAGCAGTATGCATGGAAGTTCTCAGGAGAAGCCCCTTTGGATATTGCACAGCCACTGTTGCAAATTCAGGGAAGAAAGGGAGAAGCCTTCTTCTGCTTTTAAAAAAAATATTTATATATGTGCATATACATACGTAATCAGATAAAAATACTCCAAAAAAATGAGATGTGCTGCCAAAGAGGAGCAGCAGCAAGCGGTATTTTTTTTTTAAATCAAAGTTTACATTCTTCTCCAGTGATGTCAGTCATGTTTGCAGACAGGGCATTTTGCACAGAGGAGAAGGAAGGAGCTTCTACTTTCTCCTGCTTTTCCTTCATTTGAATTTTTTGAGTATGTTTTCGAGATATCCTTTTAGGATCTCTCTGTTCCTGATGCCATTTTGTTTTTCTTTTTCCGGATCGCTCTGATGTGTCCTGTCAGCTTTCCCAGGCCCAGGGCTTCTCTCAGTGCAGTACTTTTCTCCCTCAGCCCCCTCTGCTCATCCCTCTCTGCCACAGCACAGCGCTCCACCAGGGAGCTGCACCACAGCCTCCTCCTTCCCGCTGAACAAGATGAAGGGGACTTCAGCAGCAAGACCTTGAAGGCAAATGCAACTCAACACTCCAGCTGCAAATCCCCCTCCACCCTCAGACAGCTTTGAGAAGAAATCGAAACTTCGCTTCTGCACCATAAACATTCAAAATAATCCTGCTTTCTTTGGTAGCCGTATTCAAAGTATGTTTCTTTCACCTGGAAATTAGTGGTCCTAAGGCAAGGCTGCCTAAGATTTCAAAATCTTAAAGACCCTCCCTTCCAGTGCCAGGAAAAGCAAGGGATTTTTGATTGTTCTCTAGTCCAAATGAAGAAGCTGTGTTAGGCCAGCACTTTGTTGAAAGGTGATGCAGAATGCTAAAATGAACATTTAAATAACCACCTTGAAGTATGAGCATTTTGAATATTTTAAGAAGGGAGACAGCATATGACATTCATTTCAGCCAGCTGTAGCCCTTTATTCTTTATTTCTTGTGTTGCCAGAAGTGAAATTCAGAAATTAAATCCCAATGATGTGATGGTCCAAATTTCTGTTTCAGATGCTGGCACCTTGCAACCCAAAAGCACTCTGCAAAGTAAATTAAACCAAGGCTAATGGCACAATGATGTGCTGAATGACACACACAACAAAACTAAAGGACACTCCGCTGAAAAACACACATTACACCATATGTGCATATGGATATGTATACAGATATTTTTAAATAACTTGCATGTCCTCCTCCACTAATTTTACCTCTTTTTTAGCCATTGCTCATTTGCTGTGGATAGTCCTAGCATGCAGGACTAACTAGGCTCCAAACCAGAGGAAACTGGTACCTGAAACCCCCCCACAGAAGGTGTTCAAGAAAAGAAAAACCCTGTGTTCTGTGGCCACCTAGACTCTACATCTTTACAGAGGTCCTCACCACCCCTCAACAATGCTAAAAAGGGAGATCCTGGTGAAATATAAATGGTTTGGGCAACTAATCGAGCATTTGTTATAAGTTAGGTAAGGTGATGAGATGGTCAATAGAGTCGAGAGAGTACCAGAGTGTCAGTCAGGGTTTGGTCTCTTTCTAGGTTTGCTTTCAGCAGATGCCATGTTCCTCCACCCTGCCTGCCTGCTGGAAGCACTCAGCTGCCTTACCTGAACTGATCCACTTGTTTCAGGGGGTACATCTACTTATTCTCTCTGTTGGGTCACCATTTAATATAGTAATAACTCACAAGTTTTGCCAACTACTAATCAGCATTTTTCCGAAGGATGATCTCACAACACTGGAGCCCAAGTGAAGAAATGGCAGCAGCCACAGGGACTAGAATCAACAGCTGAAAATGTCCCAAATGAAAAACATGTCTAGTCTCATTCACACACAAACTGAAACTGCTTCCAATTTCTCATTCCTCACCAAAAGTCATGCACCTCCACAAGGATCAATCCTTTCCTGAAGAGCAGTGGTGTCTTGCAGAATGTGGTTTCAGTAAAAAACCATTTGATCCAGTGCAACATCCAGTTCCACTTCACAAACCTCTCCAACTTGCCTTTCCCATACTAGAGAAAAGAGATGAGAACATTCTCCTGATCAAAATACGATCTCTTTTCAGGCACCAAAGCTATGCTGGAGTAAAATGTGGTTTTATTTATGCGCACAGGCTAGAAGGATTGCCGCAAAGGGAATTTTCTAGTCCAGGGGACAAATAATAGGAGTTGTATTTCTTATCATCACAGCAAATGAAATAAATACCCAATATTTCTTCCACCTAACAAAGTAAGTAATTAGCAGTGCCATAGTCAAGGGAACATGCAGGTAAATGGAGCAATAATTGGGGTGATACAACATTTGCCCACTTCTCAGATGAGGGATAAGGAGCAGGCCAGAAGTGAACCCGCATTTTATTTACTGCTGCACCACTGGTAATTAGATGGCTTGCCATAATGGATTAGCAGCCACCAGTGACACCCCTTATCCCTGGCAGACAGAGCAGCGTGCGCCACAGAAGAAGCCGTTAAAGGCCAAGAAATACAAGTGTGTAAAAGATAAGAATAGCAAGTGCCCTCCCCATGTCAGGCTGACTGGGAGTTGAAAGCAAGCAAGAAAGTCAATCTTAAAATATGCCAGTTAATTTTAATGACATTGAAATTTTACTGACAAGTCTGAAGTATTTTAAGTAATGTCAGAATCATCTTACTTGGGAGAGAAAACTGAATTTTTATGATTTTTTTTTAATGTATAAGCTACATTACTGTTTTATGAGGGAAGCCTGTCAATTTGCCTGCTTTGAACAAAACAGCTCTGCAGACATGTACCCGTTGCACGGTATATTGTGCTCCATCACCAGTGGAAGAGGGTACGTCGGGAAGGATCTGCACAGGCTGCATGAGCTGTCTGTAACCACGCTGCCAGCCTGCAGCCAGGCTGATCGACAGCAGCTCCCAGTCCCCGGGGCAATCCCTGGCAAGGCACAGCCACCTTTCATGGAGCCCTGCTCTGCCGACACTGCCGTTCCCCCAGAGCGAGCCTGGGCTCGCACAGGGATGCTCTCTCACCGAGGCAACCTGAGCATCGCCATAAGGGGTATGGGGCTCTGCATCATCCCAGGTAAATGAGAGAAGGCCTTGCCTTGTTCACTTGATTGACTGATTGATGTTCTTCCAGCCCGGTTATAAATCTTCACTCACCTCCGTGTCTTTCTCTGAACTGAGCACCAAGGAAATGCTGACCTCTCCTCCCTGTGATACACAGCTGATCCATCTACCCAGCCTCTTCAGGGAAAAAGAGGAGGACCGTAGGATTTAGTAGTCCACCATGACTGTGCTGTTGGGATTTTTAAAACCATTTGTTTGACATTAGCACTGGTTTTATTCCTGAGCAGCCATCCAGTTAATTCATAAACACACACGCACAGACACACACACACATGCAAGTACATAGGTGCACATCCCAACCCTGCAGAAGCAAGAAATGAAACCCAATGTCTAATTCAGCAAGAAATGAAACCCAGACTGCTCTGGGATATTCCCTCCTGGGGTCTTGCTGCCTCTGGACTTTTTCTACTACCAACAGCACTGTCTTTACATCTTCTCCAAATGCTCTGTGCCACCCCATCTTCTCATGTTATTTTTCTGGCCCCATCTGAGATTCCTTGGTCACCTACTCTGCAGCTTGCTTAGTGCAGGTGACTGTGGAGTGAGGAACACTTGCTCCTTCCCACTCTGTGTTTCCCCACATTATGAAGGCTCCTCTCCTGTGCGGTGTTCAGCCTCCAGCAGCCTCCGCTCACCCAGGTCAGGCCATGGCCTGATCTGGTGGTTTAACCTTTTGGCAAAGACTGTAGGATGTAATCCAGTGGTTTTAACAGCAAACCCATCCTCCATCGAAAGGTTATAGCCTTTGAAAATGGTCTCAATGGACCCTGCTGTGTTCACCTTTACGAAGTTCCATGTTTTTTCCCAATGTGCAAAGCCCATCATGGAAACTCTCCCCCTCTTCCCCTCCCCCTCACTCCTGTCTGCCATGTGACAGCCAACACGACTCCCAACCTTGGAAGGCATTCAGCAGGGCCCCATCCACTGGCAGGCAAAAAAACCCTTCCTTCTGCTGGTGAGCCTCCTTCCCACCCCTATTCCCCACTGCCAATCTCTGTGTCCTGCTTAATGGTATTACAGCCATTAAATATGATTTTCTTCCAGTTGGGAATAGGAATTTTGCCATGTTTTGCTGAGAAGCACATTTAATATAAATAATTCCTACTGTTCACAGGCTCCCACTTTTATGTAAAGGTTTATGCTGAGCCCACAGCAAAGAATTTAGGAAAAGGCTATTCATTAAGACCCTTACTTGTCTGTCACCTTTAGAGATCCCCCACTGGCAGAAGGGGTCATGTAATGTCTTATTTATACCAATCCTTGCAGTAATTAATTTTCTCCACACCATTTTACCACACACCTGGGTGTTTTTTCCTCATTTCTCTATTTGTGGTGCTTTTTTGATTTTTTTTCCCCACCCCAAGTTGCTTGTTCTGATGCTAGCATGAAACAGCCAACCTTTTAAAGAAATCATTCATTTTTTTAAAAGGTTGAACATGTCATAGGAAGTTGGTGCACCTAATATTAAATCCCAGCTGTTTCTTTCAAAGTTCTTGAACATTGGGTAACTTGCAGAGGTGCTCAAGCACAGAGGGTCAACATGGCATGGAAAACCACGATGAAAAGCTATTTTTTAAAACACATTTATGAAAGAGTTGTGTTTAAGGTTGGCTTCTGCTTTGCTATGTAGTTACTCATTTAAGGGGTGAAAACCACAGTCAAAGAGTGCTGGAATTGCCCTTTTAGGGCCTTAGAAGCACAAGGATGTCCAAAATAAGGGCTGAATCCTCTTAGCTTGTGTACCTCAGCCTCAAGCTGAAAGATCATGTACAAGTTTCAGGAATGAGCTATGATTGTTCTGCTGTTTACCAGCTGCTCCCCAGGAGCTGTTCATAGGAGTCCTCATTACAAACACAGCACCACACCATGGATCTTCTCCAGCAGCCTTGGTGCAGGCACTGGCAGCTGTCCTGTCACCAGTGCAGCACTGCTACCAGCAGCTAACTTGGGCACCCTAATCGGGTGGAGCAAGGCTCAAACCCTAGTGGAATGATTTTTACATCTCCAGTTTATGCAACTGGATCTGCTGCTTGGCTTCATGTGAGTTGCATGGCTGTAAATGCCAGTGTCTGTGCTGTTGGCCAGAGCTTAGCAATCAGCCTCATGAGTGGAGCAAGAGTGCAAACAGAAGAAGAAAACATTACAGAAGGAAAAAAAAAAAAAAAAGTACCAAAGTGACCCACTTTGAGCAGGACTGCTCTTTGTGAGCACACAGGGCTGGCAGCAGTGGGGAGGCCACTAGGAACAGTTACCTGGAAAATGCACATCCTGCATACCTGGCACTGGACTTGCAGGAACTGCCAAAAATGCATTTCCTCTTCCTGGCTCAGCTTCAAGCCCAAACCCGACCCCAATGGAGCAGTTTAAGGATCTGGCATGGTTGGCTTTAGCAACCAGCACTCCTCATGGTTTTGAAATGTCACACCCCAAAAGGCCTTTCCTGTGAGCTGGGGGACATAACTGAGTATCTCTGTCACCAAACACAGGCGTTCATGTGTTCATATTTAAAGGTGTCCACTGACACACAACAAATCGGGTCTTGCTTTTTAAGAAGCCACAAAAAAGAGTGTAGCAGACCAGTCTTGGAGTGTGAGTGCATAGGCTCAAAAAAGACAAAAGGGAGTCAGCAACTGTGGGCAGTGGATGAGAGTTTAAAGCTCAGCCTAAGCAGCCTAAGCAGCAGTAAGTGAAAGATGGAAGTGAGAAGAAAAGTGGAAGTAAGGAGGGCTCTGAATATCTTGAGAAGAGACAGTTCACAAGACAGGACATTTTGGCAGATAATGACGAGGGATGGGGAAGCAGCCTTACTGCAAAAGCCAGGTGTGCAAGGACAGGGAAAAACTTCATGGTATATTTATGCAGAAGAACTGATAATTTACAGACCATGTGCAGAAAGGATTTTAAAAATTGGCTGGTAATTTGGGGTGCCATATGGAAGAGCTGACAGAGTGAGACACCTTCAAGTTATTCACCTGTTTCATTTCTGGAAAATGAGACATGCACAAGCTCTCTCAGGTTTAACCTGCATAACCCCCCTCCAAAGTTTTAGCAGCAGACCCAGACTAATGCTGATCTCCTGAAGTACTTGGTCCTCATTTCTGAATCAAGTTGCTTGGGAGTGAGCTGTGGCTGCAGTGGTCTGTACCTCCACACAACCCCAGCCAGGCCCCACATGGACACATGGATGTTCCTGTAGACGTGGTCCTCAGTACAGGCAACTCTCCAGGGGCCAAAAAAACAGTGCAGGCAGGTCAGGCTGTAGCAGTGCCCCACTGCTCTCACAGAGGTATTCCTTGTTTATTCACTTCTCATTTTCTCTTCACAGCCCTATTAAGAGCACCCTGAGTCCTCCAGAAACTTCTATCAGGATAGCCCATGCAGCAGTGAAGATGCAAACAAATCAGCATCCAAAAATCAGCCCCTACAGAAGCTGTGCTGCCCCATGGCCTGGCAGGGCCTGCAAAGGCTTCAAGATGAATTCTTTTAAAATTTAACCTTGCTTAACCCTTGAGCTTGGGCTCCTTTCAGGTGCCCCAAAATGATTGATAAAAGACTGCACGGTATCACTAATCTCGGGGGCAGTGCAAGCTGCTTGGGTTCCCGTGTGCACATATGGAAGAGCTTTGGAGTGTCAGATCCAATACTCAATCGCTGTATCAGCAAAGGTGCAATGAAATTCACTTCACTGCTCCTTGAACACGTTATATTTAAGACTGCCCAGAAGAGGACTCAAGTCTCAGGGCCATTATTTGGTTAAAAACTTGGAGAAGTAATTTTCCCGCTTGTGCTATTAAGCATGTGGTTTTCTTTATTTTGAGATCTCACTTTGCCTGGGAATATACATCCATATATCTCACAATGCATGTATGGAAACCATACACAATAACAAAATAACCTTATGTACTGTTAGGGTTGGTTTTAAAATTTACGGGGTACAACCTTCTTTTTTTTTTTTTTTTTTTCTTTCTGAAAGGAAAAATTCTAAAACAGTTCCATATAGTTAATGTACTGTTTGGCCTTCCATTAAAAAGATACTATTAAACCAGTCCCCAAAACACTAGCAAGTGAGTAAACGTCTAAACCACAAATCTCTCTCAACTCCTATGGGAAGGAAGTGGGTGGGGGACTCTACCAGTTCCAAAATGGCAAGATCATATATCAGAGGTGA
>VZSR01001854.1:633959-696104 GCA_013398615.1 Brachypodius melanocephalos | reverse complement strand
AAGAAAGAAAGAAAGAAAGAAAAGAAAGAAGGGGGACTGAATGGTAGCAAAATAGCAGGGTGACACCCACCCTGGCTGTAGCAATGCAAATGAGGCCTCATTGAACAGGAGCACACAAAGCACAACTGTATATTCCGTACACGAGACAGTTAAAAATTTGAACATAAGGTAGCATTTCCTTTATCATATCCCATAAAAATAGCAATTTGCTAAAGCCCTTGTAGCACAGTATGGAAGGTGGTGTATTTTACTGATAATGTAGAGATGACAGATAGTCCTATACTAGGAGGTTTCAATGGTGTCTTGCTGTATAGCATAATAAATTGTGAGGAGCAGAGACAGAGGACAGTGCAGGCAGGCACTGCTCCACCTCCAGTAGCCAAATAATTCAGCCCCGGCTCAGTAATTATGCTGTGTGAAAATATGGGATTAATTAGACTGGTACACTAACACACTGTAGTCTCATTAAAGGCTGAACAGCATTTTCATAGATACTGCCACTTGAACAGGGCTGCTGCTAATGTGAAAAGACAAAGTCTCTTCTTTTCACACTCCTTGCTTATTATCTTACTTAAGGCCACTTAAGCAAAGTTCCAAAGGCAGCCTGGCAGAAAGCCCTTTGTGGGATTTATTTTGTTATTTTACCTGTATGCCAAGGAAACAGAGGGGATTGGTGGGGGGGAAAGGGAAATGCTAACATTAGCAATAACTGCAAATTCCCCTTTGCACCAACCAGAGCTTTTCTTCTCCTTCCTCCTTTTGTAATTTTTATCTCATTCTTTTGCAGAGGGGAGCATGGGTTGAGGGGGTTGATGTAGTGGACAGATGTCTCAATGAGAATGAGATAAAAGTTGCCCCCACTGCGAGTCTCAACTGTTCGGTTTCCATTTCAGGGGTCAGCCTCTCTGAGGGATTTGCTCAGCTTGATGAGGGAGCAGGAGCCTTGTGCCAGTGCAGCATCCTGATGAAGTGCTGGGCCTGTGTCTTTTGCACTAAGTGACTAGCAAGCCAGATGACATAATTTATGCTAAATAGTTACCGTTTCACAATCTTTTATCTGCAGAGAAAAACCTCCTTCCTCCCAGTTACTCCAAGCACTGAAAAGGTCTCGGTCACCCAGGAAGTCCAAATGTTGCCACATTCATAATTATAACTCTGTTATAATTCTCCAAAGAACCCAGCACCTGGGAGAAAATTGATTTTGGAAGGGAAGGACGTCTGTAACACAGGCTCTGTTAAACAGGCAGATGTCCTCTGTCAGCTCCCCATGCTGCCCACACCCTGTGGGTCAGCACAGGCCAGATTGTCACAGTGTCCCCCAGGCCCCCTGCTCCCGTGGCTTCAGCTTGCTCAGGGACACCTGGGGATGCTTGCTGCAGCTGGAGCGGGGTGGGAATCAGGGCTGGCACTATCCAGCAGCTCCCGCTGGGGAGTGGGCTTGGTCCTTGTGTGCTTTAATCCTGGGTAAGTGGTGGGGATAGAGCCCGCTGCACGGGAAGCAGGCTGCCACAGGGGTGTTAATATATAAAGCTTGTCCTTTAAAATTAACAGGCCTCTGTAAAGACCTGCTTCACCCTGCTCTCAGGAGAGCTATTAGAGCAGAGAGAGACTTCGCCATGTACATAGGAAGGAAGCAAGGGGGGAGAGAGGCAGGAGAGGAGCCCAGCGTATCCTGATGACAGACAATAATAGAGGTATCTGTGCAGAAATACTGTGGGCTTGGAGATGCCTTTGAAATAGGCAACGGTAATATTCAAGTCGGGGAAATAGCTGATGTTGAATAGACTGAAACCTGCTTTGTGGCTGAACAAAAGTGGGCAATAGAGAGAGGCTGACATGAAACAAGTCAGTTTGCAGCAGGCTCTAAGGTTAGCATCATTAGCAAGGGGGAGAAATGATTAGCAGTAAAAAGTGAGACATTCAAAAGAGATTTAAAAGGAGAGCTAGAGGGAGCTAGGGGATGGGGGTGCTTTATTTGTACCTGAGGAAAATAAAAGAGATTCTGCACAGACACATTTGAATACTCTCTGCTGCCTTTGCACACAGAAGTTTTATGAATATTTACCTTTCACATGGTTTGGGAAAGAATAAATTCTTCGGCACTAGTATTGAATTTTGAGAGCAGATTCTCTTGCTCATATGCAAATGCTCATAAGAAATCAAGTGCAAAGAGCATCCCAAATAATGTCCTTCCTGCAAGTAAGTGCTTTTCTGTCATCTCTTAAAAGTAGGGTGACTGATGTCCAGGGTGGTTGGACCTTGTTGGTCTGAGCTAGGTACTTCAGACACAGCTTTATCTCAGTTAGTTTGGAAACACTTTTGCTCTGAAGTGACATTGGTCACTTTAAATAAATAGAATGTATGCTCCTAAGTCTCATAAGTGCTTCTGAAGCATCAGCTCCTGACTCCCTGCAGGTAGTGCTTTGGGGCTTTCATCTTTAGATGGGGGCAGCATGCAGCCAGCCAGGTTTCCTTTATGCTCACAGTCAGCATACGTGTCCCTGGGGACAAGGGAGGAGAAATTTAATTTCTGGTGTCAGGCTTTTTAAATATGTCTTCCAGATCACAAGTCCATTCACATAACAGCATCCTCACTGAGACTGGTAAAAAGGAGCAGAGTGGCTGTGGAGAGACTCGTGTCACCCACTGTGTGCCACTGCTCCGCAGAGTGACACATCTCATGGCACATCAGGACCCTCAGCAAGGAGCCAAGACACACAGCACTCTGCCAGGGACCACATCTCTGTGATGCTGTCCAGCAGAACAGCCCTGCGGGCACTGCTGAGGAAGTTTGCAGGGATGGTCCCCAGAAAGCCCTTCAGCTGTGCAGCAGTCAGGAGGCAGGCAGAAATGTATGGGATTTATTTGCACTTCCTTCCCATGGACATACTGAGGAAGCAGCTTGCACTGAGCAGGCAGGGAAGATTACAAGCCTGCATGCCTGATGTCTGCACATGTGTAATGATGCTCTTGAGTTGTGCTGTCCACATAAACGGTCGGCATCATTCCCTCCCAGGACATAGGTTTCCCCTGGGACAACCTTCTCTCCTGCCCTCACACACTTTGGTCTCCAGGAAGCTAAAATACAAGCTCCCCAACTCCCAATCCTGGGGGTCGTTTCACTCTCAGCCCCACAGTTTTGCTGGAGACCTCAAACCCTCCTCAGCTGCAGGCAGGGGAAAAGCCAAGTGTGATAGCTGTGTCCCCAAAAGCGTGCAGCAAAGTGAGCAGCCGGCAGTCACCACCAGCCCTGTGCACAACTGAGCCAGCAGCTCACCAAGGGCAGCTCACTCGGGCATGGAGCAGCCACCATCCAGCTGAAGCCTTGCCCAGGAGTCTGGGGGGGGCTGGTGGTGGCTGTGGGAGGGCTCCTCCCAGCCACCAGCTCCAGGCAGGCAGCTCCTGCACCCTGGCAGCTGGCATTGTCTCTGCTGCAAGTACTCCCTGCATTCTCCCTCCTGCTTTTCTGGCCATGGGGCCATCACGCCCTCCTGGTGCTGCCTTGATGAAGCTACATCAGAATGAGTCCACAACCTTCGGATGGGAAGATCCAGAATAAGAGGAGAGATGGATGAGAAGTCCCCTACTCCCTGGGGCAAACCTCTGATCCTTACAGCAGGAGCTCCTACCTCCTTCCCACTATCCAAAGCAGAGTTCTCTAAGGGGTTAAGCAGAAACACACAGTCCAAATCCTGAGAAATGCCATAATGCCATGCCCTATTCCATAAATCACAGGAGCAGGCTGCTGCCATAAATGCGGTCACAACACAGAGAAAATGCAGGACACAGGATCAGGAGCATGGAAAATTGTAATTGGCTACAGGCTACGTGTACACCAGAAGTGAGAAGAGTTGGACTTTCCTCCTCCCTGCTGAGGAGTCCCAACACTCCATCTCCACTATCCATCTGTCTCTGGTGATTGTCTAAAGGCTGAGGTGAAAGCCCAGTGTGCTGAACCCCAGCCCCACCAAGCACTTGAGCTGTCTGCAAGCCCCTGAACAAGTTCCTTTAGCAGCAGCAGTCGTGGCCATACTCCATGTCCCAGCTTAATTCCTGAATCAAATTCCTGAATCAAATTCCTTGTTCACCACACCAGCATGAGCCTTTGGAGACAGCAGGTAAAATACTAATGGAAGGAATTACGGAAATGCAATTTTGACACATTGGCGAAAGAAGATGAGAGCTGATTATGAGACCTGTCAGCTCCATCCCTCTCTCAGCCCGTTGTGTCTGTGTGAATAGAGAAATCAAATTAAAAATGCTTGAATGCATTCTGGAATCCAAAGGGGAATGTATTGATCTGAAGATAAGGTCAGATACAGGCCCTTCAGTTTCTGAGTGGAGGGGGTGGAGCTTCAGGTTTGTATGAACAAGAGAGCAAGTTTATCCAAGGCTGGCCAGAAAGGGATCATCTGTTATGCTCTTCCTTGTGAGAAATACATTTCCAAAGTCAGATAACAAAAACCAAATGCCTTGAATGCCCATAGAAAGCACACCCCTGGGCAAACCTGAAAAACAGCATCCTTCAAGCAACCTCTTACCAATGAAGATGGAAAGAAATAAAAAAGATAAGGATGTCAGCTGGCCAGAGCCCAGCAGGGATGTGCAAGGCATCTGCAGCCCCCTGGACCTGAGCTCACATCTGTGGAGAGGGACGGAGAACCTGATACTTCCCTATGCCAGAAGGATTTAGTTGGCAGAGACAAGAATATCAATTACCTGAATGTTAAAATTCTCCCCAATTTCTTCATCAAACTTCTTCTTCTCCTGAGAATGTTCAGACTAAAAAGTTATAAAAAATATCATTTTCTCTCTGTGTCTCTTGTTATTTTTTGCACTTCATCTCAAGGCCCATTGCTGCTTCTTAAAGGGAAGAAATAGGCTTTGACCAGAATAATGACAATTTGGAGGCCACAGTTTCGCTCTGTTGCAGATCTTTTGCCTATTTCTGATATACATGAATTCAAAGGCTGGTGCTTAGATCTCACACAGGATAAAGCCAATGTTTGCTTCAGAAGGATTTTCTTTGAGAAGAGTACATTTTTTTGTAATCACAGAATGACATATTGCTCTGGGGTTATAAAGAGAATTTTATATTTAAAAAGCTATCTCCAAGATATGTGCTCCTTTTACTCAGCTATAAGCTAAGCAAAACAGAAGGAGAGAGAGAGAGAGAAAATGAGAGAAAATGAATTAGCTTGAACTTTTGCTGAGATAAATATGGCCTGATCTTTTAAGTTCAGTTCATGCAAGCAGTCTCCCTGAAATCAGTGGGGTTTTACCCATGTACTTAGAAGCAGACCTTGGCCCCATATGGCTGAGCACTAAAAAAAAGTGCTTTCAAAACATTAACTAAATTTGGCTGCAATTAGAGATGGGACTCAGCCAAATACTTGCCTCTCTTGGGTCTCCACAACTGCCCCTGAAGTCATGCATGGTGTGGCTACATCAGGGTCAGGTGCCCTGGGAATCTCTTGTCTCTTCTCCTGGACACATCAAATCCCTGCAGCTGCTGGTGCTCTTGGCAGGGGTCTCGGGACCTCCTGGAGTGATGCTGGCCATGGCAATGGAGTACACTGGGCTGAAGGTAAACTGGGTTGCCAGTGCTCTCAGCTGAGCAGTGAGATCAGTGTGGGGGGAAATGCTTCCACTCCATGCCTTGGTCCAGAAACGGCAAAACTGACTCGTGTGTGCAAAACAGTAAGGGACACACTGGCCTCTCCTCATCTGGTGGGAATTGTGTTAAAGGCAGAGAAGGACAGAGTGTGAGTGTGTGTGCACGTGAGTGCATGTGCAGGAGAAGCAGCACGGCGTGCCTCCCTCTGCCCCTACCCCCCTTTCTTTGCAGAGGTTTCAGATCATCTGCTTTTCACAGGCATTGAAAACTAGGGGGAAAACTGAAGCCGGATTGTGACTGGAAGCTAATGTAGTCTACATGCAGCAGACATCTAATATGATGTTATTTATTCCCATAGATCTGTTTATTTTGTTTTCAATTTACCAAACCCTGTGACACATTCCCAAAGGTACCTTGTTGTACAATACGTTGCACACAGTAAGATATTCAGCCTAATTCACTCTTTGTTTTGTTTCAGTTCAGCTGCATGAGGGCACAAATGCATCTGTGTTATATCTTCTCCTGTGACTGATGTTGCAGACTATTGCCATAGGGTTTTGTGAAATGGGATCTTAGTTAATCTAGGGCATTGTCTTTGTAGTGCTAAATTCTTATTTGCAAACATAATGTTCTGGCATTGATGCAACAGGGGAACATTCGTTGGTTTTTTTCTTGTTTGTTTTTTTCTTTTTTTTTTTTTCTGTTTAGAATAGACTCTGTGTTTTTAATAAACTTTTATTCTAAAGCTTTTTCTCTCTATTCTGGATCTGATCTGAGGCATTTATAACACATGGCAACACGTCAAATTGATGTCTTTAGCAAGTCAAGCCAAATATTCATAAAACCCATGTGCCCAAACAGAAAATGTATACTGCTAAAGAGAAAAGTACCTGATGTTTTTTAAAGCATCTGCAGAAAGGCAATTCTAGTCTTTAAACATACACAGACATACAGACACAGACATACAGAAAAGATTTTGAAAAAATTGTCTGTCTATACCCCGGAAGAATGGTATCACTTAGAAATCAATGGCTTTTCTTTGCACTTTGTTCAGAGCTCTCATGTTTTCATTTTTCTTTTATTTCAGGAACATGTTGTTCTTTGGTATAGCGAGGACCTGGTCTGAGGAACTGGTGCAGAATCAGGAATTCCAAATTGGATATTATGGAAGTGTGCTGCAGACAAAATTTCATGTAAACAGGATCTGGAACAAATTTGATGAGATTGTGAAAAAATGAAGATGGGATGCAGATTCATTAATAAAGAGCCTGTGGGTAGTGAGCATAAAGCCTGATTGATCACAATTACCGCAGTTCATAACTGGAAAACCAGACACTGGAGGACACGCACAAGGTAAAGCTGGTCTGACATCAGAGCTGAGCCTCATCTATTTATTGTGTGACAACTACAGAAATCCAGCTCTTGCTTGTGATGGGTATGTTTCCATAATAGCATTTAGAGTGGTTTAATTTTCACTTCAGCAATCTTTCAGACTGATTATCAAAGGGGCTTTCTTAGAAAGCTGCTTGGATGAAGAAACCAGATCTCCCACACGTGCCTCGTCTGGCACAGCAGAACTGGGATTTCGCACTGAATTAACACCCAGAGCGCTGTGCAAGCAGATGACTCCTCATCACCAGCTATTCCTGCAGGGAGCTGTGCTCATCTCCTTGGGGTGCAGGCAAAACAGGCCCTGTGAGCTGCCACTTGTCCAATGGGGCAGCTCTCACTGCATGGCTGAGTGAGTGTGTTAGGTGAGCAACCATGGCTGGCAGGTGAGTTAAGGATCTCCTTGTAAGAGCACTCAAAGCCTGGCTCTTCCCTCTGTGCCAGCTCACACACTAGAGAAAATCCCATGCAGTATTGTTGAGTGTATGTGTATGTGTATAACAATCCTGTAAGCCCCAGGATCCCTATGCATAAAGGGAAATTT
The DNA here is from genome assembly GCA_013398615.1 of Brachypodius melanocephalos. Classification (NCBI taxonomy): domain Eukaryota; kingdom Metazoa; phylum Chordata; class Aves; order Passeriformes; family Pycnonotidae; genus Brachypodius; species Brachypodius melanocephalos. The sequence continues at coordinate 688,554 of VZSR01001854.1, read as the reverse complement.
TCTATTAGGTATCTGCAGCACGAACCCCCAAAGCCAACAGGGCCCAAGCAGAAGAGATGTGGTGCAACAGTGAAAACAAAGAAATGCTTCTTTCTGCCCAGTGCCCACATCAGCCCCTTGTGTCTGGTTTATGGTACACTGAGCAAGCTCACAGCAAGGGACACCAAAGGCCATTGGAGTCAGAGAATCATATTTGGGTTGGAAGGGACTTTAAACATCAACTATTTCCAACCCCCCAGCACAGGCAGGGATACCTTCCACTAGAAGGACACCTTCCACTAGAAAGGTGTTATGACAGTAACATTCCAGGGCTATTTCCCTATTTACCTAAGCCTTAGAAAGTTAATGCCTGTGTTAGCTCAAATGAGGCCCCACAAATGGCTGGAGATCTTTGTACTCTGTAGCTCTCCATCTGTGAAAGAAGAGAAACATTTCCTCATACCTCAGTGGAGCTAAAGGAGAACAAAGCTGTGATGGCTTGGGAGGCACTCAGACACCAGAGTGACAAGTACCAGAAGAAATGACCACAGAAAATGACTCATCCTGACTTTGGAGCAGGCTTCCAAAAGAACATAATAACCCAGGCATGGGGCCACACGCTAAACCACTGAGACAGATGACTGAAAAGCTGTTTTGAGTGAGCCCCTGCACCCATCTGTGGCATCCCCTGCACTGCTGGGGTGCGGTCACTCTCGTGCTGCAGATGAACCATGGCTGGGTGGCTGGGACAGGAGCCTCACTCCTGCTGCTGAGTGTCGAGTGAGGCAGCAGGACCTGAGTCATGAACCCATCTGAGAAGAACAGAGGAGAAGAAATGGATTCCTGATTCTTTGCAGGGGCATTGAGGGTTCACTGCTGGAGTAGGGCCATTTTAGGTCTCTAGTAGAAGGCCCAGCAGATGGGGACTAGAGGACAAACCTGGCACCCTGGGGAGAAGAGTAGACTGGTAAGAGTTTCTGCCATATTAGCTCTTAATATTTTGAATTTTGGAGTTAGATACCATAAGATTACAAGACCAAAAGAGTTTATTATCTTCTCTTGCTGACTCCAAGAGGCAAGGTGCCTCAGACTCTTCTCCTGCTCCTTGGCAGACAGCTTTTGTCCACATCATCCATCTCCCACAGATCATATCACAGCCCAGCAAGACACTTTCTGCAGCAGAGTGGTCCACTGGCAGGATGACCAGGTATGCAGCTAGTCTGTTCCTGTCAGAGCCAGCCCTTTACCTACAGGAACAAGAAATTCACTCATGGAATTGAGGAAAATAATAACAAAAAGAAGTCAGGGGATCTATAGACTCTCACAGGTCATTCAGCATTTCTCTTGTGGATCCAAGGTACTAGACAGAAATGCTCCTGGAAATTTCTGCTTTCCTTTGCTTTAAATATCTGCAGCACCTGCTGTAGCTGGATTTTATCATCATACCTTGCATATGGATCTAAGGCAGGAGTCTGAGCAGAAATGTCCCACACAGTGCCTATCTGCTCTGAGCCAAAGCAAGACAGCCATCCTGGTGTTTGGATGCATCCCTCTAGGTTTGCCTTCACCTGCCATCCCCACCAAGCTGCTGCCTGCCAACGGTGCCATTACATCTGTTCAGTGTGCCACCGCAGCATCAACCTCTCTGCTGCCCTGGCAGGAGCAGGCAGTGGGCTGGGCACATACATGAGCCTATCTGGGTCCTCAGGTACAAACACAGTCCCTGGCTTCCCTTTGCTTTTGCCTTCTTAACCTTGAATTAAAGCACAAGAATAAATCAGCTGAATTATCTGCTCTGCAAATACATAGGCAAAGCTTACAGAGTCCAAGCAAAAATGAGGAGAAGAAAGAGTAAGGCTGAGAGGATGGCCAGATGTCCCTAGCAAGAGAAAAATCCTCCTGGAGCTGGACATCTGGATTTCACAGCTACCAAGCACCAGCAATCACCACCATATGTTGAGCAGAAAACACAAACCTGTTCTACACCCCCAGCGACAGAGGAACACATTGGCAGATAGAAGAAGCTTAGCAGGATTTGGGGGAAAGTCCTGAAAATCTCTCAGAGTAACACATCTGCTAGCAAGGACTTTATTTGCCACAGAAACGAGTCCTTTCCTTCCCCTGGTGACCCTCTACACCTGGATGAGGCATGTCTTCTGTGTGAGTGTCTGCCCTGATGGGAATCCGGAGGTGTTAGAAGGGCACTCCTGACCTGGAGTGCTGACAGCACTTGTGATGGCCACATCTCCAAACCCAACACTGTGTTCTGCATGGCATCACAAGGCCAGTCACCTGTCTCTGAGAGAGAACAGAGAGGGAAAGGGAGTTTGGGTATTTGGGTTCTGGGTAGGTGTTGGAAATGCACATTGGGTTCTGCCTCCTATTATATCTGCTCCTTGTCTTTCAGCTCCAGTGTGTGTGGCTTTGTTACATGTGAGCAGTCATGGTTTTGGTTCCTGATAATTCAGTTATGTTTCTGCTCTCAGAAGCTCCTTAACAAGCTCAGTTCCTAGCAGACCAAGAATCAAAGGTTCTGACTCCTTCCCTTGCATTTGCTCAATCTTTTTTTCTCCTTTGTCTGACCAGATGTCTCCTCGTGACACTCAGCTTATCCAACCAGACCTCCCAAGGAGATGGATTATTTTCAACATCTGTCTCTTGAGCATTGCACGGATCCTGAAACTCATGGCTACTTACATATCAAGGGATGCATCCCAGCAAAGCCAACTAACTAATCACCCATTCTTCTGCTCCCTGAACAGCCATGTGGTTCACTCCCAAACATGACAAACTGCAAAGGGAATCTGTGTGTAGGATCTCCAAGAAGCTGAATCAAGACATGAGAAAACTGCAGCAAGTAATGTGGATTCAAAGCAGCAAGAAAGGATGATTCCAAGCAGCAAAAGTGATCAGAGGTTTGGAGAATATGGAAGAAAAGCCACCCCAGAATTAATCTACTGCTGCCTGGGGGATTGCTATTCTTACTCATCAGAAATTCCCAGAACCCGATGGCTCTCAGTTAACACTGACCTCCAGGGCAGGACTACGCAGTACAACTGGTCGTTCAAAGTAGCCTTGATAAATGTGTTGCTGCCAGAAGACAAGAATGTGTTTTAAACAAGGTCAGGTGTCCTGTTACATTGCAGGACATAATCCTGCTTTGTGTATACACACACATCAATTTCAATTGCATGATACGTGCTGGATCTACCTGTCTACGGTGAATCTTTGCTTCTCCATAACTGCACCCAAATCTTTGGCCATAGTTTAAGAACATCCTAATAAAAAAAGCCAAAACTGGTTTTGTACAAGTGGAGCTACTGGCTTGTCCTCTTCCTCAAGTCAAAACTTATCTACTGATGACAGGGAAAATCCCATTATATTCTATCATATTTAAAAACCCAAACCTTTAAATATTCACTGTGGGGTGGGGGGAGGGGGGGGTTGGTTTTTGTTGTTTTTCTGGGTTTTTTTTTTGTGGGGGGTTGTTGTTGTTTTTTGGTTTGTTTTTTTTTTTTTTTTTGCCCAGTTAAAAGAAAAGATGGCTTCCTTTGCTGGAAGCCATTAGATATTTAGATTTATCTTTATATTAGATATCTTATCTAAATAGAAAAAAATCAGAAAAACCAAAAAAACCAACCCCTTTAAAGCAGTCAGTACCTTACATGCACAGCCACTGAAGGAATTAGGTCGAGGGCTTCCTATTAGCTTTATTTAATACATATGAAAGACCCTGCGTTGCTGTCCCAATTACACACACAAGGCAGATTCCACAGTGGACTGCATTTGGTCTTGAATGCCTATTTTCCCCATAGTTTTATTTACCATTCTCAAAAAGGATAAACAGAGAGCCATGTGCTTACATCTTTTGAAGAGCATATTTCCTCATGCTCTACAAGAGGTTTCTTTGAGCACTCATCATTCACAATTGTGCTCTTGGAAGTTTTAGCAATATTTGTTTCAGGTAAGTTTATTTTTATATGATTGATTGAAATCTCAAGCTGCAATTAAGAAAATTGCAGCGAGAACCATTAAAGGAGTAGCGTCATTTTCTCCCCTTTCCTCTAAAATGTCAGGTTTCAATGTCACCGCGAGATAACCCAATCGCGCGCTGGTACACCCGGGCTGGAGTAAGCGGAAAACCGTCTGGAGCACTAATTACCAACGACTTGAAATAATGACATGAGGCAGAAGGAAAATGAAAGGCCCTGGTCCCTATCACTTACCCGCCCAGGTGTGTGCACAGAGATGCAGGTTATTGTGGAGCCGTCTATTTAGTAAATACACAAACATCCATCCCCACTTGTAGAGCAGGCTCAGTCCCTCCCCCACCTCCCTCTGTCTCTCTGCCCTTTCTCTCTCTCCAATTATAAACCAGCACCAGGTTTTCTCATCAGCCATCTCCATGTCTCCAAATGGCTTTTCAGTGTCAGGCCTATCAGGAAATTAACTCATCATGCAGTGACAGCTGCTAATTTTTTCCCCTTACATGTCAGATGGATCGCCTGCTGAAGCTAATAATGAATCACCAATCCCTGATTAGAAGGTGCTTCCGAAACATATAACTGCCATCTGAGCTAACTTTTTTCTTCATATAAAATGATATCACCCTAGAGGAGCAGAAAACGAATTGTATTCTTCAACAAGATAGAATGGGGGTAGCCTGAGTGAGCCACACACTATCTTAAATTATGGGCTAATATTGCTCAGTAAAATAAGTGAAAACTCACAGCTCTTCTCTGTTTTGCCAAATGAATGACCATTTTTCTGTTACTTAATCCTCTCATTTGAACTAACTTAGTTTCAAGTTTCAATCTTCACCCATCTCTCTTTATTCTGTTTACAGCTTTTGTGCGCAGGAGGTCCACTGAGCAGGGAAAGCTGGAGAAAAGCCCCAGAGATTGCTTTATGAGGTTTCTGCCTACCACAATGCCAGCTCCCTGTACTGCTCTGCAAGCAGCTCCAGCCTCATCTCTCAATCCCCAGGATTTTCTGATGGGGACTCACCTGGATTTCAAGCACAGGTCGAGCTCAGGGCCAGCCCAAGGCACAGGGACTTTTAACACAGAGATTCCTGCAAGCTTTCACATGAGCTTAACCCACTGTCCATGAAAATCACAAATGTATTTCTTCTGGTACTCAGAGCTAACATTCCTGGTATTAAAGCAGCATTTATAAATGACAGCAGTGCTTGCAGGACTATGCACAATCCACATGTGCATGACAACAGCACAACTCCCTGACTCAACCCACTTTCACAGCACAGTGCAGCTGGGAGTCAGGCAGAATGGTATGTTCCAGTGGGCACTTTAAGTGGGGTTGGGTTTTGGGTTCTTTTCTTTTGTTTTTGTTACAGGAAATATTTCTCTAAATATTGTTTCCAGCTATCTCTTATGTCCCATTTTCCCCCAAAGATGGAGCCTGAATTCAGAGGCCAGGATAGACTGCCTCAGGAGGTGTGTATCTGATTCTTATGAAATGGAGGGTGAAACTGCTTGCTGGAAATATCTCTTCTTTCTCTGTCTTCACTCAGGATTTTTGGTTCACTTTTGGTGGGGTTTGTTTTAGCTTGGTTGGGGGTTTCTTGTTTCTTTTTGGTTTGTTTTAAAATTTATTTATTATTTATTTATTTTCCCCTTGCATACTCATTCTGTGGTTCTTAAATACTTACATTTCTACCTGCTTGGCCATTGTCACTATAAGTATAGGGACGTCAGTATAATCCAACTTCATTAATGCTTATTCAGAATGGATAACAAAGAGAAAATTAGGCCATTGGCTCTTGCAGTCAGAATATCAAGAGGCAACTGACTGACGTGGGAATACTGCCCCCTCAACAATCACTTCCATTACAGCGCAGCCCTTGAATTCTCTGGAGACAGGCAACTGCAGGTTTTCAAACCAAACAGCAAAACACACTTGTAGTGAATGGCTGCCTGGGCTAGGCACCTTCTTAAATCCACCACACAAGATCTGTGATGCTCCTGTGGCAAAGGGCCCTGGCAGCTTCTGAGCCTGCTCCCAGACAGGTCACAGGTGCCTCACCAGCTCCATGCATGGCCCTTGCAGGGTCAGGGCCTTTTTAGGTGCTGCTCTACTCTAAGTGCCTCCCTCTGCTCCCTGATCTTCCCTGCTTTCCAAGGCAGAAGGCATGGGAATGCTTGGAACATCTATAGAACAATCCAGCTCATCTCCTCCCAGATTATGATATGGAACAATGCCAGGAGCTCTGGCACAAGAGGGAGACAAATGCCAGAGTCGTTTCCTAGGCGCTGGAAGAGACCTGCCATAGCCTCAAGTTTCAGTGTATGGCAGAGAGCGTTTTAGCATGGGGTTGAGACAGTCCATGGAGACCTTAAGAAAGATGACAGCTCAGGAACGAATGTCACCCTTGATTTCCAGTGTTACATTTGTAGGGCACTAATAAGTTAACTTTAAAGTGCACATTAAAAAGAAGAAGGGAAAAAAAGGGCCCTAGGAAAATATTAGCTTTCCTGATCAGGCTGCACTCAGAGAAAAGTATCGTTAACCTGAGCTCCCAGGTAATTACAGTACATGGTAGGTTAGTGAATCCTTTCCAAGGCTCCCAAGCACAGGAACATCTACCACTGGGGCTTTTTTTTTTTTTTATGCAAAGGTCTGCTCTTTTCATTGTGCATACAATGTGATTGCTGGTTTGACACTGCAGGCTACACTGGTTTTATGAAGGATTAAATGCCACCTGAGACATATTTATCCTAAATAAATCACAAATGGTAAACTGCAGCATGTCAGTGTCAACACCCTGTACTGCAGCAGAAAGGTTAGCCATACAGGACTAAGCACAGTGAAGAATTAGCATCCAAGCTGCAAGACCACAGGGCTACAGTTAACAGGAGAAATGATCAAGAAGAAATATTTCCACTGAAAAACATTCAGTTTTTTGAACATCTGTGAGAGTCTTGCAGAGGGCCATCATTTTGTAAAGGTCACCTTTTTCCTGATAACAAACGGGAGTTGATCCTGTCACTGTTTGCTGAAGACAGTATTTAAGAGTAAGTGAACAGGCTGTCACTTTTAAGAAAGATGAGCAAGTCAAACTCGCCTAATTATGAATCTTGATGTCTAACTTGAAATTTACTTTTTTGGGGGTTTGACAAAGACACAACCTCAACTCTTGGAAAATAATAAAATTTGAAAAATAATAATAATAAGGGATGAAGAGGCAGCAGGATCTTATAGCCCCAGAATGAAGCACCTTTTCTCAGCAGCCCTATCAGAAAATACATTTTTAAGCAGTTGCTTCAGGATGGAACTACTGTTTTACCCACCCCAACTTTCTTACAGTAGATAATTTTAAGATATTAAACATGATAGGAAACGCAGTTATCTCTAGAGTCTGCATGGCTTATACCCTAAACACTTACACAATTATATTAAGCATGCATGAGGCACACTTCAGAAATTAGATTCTTTTATCTTTATCTATCTAGCAAGCTAGAGAAAGGAAAAGAGAAAAGAGAAAATGCACAGACATAACAGATAGCATTCGTTTGCTCCTGCTGAATGCCAGTTCTGTTTATTGTTTAATATTAAAAATCATTATGCTTCATTTTAATGCTAACATTTTATTTGAAAGACAAAAAAAAAAAATCCCCAAACCTTGCCAGTTTATATTTTACAATTTTTCTAAAGAAACAGAAGCAGTTTTATCATGAAACAAATCTTTTTAACATGAACTTGCATTGAACAATTGCAGTATATCCACAAGTAAATAACTGACATTCTGGACTAAGCAAGAAATACAAGGTCACCTGTTTTCCCCCTACTTGTTAATGTCAATGTCAGAATTTTCTTTAAAAATCCTCCTAACATTTGAGAAGTAGCTCACAAAATGAACTGCAAAATGGTATTTATATGAAGCACTAGTTATAAGAAAAGCAAAACACTGACAGTGACAACATTTTTTTCAAAAAATGCACATTTCTTATGTAGGACTCTCATCTAAAATTAAGTGGAAGTTACAGGCATCAAGTTCTTCTTCCCGAATATGTATAATCAAGGATTTTCTGAAGTGTAGCTTTTTTGAGCTCTTCTTTAGGGAAAGTCTTATGTAAAGTTACCATGAAAGAGTAAAGTACTATGAAAACTTTCATTTTAGATGCAAAAAAATTTCCTTATTTTGATGATATATTTTTAGCCAAGCATGTTTTAAAGTAAGATTTTAGAAAGCAAAATATCACCTGTTCTACTTTAAAATGAAGAAGGGCACACAATACTTTATGTATGCTTACCTGTTCACCTTGCTGTTGTGGGGTTTGTATTTTTCTTTTTTTTTTGCATATTTATCTGTTCACAAAATGTACATGTAAGTGCAATTATTTTACTCCTGTGATTATGTTATACAAAAATGACAGAAGGCAGGGAATTACCCTGAGATAAAACAACCTTAAGACAAAAACATCAACAAAGAAAGCACTGAACAGAACAATTTCTACTTTGGGTGGGGGGCTTTTTATCCTGTTTTGTACCCTAGTATGCTTGTTTTATAATAATCCCATATAATAGTTCTTACAGCTATTGTAACAAAACTGTATCATCCTCTTCAGTGAACTCTACCCATTAGCAGGATATGTATTTGTTACCTGGCTTGGAGGAGGTTCAACTGAGAAGGCTTTACAGAAAATGTTCCAGGAATACAGTGCCTCCATGATTCTGGTAATATCCAGCTCTGCTCTGCATCCTGCCTATGAGAAAAGCTTCTTCATGCTTCTTGTACTTTGTTATAATCTCTCTGGCCTTGAATTACCTGTGAGCCACCCTCTGTATAAATGACCATGCTTGTTAACTGTTCTCTAGCTCTATCAGGGGCTACAGCTTCAGCTTTTATAGCAGTACTGGCCTGCAGAATGTCTTGGGACCCAGCTGTCTCTATCACAGCGTGTGAGTACACACCAGGCTCATCCTGCATGTCTGGTGGCAATTCTGTGACGATGTAGTGCGTTGCACCTTCAGAGAAGTCACCATCAGAACCCTGAGCCATGGCTTGAGCTAATTCTTCACTGACAATAATCTGTGATATCTGCCCATCTGACTCCACTAAATCCACGTGTTCGCTCTGCACACTGAGCGTGTGGCTACCAGCTTCCTGCATAATTATCTGAGAGCCTTCTCCAGCTACCATATGCACAGTCCCTTCCTCATTTACAATGACCTGGGTGACACCTTCTTTCATGAGCTGGTCGGCTGCAGCCGTGTCACACACGGCAAACTGCAGCACTCCTTGCACCACATTCTTGAAGGCAGCCTGAGCTCTCTCTTGAGATGCAATTATAGCCGAGGGGTGCATGACCCGTGTCACTACTTCCATAGGTTTGGTATCTTCCTGAGTCTCCTGAACTTCATGGAACATTTGTATTTCTTGTCCCTCTGCATCACTGGGAATGCTGGGCATCTCTGGGTTTGGCATTTGCAAGAAGTCCTTGTGACCAGACCTGCCTCTGTCAAGGAGTCCAGATTTGTTCTCCGCTTCCCCCAGCTCTGTCACAGCACAAAGCAGGGCATCTAAGGCTGAGGAGGACTCTGGAGGATGGACTGTAGCCTCGGAAGCAGCATCTAAAACGTCTTGTCGCATTATCTGCTGCAGTACCGTGCTACTGGAGTCAGGAACAGCGTCTATTTGAACGGCCTCCTCCATGTCAGCTCCCGCTCCTTCAACCACCACCACCTGTGTGGCACCATCTGCTAACTGCTCCGTAAGGATCTGCTCCGGAACCACACTACTCACGTGGGAGCCGTTTTGGTTGGTGGCTATGACTTGTCCATCCTCAGTAATGTGGACCACCCTGGCCATCTGCCCGGCCATTGCCAGCGTCTGCAGGGTGGCCGCCGCTGTCTCTTCCACGGAAGCGTCGATGGCGAAGTCGCCGTCGTATCCTTGAATAATAATGAACTGCTGAACTTCCTCAGGGGACTGTGGCTGTCTCCTGCTGCCCCGAAAGGCCTTCTCCTTCACTGGAGAAACCTCTCCTAGTGCTGCCGCGGTAAAAGGGCTCGTGGTCTCCACGAAAGTTGCTCCTTGCCCCTTCAGTCGGCACTCATAGGACTTGGACACAATGCCTACAAGACAAAATACACTGTTAACTTGGTATCATGGCAAGTATCAGATCATTGCTGTAACAAATTGTAGCTATAATGGAAAAAAATTCCTTGACAATTTTTAGATTTCATTGACAGAAAACACAGATAAAAATGAGCAAATAAAGAAAACCTATTTGCATGTTTTCCAAATAACATCTTTACAGGTTGAAATAATTGCTGAGTATAACAATTCTGCAGCTTATTAACAATTTAAATGTGTTTTTAAAAATATTCTGTATAAAAAAGACCAGATAAATACAGTATACAGTTAAAAGCCACATCTTTTCACAAAGATCCTATTGGTGATATTTCAGTACTTCAGTAATGAATTTTAGGATTGTATATTACATTAAACATATCTTGGTGTGAGAAACTGGGGCTGATCTTCTTAATACCCTGCTTTTGTTGGTGAGGTGATTGCCATGCTGTCATTTTGATGCCATTGTCTTCCCCTTCATTTTCCACCCAGCATCTTTCTCCAGCTCATGTGACTGAGCCAGTCACTCGCCCAGTTACCTGGAGAAAATACTATGAAGTTTTCTTACCCTAACCAGGATATTCTATAAAATCTAATTCAAAGAACCTCCAATTACACATCTTAATTATTTCTGCATGAAATCAATTAACAAACTATAATACCTGTAACTTCCATATTCCAGCTGCTTGCTGTGCCACCCAGTTTGGTTTTGTGTCATTGAAGGTTTCCTTCTCAATTCTCACCAATAACAATAAAGCTCCAGCAAGGCAAATAGTGCCCAAGGGTGTACAAAGTCAAGGCCATCAACCTCCAAGCATGGCCTGTGTGCTTTTGGGAAGACATAAATGAGCAGATCCTGTGGCCAGCTTTGTGGATGTCTACAGAAGGATAGCTCTGTCCCTCCCTGTCTTGCCATGGGAGTGCCATCCAGAAGCACCCAGGCAGCTCCTCCATGTGCTGGGAGCAAGCTGTGAGACACAACCAGTGCACGCAGAGAGAAGAGTGGGTGCTTGACATTGCAAACAAGGTGAGGGTCTAACGACAGATGGATCTTGGGAAGGCTGATTAAGTCCATGCTGCTGAGACTGCCCATTCCACACCACAGTTTAAATTCACCAACACAAACCAAAATCACATCTCTGGAATAACAGGTGTAGCTCCTTACCACTAACACAAATAGCTATGCCATGGCTTGCTTGGGATAAAAACAGGCCAAAAAAACCCCCAACATTATAGTGAAATTTCAGGCTAGCACTGTACTTTCCAAGCCAATTCTAGTGAACAATGTGCTTCAATGAACTCAAGAGACCAAGAAAATTACAATAAAGTTGGTCTAAGGGGGCTCTTTCACTTACAGCATAGAGCTGTCAGACCCTGATCCCACAGAGAATTAAAATGGGCTTTAAAAAGAAACTCGTTTGCGTAAAGGTAAGATCACACTTAGAAGCCGATTTACTCAAAGGTTGAATACTTGGCAACTTGCAGACTCTAACAGCTTGCTATGTTAAGGAGGATATCAACCTAAGATTCCAAAATAACATCAGTAATTAAAGGACTAAGGTCTTATACTGATATCCATCCATCCATCCATCCATCCATCCATCCATCCATCCATCCATCCATCCATCCATCCTTTTTTCAGTTACAGAGCTTCTGGTAGAGAACTGTACTGTGAAGCACAAAGAAGTCATTTTGTCAAGCTGAAAGGCGGCAAATCACCTTCACAAGGCCTAAACTGATGCCATACAACTTTCTTATTCCTAGCTTGCAAGGCAGGTTATCTTTGGAAAAGAAAATTACCACTTTCAACCATTAGAGTGTTTCCAAGTGATGCTGCATAAAAATCTGGCACACGCAGTTGAACTACATTTTGTCAGCTATAAGCAAGAAGTAAGCTTATACAGTGGTATATAACTGGCTCTTATCCCCACTTTTCCTGTGCTTTCCGTAGGCACTGACATTCACGTGACCCTCCAAAGAGCAGAAAAGTAGGAAGGGGAAATCAACATAAAATGACAATTATCTTAGCTCCTCCACATTTTGTAATAGAGCATAAGTAATTAATTCTCTCAGGAATCTTGCTTTGTTGACAAGATAAAAGAGGAGCCTGGCAATGATGTGGCACAAAATCAAAATAATTCCACAAATCATGCATTTTCCACTGGATTTCAAAATCGAAATAACTCTGCAATCATAATTTTCACGTGCACATACACTAAAATCATGACATCTTTCTCCAAAGATCATAATAATTTATGTACAGGACACAGCATCAGTGTATTGAGGAGAGAAGCTCAGGTCTGGAGAAGGGAAAGAAAAAGGAAATTCACCCTGTTTTCATCTCCTCAAATAAATGCCGTGCCTGTGAATCTATGCAACTCCAGTCTTTACCGTGCAATTGAATGGGAAGTCTCCTGGGTGAAGAGCTATCCAGTGAATCCCTCGCAGCACTGATAATTATGCCATTCTGACTGCTTACTTAATCTATTTGAATCCAGAGGTGAGTTAAGCCACTTCCTGACCATTAAAGTAAACTACATGGGTAAATACTGCTGTCACTGAGGGGTGTGATGAAGCTTAACTACACCAACATCTTAACCTCAGCTCAGTGCAACCCCAGCTATTCCATCACAGTTCATAAATGCGATTGCAGGTCCATCTTTTGATTCAGCAATTTAATAACTTCGAGTGCTGTCAGTACTGCTTTGAAAAATGGCTCCTATAAAATGTAACAGCCTCAATCAGATTGTAAAAGATTCACCCACTGAAGATTCTTCCATTTCAACTATAATGAATTAATGTTGAGCTGTGTAGAAGTTCAAGTGTCATTTAAACTAATGTGAATCTACTGTAACTTTAAATTTTAACTGGACTATGACCAAGAATTTACTGGGAACATCAACTTCAATTTTAGTGATTTTTCATGGTAAATACGAACTGCAGATTTTACTGGTTTTCTTTTGTTTTAACAGTGAAAAGCCAAGTAGGGAAGATATTTAGAAAACAACAGATTTTGAGGCTTAGCTGCTATTCCTATAATGAAGCACTGGAATCCAGCACAACATTTGTAGGAATTTTTATGCATTTAAGGAACATGTCACATTATTGGACTGTATGTAGCAACAAACCATGTTGTCCCAGTAAATCCAGCCTGTCTCTCTCCTCCTCTTAACAGTTAAAGAGAAGGGGTAAGTGTTGGCTGACACGCCAAACATAAGCTGCAATACAAGCCCACATTAATATTAGGAAAAGTGGACTTGTTGCTGATTGCACGTCATTGCAAATTAAAAAGATACACAAATAGGCATTAAAATGACAGAATATAATGATACAAGAGCTCATATTCAGACAATTTGTAAGGAGGTGTTTCATATCTAGGGTTGCAATGATCAGAGAATTGGTTTCTTTCCAAGAAGTCTGTCATTTCAGCACAGCCATTATTTATCAGTTGGAGTCCTGAGCGACTGTTAGTTTTTTATTTGAAAATGTCAGGATATTTTAGACATTAAATCCATATTCGCAGGTTATTTTAATTCTCTGAGACCACAAACTCCTGAAATAGGGCTAAAAGAAATGCTTTGATGTTTAATGTGTGTCTGGGAAACTAGAAATAGGGCTTAGTACCTTTTCCCCTCTCTCTTACTCAATACCTGACTTCCTTTTGTGTGTCTGTTTTATTCTTTTGTTACTGTCATCATTTGTTCCCCACAGAATAAATACCTTATTCTTTTGTTAAGCTTACATTTAATTAAAATGTACAGGATTTGTGCAGTAAACTCGAATGAAACAAATAAAACAAGGGCCCCCTCTCTTGAAGGCATACGTTGTGAATGAAAAATGTCATTACAGACTAAAAAATTTTGCAGTAAACAGGGCCTACAGAGAGAAGTTTCCCCCGTAATGACATCCATAAAATACACAAATGGCACTTTTAGTACCATCCTGAATATGGCATTTTCTGTGCTCTACACACAATCTAAATGGTTTGATCATAGAGCATAATACTCCATTGGGTTTATAGAACAATCAATGTTCCATAAAATGATGTATTTATCCAATAGTAGGCTCAGCAGTTACTGGTGTATGACATTGTAGGACACTGGCTTTGTACTGTTCAGCAGCACACATGCTGGCTGTAAAACTTATCTAACACTACTTCAACAACTTCATCTCATCTGTGTCAAGTAATTTGTTGAAGCCTCAGCTTGGTTTAAAAAAACTTGTAATAAAAATTCATAGAATTTTCAGGAGAATGAAAGCTGATGACAATAGAAAGGTCACATTGTGGCGCCACTCGTGGGGTCGGGGGTCAGCTGCAGTTCTGAAACAGAAAGTAGATTTCATGCATCGTGTAGCAGATAAAGATGGCATTAAGGAGACTTGTCTCAGAAAGAAACGCGTAATGCGTGAGGAAAGTCTGGGCTAATATTATATGTAAAGCACCACCTTGCTCTCAGCCAGCAGCCTCTTTAGAATTCTAATCCTCCCCCAAAACTTGAAGCAAGCAGCTCTGTGTGGTAAGGCTGGGCTGAGGACATCCTTCACAAGGAGCACCTTTAGGACAAAGCAGTAAGTCATAAATGAAATAATCTATTATGACAACGGAAATGATCTGCATTTACACATCTAGCTTAAAACAGCTATTTTTCCTTTTCTGTAAAAGTTCTAGGAGGCCTGATTTATAGTCCCCTATTCAGCAACACTTAATTTTTCATACTTTGGTGATTAGGTATATTATTTATTGACACAAACAAACATTTTGTATCTGCTAAAATGCAACAAATATTAAATAACATGAATGCAAAGAAACACCTTTTCCTTCAATTAAATACAACCTGTAAGGAATTTAAAAGGTATAAAAGAATTGCCTTATGTCTAACACCACTTGAACAAGCAACTGATTTTTTTTATTTTAGAAGTTATTGTCTACGTGGCAGCACAATATTTTGATTTGCACAGGAAGTCCACTTTTCAAATTCATAAAGTAATATAACTCATGCCTTGATCAAGCTACAGATTTCTGCTCTGTTTTCTTTCAATTATTTTTGTAATGATCTCCACTTGGATTAATTAAGTACAGTCTAAGAACTGTGGCATAATTTGGGATTTCCCTGATTTTCAGAGGATGCATTTTTCAGATCTCTGTTCCTTGACCATAGCAAAAATTGTTCTTTATCATTTGCAAGGCTTTTATGTGCAAGCTATGTATGGGCCAGCATTTTTTAAACCATCTAGCTAAGCTACTAAACAAGAGGTTGTGAAGGCTCACACGTCTTCTGCTGAAGGAAAGAAAATACAGTGTGTCAAACCAAGAAGGGAAATAAATCAGCAACCCAAAATGGCCCTGTTACAACTATTATGTCCACAAAAGCAGCAAATATTTGTAAAACAATACAAATAAGTATACCTATAGGGGATTTTACCAGCTCCCTAAGAGACATAAAAAAATTCCCCCATTGACACAAATTACAAAAATCTCAAGAGATACTAATACTGCAAGGCTTCATTTTTCTCCCCTTTCAATAAAAAAAAAAAATCAAAACCACCACCAACAAAAAAAATCCCAAATAATGTTTATAGTTCATTTTATACTTAAAAATCCAGTAATGTCATGTTTCAATGCTGAAACTCAAAACAGCCTTGAATTCTAGTTTTGTCCTTAACCACTCAATCATATTTGGAAACTTCAAGGTCTTCTAAGAACTGCTTGAATAAAGGATGAAGTTTTAACATTTCAAGTATCTGAAAAAGCAGCAGATGTCCTTTAGCTTTCTAAAAATGTGAAAGAAAGTACTCTTGTAACATTTTTTCCTTTGAAAAACAGATTGAAATTTCCTGCTTGCTATTTTTACCTTCCACATGTTACAGAACTTTGTCAACAGCCACAAAAAGATATAAAAGAAAAATACAACCACCAAATTAAAAACCTAAGCCATTCAGTTAGGGTGTTTAGGCAGTTTGTTTGGTTTGATTTAGTTTAATTTCCCTTCAGTGTCTAATTAACCGTTGGGAAAAAGCCTTCTCTAGGAAAAAATTCAGTTTTTCTTTTCTTGCACTCAAGGTCAAAAAGAATGCTATAGAGCCCAACATTACAGACAGAATGCAAATAAAAAATATACATACCAAAACTCCCACTGATCGTGGCAAACATGTACAGTGCTAACATGCAGAATTTACAGCTGCCTAACCTGCAGAGTAACTGGTTTACTTGCAAACCACTTTTCTCTTTACCTGCTTGCCACCATGCAGGCTGCTCTTCTCAACTCTGATGTGTGAGCAAAAACCTCTCTGTGGCATATGTAGCAATTACCTACACAGGCTAGCAGCATCAGGAATGTGTCTGGAGTATTTCAGCTATCTCTTCCAGTGCAATTTAGCAGTTTGAGATGAGGATAGCCAGTGTGGACATTTCTTGGCAGCCCAGCTTCAAAGACTACTCTGGCTCTCAGTTTGGGAACAACTGACATTGATGATACTCGGATGCACTCTTTCTGTTTTATCCCCTGCAGTGCAAATGGAAAGTGCATTTTTAGCACTTCTAAATCAGAATCCCAATTTCAAGGAGTTCTGGTTTTGCTTGGTCAAACCAGTGATTTCTGTTTCCTAAGAAGACAGAACATATAATATAAAAAATAATACACTAATATTAGAAAAATCAGGGGAAAAAATTCCCAAGCTCTGCTCATAGGGAAAATGGTCCGGATTTGTGAATAGGTTTAGTCCCAGAAACTAACAGCTTTGTCAAAAAAAGGAAAAAACCCTTTTTTTCACTGTCATCTCTGCAAAAGTTTTTGTTTTTCAAGAATATATACATCCAGATCCTGGGTTTATAAACATTTATTTATCAAGCACAGTGCTTACTGCCATAGTTAGCCTGAATAGTCTCAAAGGGACTAAACATGGTTGCTTGCATTATGCATTGTGTTTGCATAATCAGGCCCTTGGGATTAACAATTCTGAAAATGGCTGGCCTTCCCTAACGTTTGATGTACATATATGCACTAAAGAGAACGGACACTTGTAAGGAATACCGAAAATAAAACATTATGTTATTAAATGATCAAGCAGAAATTATATTCTTCGGCACACCTATCAACTATGAGTATCATGATTCTCTGTATTTATCTATTCTGATTTATGCACCCTTTCAATAAAAAAGAAGCACCTGTTCTTCACTTGAGGGCACATCTCAACCCATTTAAAAAGCACAGCAGCTTTTATGAGGAATGCTTGGGAATAACTACAAATATTAAGTTTCCCTAGTTCTTTTTGTTAGTTAAGACAGCAGAAACCACCATTTCAAATGTGATAGTCATATCTGTATTTCATTTATAAACTCAACTACGTTACAGCTATATTCATATCTTTCCAGAGTAAATTATGGGAAATAACCATTTGTCTTCATTGTAGACACTTTTGCATGTATAGTAGAAAACAAACCTCTATTCAATAACCACACAGAGGCACCATTAAAATCAAATTTACAGTAAACAGAACCTGCAGCTGGGGTAAAACACTAACTGTTAGTATTTTAATTGTCAGTGAAGCTTTCGGAGGTCTAACATCTGCTCATAGCCAAATGACAGCAGCTGCTTGTGTACACTTAAAGCAACATGAATTTTTTCTATAAATATTAAAATGAATTGTATGTCGAGTATTCATTGCAGCTATATTCCTATTAAGCTGTTTAAGTATATAGAGTATTTTGAACTTCTTTCTTGTGGCAAATTCATAAAGGGCTGACCTCCTCAAAAGAATGAGAGGCAAAGGCAGCAAAAATTCTTGAGTCTGTAAATTGAAAATGTTTAGAGACAGTACTGGAGGTCACCCTCTGCCAAGACACTGCTGGTAAATGCTAAGGTAAGTTCTGATCATTGTGCACTACAGTAACTTCAAGGACAAGACTGCTCAGCATGCAAAGTGTCAGGAGTCTATGGGATGGCTTATATCAAAAGCTAATGCTCATCTACTAAGTGAAGCAATTAATGCATTATCTTACCTAGAAAAAATATTCTGTTTCAATGTCCAAAACACTGGAGGAAATGAGCGTACTCTCTTTTGTGGACTTCATCAAAAGCATGCTGGAATGCTCCCTGATTCGCATGATTAGAAGCAATAAACTGCCTCGAGGAAGGAACTATTCTGGCCCAATATGAGATTTTGCTAAAAAGGACAGGCTTCACAACTTAATTTTGCAGCTTTTTATCTAGGCACTGACATACAGTTGATATTTTCCTTTTAGTCTCTCACCTGCTTGGGAATATAGGAAAGAAAACTGGAGGAGTGACACACATTTAGTTAAGCTGTAGAGTCTGACACAATGAGAGGAAGAGAGCATTACAACCAGTTTCAGAAGAAAAGAAGAGAAGAGGGTTTTATAGCTTTCACTTAAGAGGGTTTTACAGTTTTCACTTTACAGGTTTTCAGTGGAGAAAGATCTGTTTCTTTGCTTTTACAACATCAAGTGCAACGCCAGTGGCAAATAATATTTGTTTATTTTCACAATAGATGTACAGCTAGAAAGAAGCGCTACAATAATTTAGTCTGAAAGCTGTAGTCATGCCAAGCTGTGTTTTGGAAAAACCCCATCATGATTAGACGCTTCAGCCTTACATGTGTAACCACAACACAGGATCAGCCATGAGTACAGCTGTCTCCACAGTGGTACCTGGCTTTAGATGAAGGTGAATTAATTGTGAAGGCAGTCCCCAAACTTCTGACTTCAGATTTCCCACCCCAAAAGTCAGTCTCAGTGCAAGGAAAATGACAACATATGAGGAGGAAGGAATAGGGCTGATTATAGGTGGGACACTTTCAATGTATAGGCTTTCCCCTTTGCTGCCCCTCGCTCCTCCTGAGACACTTGACAGCATCAAAGCTTACCACGCCCAAAATGATGAGTGTCAGAAAATATGCTGATTTTTCACATCAGGGTATCACAGGCCTAGCAGTAATGCTGGGATTACTTAGGAAGCATGAAGCAGGGGTACTTGCTGGTTCTGGGAGGCTGGATGGGAAATAGAGGTTGGAGTGATGAGGAACTCTTATATACCACTTTCAAGGGTTGAGTTATGACAAAGACTTCTTTTCATGATTCACCTCTGGTGAAGGATGGAAGCAGCATGTTTCCAGAACACCTCCAAAGGAAGAGCTGTTCAGTAATTGACCCTTCTGTTGACAGAAATGTATTTTCAGTGCTACTTACAGAGTAGCACTTAAACAAACTGTCTTCTGCTTCCAGTGTTAGAAAGCACGAGGCAGGATTTAGATAAAGCAAGACAGAAGATACCAAAGCTGGTGTTTTCTGGGGTATCTCTGAGCACTGTGAGTGCAGGAACTGCAGGATGGCCTATGTGCCTGGGCTGCATGGGAAATGCAAAGTAAACTGTTGAACTGCAGCTCTCCCAAAGGGCTCAGAACTCCCTTACCAAGTTGCTTGCACTTGGCTGCAAAGTTGTGTGTTCAAAAGCTGAATAATTACCACACTACTCTGTTGACAAGATTACCTAAATTGTTGGTTAACTAAAGGTAGAAATCAACAGCTTTTAGATGGCACATGGAGCTAATACCAAACTGGAAGCATTAACATCAATACAAAGAGAACCAGGTTGTAACATAAGTAAAAAAGAAAATGTAAGATTGAACTTGTGCTACTGCATACTAGCACTTCTGGAGAAAGTAAATATGCAAAAATTATATTCAATGAGAGTCCCTTGAGAACTGTAATGCTGAAGAAATTTAAAGAATGACAGTGTTCATCAAATAACATGTAAGTTTATGAAATGTAAAACAGGAAAAGAAAACAGGCCAAAGCAATTTTTAATTGCACATTCCAAGGCATGTCTGCTGCAAATTGTTCTGGTACAGCTACAACTAAATTATGTCTTGATCTTTCTAGGAGAGAGATCTTGACTAAAGAATATTCAGAATAGTGAAACAAAAACTCTTAGAAGTCTCACTTGAATGGAACTATTTAAGGTTTAAGTGCAGATATTCTGGCTGCATAATCTGCAAATGCTGGAGAGGGAGGAAAATTTTTGTCCCTATTAGATAAGCATAACCTTATTTTGATGAAAGACTAGAATGTTCATGTCATATTGCAGGAAGATGGTTAGACATGGTGAGAAATGGAAAGTCAATTCAGCTGCCTCATCCACTTTCAAGTGCAAGGGTGATAAAGCTCCGAGATGGAATAAATAGACTGTACAGTAGTTAAGAGTATGACTTAACCCAGCTCATCACCATTTATACTGCAAATCCATACTACTCCAGAACAATGCAGTGCAAAGCAGCACAGGATTCTGCAGAAACTACTTAGATAACTTCTGTAAAATTTCCATTCAGAACTAAAATTCACTCAAGACTGGTGCCTTAAGTCTAAAACCTGAAGAACTTGCAATGACTGTCAATCATATGAAGTATGAATCCTAGTCAAATATGGACTAGTAAACAACCCCTGCCACTCTGTCAGGTCATCTCATTAGCTCTTTTAATTTTTTTCCTTCCTGAGACCCAACTTAGACTAGGAAAAGAGGGAATATTTTAAAGTTAAATAATGACCATATTTATCTAAAATATTTTCAAATGCCACTTAGTTCTTAACTCTGAAAGCACTTGTTCAAAGATTTACTATCTATGTCTGTCTCCAGCTGAAGTAAAATAATGCTTAAAACCATGCTAACTAAAAGATGTCAAGTGGTTTGGAAACACCATGGTTCACTTGTCTGCAGCATGATGCATGCTGCATTGAATGCCATCATTCTGCTGTGAACACCATCATACCCGCCACCAGGAAACAGCATCCTTAGCAGTAGCATAAATGAAGCCAAGCACTTTTACTATTGCTGGAACTTAGTTCATTTTTTTTTTTCTTTTTTGTTACAGTAGACAGAATTTCAGAGGAATTCATAATCATTTCTATGAAAGCAGTAAAGCTTGGGATATGTGACAAAATGGAGACCAGATAACAATCCTGGAAAAAAAAAAAAATCCCACCAAAAAAAGCCCAAACAAAAATCCAACCCCAGAAGCCTGGCATGAGATACCTGGAAGATCTGATTTTCAAAACCACTAAGAAACTAACAGCTCCTGCTAACACTTTTGTTAAAAGGTTCTTATTTCAGCTACCTATAAAAAACATATTTCTTACTCTTTTTCCAACTACTGTAGTTTAGTGAGCTCTGAGTTTTCTAACTTCTGGCATGGAAATCAACAGGACCCATTGTGGTTTATTATTTCAAATATGTGCAGATTACAGAGCTTCAGAGCAGCCCATGGCATCACAGGTTGAAACAGCTGCTGCAAGTCAGAGGTAGGGCTTACAGATTCTATAGCTCTAAGTTTTGGGATATGCTCCAGTGCTCCAAACCCCACCGAGGTTCACCATTTCTTTCATTGTGTCTCCAAGTACCCTTAAAACATTATTCAAGTGCTTCTACTGAAATAAAAATACTCTGAAGATATTTGAATGATTATTATTTCCTTTATAAAAAGAAAATGCACTTAGGAAAATGTACACAGAACAAAAATTATATCAGTGCCTAAAAGAACAAGCTAAAAGAAGTCCAAAATTAACATTTTTCTTCTTTCACATGTTATTTTTTCAAGGGCCTTTTTAACAATAGAGTGAATTTTATGAAAGATTTTTATGTACTTTTGCATAAAGCTGATTTCCTCTATGCAGAATTAGGAAGCAAAATAAAATTGGCCTGCTTTCCACAGGTGCTAGGCACATGAACATGCAAATGCAAACTGAACAGAACAAACTTAAAGTCTAATGGCACCTATCTAAAACTGTATCTCGTGAATTGCTCACAATTGGTAACATATTTATCACTAAATAACACTATAAAAATGGAAAAAGCATTATACTAACTTTTCAGGCAGAGAAGTGAAAAACAACAAGAAGTGTGTTGCCAGGGTCACACAAGAATTCCCAGGTGTGCCGAGTCCCAGTTTTACATCTTAATCACGGCATTATCATTTCTTAGGAGAGCCTATTGTCAACTCCAAGAGTTGAGGTACTCCATTTACCCACCGTGAGGCTCTAGTCACATCACTGCAATTTTCCTGATAATGCCCTGTCAATGACTCAACCCCACGTTCATCAGCAGAGAGGAGTTCAGTGTCCATGTATCCTATAATGAGGAATGCCGGGCTGCAATCTCTGCTGAGATTGTCATAGGTGTCCACCGATACCATCTGCAATTACAGAATTTTATGAGATGGAAACTGGTTCATTATGAAAAAGACTCAAGTCTACCAGCTCATTTCACAGATGTCAGATGGCAGACTTCCTGCTCATCGCAATTCTTGCAAGTGCAGAAGAAGGGACCTGTAGTTAAGACTTTTGGGAATTAAGCATAGAGCTAATGCTAAGCACAGCCCCAAATGCTTTTCTGTGCTGGACCCTGTTAGCTTCAGCCCAAGCCACTCAAAACAGGGACATAGATTCTTGAATTTCAGCTTCAAAAGGGCCAAACCAGGACTGCTAGTTCCCAGAGGAAGGCAGACACAAACTCAGCTAAAAATCACTTTTGGCCTCAGCCAAACACATATCTCTCAAACTGAATTCAGCTTGATTATAACTAAGTAAAATAATTACATGAACATTTTCAAAAGTACCAGCTGAATTCCATTTTGAATTGTCATCTATTCAAATAAATGAATGAATACATTCCTTCAAAAAGGATAATGTACATTACGGATAACTAAACATTTTTCTATTTTTAACATGTATTATTATTTTCTTTGCATAGCTTTCTCCAAAACTTCATTGTTACATTTCAGAAGTATGTGTAGCATGGAAAATGTTGTTGATAAACCTTTCTTCTTAAAGAGTAATCCCTCTCATACATACATTCTTTAGCACTCTCAGATAATGATATATTCATCTTCAAACCTGGTAGCTATTAGCTTAAACAAACATCCTAATTTCAGATATTTCAGCCTATTTAGGAACACCTAAGAAATTAAACCAGTTCTCCAGTCTCTCTGAAAGAAACAGAGATTTCTTTACGGCTTTCAAGGAATGAAGCACTGTTTGCTACAGTACAGCCCCCTCCACTCCTTCCAAGAAGAGCCTGTTTCTGTTGGAGGTGAACCTTGCTGCATTTATTAATTCCCTTTTTAACAACAGACCACAGAAAAATCCAAGGTAACAGAGTGTTTAGCAAGTTAAAATACTAAATGCAGGCTATAGCACTACTTCAAGCTCTGGGTGAACTCTGACACTTTGAAGACCGAATGGAAGGTGCTGATGCCAATCTCTTATCATCCTAAATATTAGGGAATCTGCTTATTTGAGAGACTTGCTTTCTCCTCGTGCAATTACCTCAAGTGGCAGCGATAGACATGCTCAAACCATGGTCTCTGGCCCTCCATATGTTCCTTTCACCGGCCGGTTTCCATAACAAAGATATACTCCCACTTGGTCAATTTATCACAACCTCCTCAAACCCTTCCCCTCCCACACATGCACTTGGTATCCCCACTGCCTCATCACAAAAAAAACAGAACAGAAGCCCACCAACCATACAAAAATTATATTGCAGATTTGTAGATTAATGGGCTGATTCTGGCATCTCAATTCAAATGGATTTACAACCACTGTGTTTAGCCCTGTGTGATTTCAAATAGAATTACTTCTGATGAATTTGAATGCAAATTCACAAAGCATTAAAACAAACCATGTTTAAACTCGTTGGTTCATCAGATGCAAATATCGTGCATTAAGCGGGGAACACCCATTTATGAAAATAATGAAAACTGACACCAATATAATAAAATCATTACAGGTTTATGGATTCTGGGACTTAAACAAGCCATACCCTTGCTTCTCCTAACTGATTAAATGCTTCTTTGCAGTTTATGTTTGATCTGCAATTCAAAAATAAATTAGTTTAGTCTTTGAGCCCAGAACCTTGGAAAATTGCTAGGAGGTTCTACCACAGATTGGTCTGGGGAAAAGAGCTGGGTAAAGGGAGGAAATCGTGGGGGCAGGGAGGCTTGCAGTGCAGCTGAGAATCAACAGCACAGGAGAGGAAGCAGTTGGATAAATCAAGGTTTGCAGACTCTACTGGCAGCATTCACAAACCTGTGGCCTGGGCAGTGTCGTGCGGAATAAAAGGCAAGGAAACACTGTGGGCACTTGTGTTTCATAAAGCTGGCACAGATGGGCCTGCCACACCCTGTGCTTCATTTCCATGAAACATCAACCATCTTCACTTTGCCTCATGCTGGTAGACAAGGAGTTTAAGTGCAGAAGGACTGCCCATAATTTCTGGGATTGTCCCATGGCAAGGAAGCAAAAATGAACGTCAACACGTTCTAAGTGATAAAGTAGATCTCTGAGGTTGTATGTAAATGGTATATATAGTGAGGGTTTTTCATTAATCCTCCATGTCTAATTATCGTGAACATGACTTCATTTTCAGTTAGATGACAACAGCCTAGCTCAATAGTTTCCAGTAAAATCTTTGTATCTGGATAATAAATTCTTCTCATAATGATGAGATTTAAAACAGCAAAACATTCCTCACTGAGGCATGTAATGCTGATAAAGCACTATTTTGCTGCACAATCTATGCAGTATAAAAAGTTCTTTGCTGCATCATGATCTGCTCCAATTTGTGTATAAATAGCATTTGTAATAAAAGCAAATGTAACACCAAGTTTTACTTAAATAACTGCTCAAAAAGAGATTGGGAGATAATGTAGCTAACACATAACAACAACAACAAAAAAAGATCAACTGCAATAGCTCTTTCTCAACATTCTTTCTTTTTTTTAATGAATCCGTTTACATCAACATTAAGTATTTGAACCCAAATATTTAAAGAATCATATGTTGGGATGGTTTGAGGGTAGTTTGGTTCCTAGAATTGAGGTACCATCCAAATGTGTTGCAAACACCAGAAAACCCAACTTTGAAAGCAACTCTCTCCAGAACTTTAACCTATCCCAAGAAAGCTCCTGTTTCTGAGGACAGACATACATGACTGAAAAGGTCTAACAAGCTGTGAAGTCCTTAAGATCTACATTTTCAAATGTGAATGCCTTGAACTGGAT
The DNA here is from genome assembly GCA_013398615.1 of Brachypodius melanocephalos. Taxonomy (NCBI): domain Eukaryota; kingdom Metazoa; phylum Chordata; class Aves; order Passeriformes; family Pycnonotidae; genus Brachypodius; species Brachypodius melanocephalos. Next base: position 663,410 of record VZSR01001854.1, on the reverse strand, counting down.
ACCCAAACCTGCACGTAAAGAAATCATTAGCCATTTCTAAGGCATCATGCAGCACCACACTGAGAATGCCACTGACACTGGGCCACGAGGGATTTGAGAAGCCTGGCTGTTCCAGAATTGCAGCTATCCAGTACCCACTGTCTCCATTACCTTCTATACACCCCTGCCCACCAGATCAAGTACTTCCATTACTATGACAAACCCATTATTTGCACCTATAGCTTTGTCACGTTCAGATCACAGTACATGGAACAATACTGGTCAGAGATCAGGAGTAAAATTGTGTCCACATTCAGGACATGGACAAAATTCCCACAGAGTCTCAAACCAATTAATAACATTTTGGATTAAAGAAAAAAAAATCCGTATTCTACTCATTCTTTATCATTTAATGCCAGTGCTCTGAAATCCATTCTGGCTTCTAACGGGCATTAGGATGCTGGTTAAAAGCTACCTAATCCTGAGTCACTATGTTTAACTCTGTTGCTCTTCCCACAACCCTTTTTGAGCACAGCCAAAAGTAGTATTTGGAATGTGCTCCTTTTGTTACAGAGAGAGAGAAAAACATATGTCACATTTTCTTACCATTTCTGAAGTTGGTCCCAGAACTAAACTGAAATAGTTTCTGATTATAGGTATTTTCTGTGAACTGTGAGGCAGGTGAGGACTTGTTTTTCCCTCATGTCCTACTGGCTAAATTCTTGAGGGCTGCTGAGAAGATGCTGTAGCATTAATTAAAATTTGTACTGGTTCAAGTGATGTATCATGAGACCTTGGCTTTAAGAGTTGCTGAATACCAGATCAACCTCAGCTTCTCTGGTGGTTTTTAATTGGTTGTGGGAGAAGGACAATACTTAAGGATAAAGAACCACCTTAATCTGCATCAGAATGAGATTGGCCTGGTTAAACAGTGACAGAGATGTATGGATATGTAGGAAGTGCCAATCTGAGCACTCAGATGTGGAATTAGGACTTCATGTACGGGTACTTATTTTAGAAAGCGGATCTCAGAGGATAGATAGGGTTGCCCACTTAGCTCAGAAAATCCTGCTCCAGTTTTAAAAGCTACTTGTCACTGCAGAGCAAATGCTTCAATTTTGAAGCAAAGTGGTATGTTTGGTGGCCTCATTTGCATGACAATGCCCAGAATGCTCTCCTAACTCACAGCTATTTCATGGAAGGGCTGATGCATTCAGAATAAACCCAGATCCTGTGGGTACACCAGTGCATATGATTTTAATACTTCTTCTCCAATTCATGCAAAATATGAGACTATTAAAGTGGATAGTGGTTATGGGTAACCAAACTAACCTGTCATCAGTATTTACTAGAAATCAAAATTACAAATGGTAGTTTGGCAAGTCTCTAACTCCTTGATTAATTAGCTGATCATCTCGTACCCATTCGTATATGCTTTAGGTGTTGACATAAGTCACGAAGGTTGCTGTGAAGAGCTGTTCCAATGTATTAACAAGCAAACCCAGAAAAACTAAATGCACAAAACACAGCACAGAAACAGAATAACAGTTCATCAAGAGGGACTTCGTTCCTCTCTCGCACTTCTCTCCCCCTCTCACAGCTTGCTACACAAAATAAATGCACTACATCGACTTACACTGCAGTACAGAATATCACAGTCTGCTCTATTGTGTGGATTTCACTGCTGAGAAGCTGTAACGCTAATTGTCAGTTTCCCACGATCAAAGTAATTTGGTTAAATAATTGGTTTACATTTACTATATTTTATTTGCCTCACAAAAACAAATGTTTTAACAAAAGATCATCTGAAGAGGAGGGAATGCTATGGTGATAACACCAATATGGTGCCAACATATGGAGAAATATGTGCGTTTTGTGCACATAAACAATGACATGAAGCTTCAGCTGTTTAGAGAACAAAGCTTTACACCTGAGTTAACTTAATATTGTGATACCTGCATTCTGGTGTGTATGCGTATGAGGGGTGAAGCTCTTCTGATACTGGATTTTGGCACTGAAACTAAAGTAATGTTTTAAATGCTGATTAACTGGTGATCATTTATAATTCATTCTTGATAGGTGAAAAACTATGACATTTCTTCTTTACCAGTTACATGAATTCTATTCTCAGAGGTGAAACAATAGCCTCCCTATAGCCAAAATCAGGTTGATGACATCACGATAACCCTTCAAGACATTCTTAGCTTTTCAGATGTTTTTCCCTCTTTTGTTTGATATAATATGTGGATTTGACCACAATTTTCACAGCTCCTCCCCCGACGCAGAAAAGGAACACAGCAGCTAAGTGCCTGCAGCAGTCGGCAGAAGCCGTTTCCTTTAACCTCGCTCCAGACTACCAGGCGTGAAGAGCGGCTGAAACATTTTCCTTCAGCCACCAGAGTGGCTCGTTTTCCAAATGTCGCTAGAACAGCTTCATTCAGAAGAGGCTGCCACTGGAGTTTCTTCAAAATTCTGCCAGAATGGCTTAAACTCATATGTAATTAAAAGCCTCTGAAAAACTCATAAGTCAAGGGAGTGGCATAACACCCATTAATTACAGTGCTCCATGATGTCACACCTGTGACTTATGAGAGGCTATCCTGAGGTGGGTTCAGAGCTGCTGTTCGTAATTCATAATGGTGTTTTGAAGCCTGCCTAGCGAAAAGCAGTTTGGCATTGGGATGGTACATATCTTGTAACAGCTGTTTGCACGATACAAAAAGTAATACTGTGGGCTTCATTCATTGGAAAACTATTGTGGCTGAACACAGGTTTAAACACCAAATACACCACCACCAAATGGTGCACGTGCAGTGAGACCCTGTGATAACCTGTGATAACATCTGGTTTAACTATAGCACTGTTAACGTCAATCAACGGCCAACGCCAAGAACAGAGGAAAAAGAACTTCAGAGGACAGAAGTGATTGCTGATTTTTCCAGTGGATCCTGATGGTGATTGATTTTTAATGTTACAACTGGAATCAGAAGATTTGCATAATTATGCTTGGCCGTACTTGCAGAATTTAAACAGTTGTAAAGAAAATAAAATTCTGAACAGGTTACCTGAAATGAACAGAGATAGGTTTATTTCCATCAGTCCTCAGATGTTATTTTTGCTAAAATATAGGGCATTTTGTCTACAGAATGTTAAATTAAATTATACAGAATGATACTCAGTTTTATGAATTTGCAGTAAAAGTTGCCTGTATTTGACAGACATTTACAGAAAAAAAAAATGGCAATGTTTCTGCAGGAGATTAAAACCTGCATTTTGCTTTCTCCCTTTGTCTGTTTTGAGTTTAAATGGAAACAAACCTTACAGTATAGAATTGGCTTAAGGTCACCTGTCTACAAGGGATTACTGTGTAGTTCCTTTTATATTTTTCCCCTTACTAGTTTGAGGGACAAAAGGGCAGCAGTACCCTAAGGGCTTTTTCAAATAACCTCTTTAGCAAATAAAGTCATACCCTATGTATAGAGGCCATTTCATCCCAGTCCCATGGGCTGCCTGTAGGGTAAAATACTGAATTTTTCTGGCATATGTCACTGAATGTGAAAAAGAGGACCACTACTTACAGAAAGTTAAAGGCTGAATGAAAGAATGTGAATTTCCTTAATGTGCTAATTTAAAACATTGTATATTGAAGCTGAAAACATTGACTGCAAGCATCTCAGAGAAATGCTGGAATACATTTATGTGAGCCATACAGAGACTCATGTATCAGCAACTGATTTACTATGGCTTGAAAACACAACAGATTCAGCTTATCTGAAATCTTAAGCAAATATATTTTCTCCAGGGAAAATAAATAAAATGAAATTTGGCCTATTCTTTATTAATGCAATCTTATGATGATATCAACTTAACATTACCATAAACATCTCGGAAATCAACTGTCAAGAAGGAATCTGTTATGCTTATATAAATTACTATTATTATTGTTTTTGTTGCTGCACTTGCTGCACCCCACTTCTGTAATTGCTTAAAAGACAACATGCAAACCCTCAAACTTTCAAGTATTCATAAGGTATAAAAAATGGTTTTAAAACAAATGATTTGACAGCTGCAAATGCAGGATAACACCTAGTTACATTATAGAAACAGTGTGGATAATTACTTTTTTTCAGAAGGAAAGACTCCATGGACCACAGTCCTGTCTGAATTTCCCTGCAGTTTGGATAATATGCAGTAATACAAATCCTGTTGTCACCTCAACCAAGTCTTTTTATCATCTATACATCAGCAAGAATGATGAGAGACGTCCCATGATTCTAACAGTCTTCCTTTGAAGGATCCACTCGTTAATTACTGCACTAATTATGGTTTTTGAATAACCAAATGAAGTAAGCAGTCTATGGGAGGTACGGGCATAAAACTAAGACTGAGAAAATACTAGTTACTGAAGTCATCAGTGTAAACTGACACATTGAACATGCTTAAATAAAGTAGAAGTAGATTTTAAAAGACAAGCATCTTCAATAATTAGGGTTCCATACAGGAAAAAGAAATGTTATTTCTTAATGGCAAGTGCATTTAAACTGTTATCTAAAGATCTGAAGGTAAGCCTGCTTAATTCACTGTTCTTCTTTTGTTATTAGGAAAACATAATTGTTCCAAATAATTAGCACTAGAGTACATCACAAGCTGACAACAAAATTATAGAAATCTTCATATTCAGATCCGTCTAGCTGGCTATTAGGAACAGTTTCTGATCATAACCCATTAGTTGAAGTGCTGTGAGTTCTTGATTGCCACCGAATAACCGCAGATATCTGCCTAAGTTAACAGCCTCTATTTATTCAGAGTTTTCTTGACAGTAAAAATTGCTTACGATTTTTACAGCTGCCACACAAAAGAACAGTATCAGATGTGTGCACTTGCAAGACTAGGTGATAAAATAATTGAAATGTGGATTTTTAGACACAATTTCAACGCCTAACTTTCTAAATGAAAAACAGCTATGGGATTTCAGTGTGCTATAATGGTACTATTGGCTTTCCTGTTTATTAAAAATTAACATGAACACATTCCAAATCTTCCTAGTTGTGATGACCATGCTAATTAAAATAAGATTTGTTTGGGCCAAGGTTCTTTGGCATAACAGCCCTACTTTGTCCTTTTTTTTCCACTGAACACTAACTAATCAACTCCTAAAGATATTTCTGTATTTTATGGCTCAATCCTTCTTGGGTTTTTTGGTACTTTCTTGTGAATCATACCAGGGTATAAACAGCTGTTAATCCATTTCTTAAACAGATAACTAGCATGGATAACATCACAGCAAACACTACCAGGAAGTGTAGTATATTTTTAAAAGACACTGACAAATTAATCCTCTGACAGATATCACTGCTGTAACCCCAAAAGTAAAAAAAAAAAAACAAAACAAAACAAAAAAAAACAACCAAAAAAACCTAAATGGACATGGTAAGAAGGGAATTGCACTCTTTTAGTTACTTATCCAGCTTCAGAGAGTGGATTATTGATAATGTAATACAGACAAAATAAAAACTTATTTAAATTTCCCATCTAATACCTTGGTTATCTATAATGCTATTTGAAGCATTTTGAAATGTGGGGTTTTTTGGTGGTGTCTTTTTTTTTTTTTTTTGTTAAATAATAGCTCACTCAGTTTATAAACCTACAAAGCTTTATGTCAAATCCCATGGGGAACAACTTTGATTACTAGAGTAATTAATGATGCTGGATAGTAATATGGATTTTCTGTTAAGATTTGAGTTTGAAGTTAATTAGTCTCCACATTATGATTTGCTGATTAATTACAGATATTTAGTTATAAAGAGAGATGTTAATAATTAATCTAAAAAATCATCTTGTGCAATTAACTAAAACTTTGATGTCAGTCACCACTCTCCTTGTATGTAACTTCCAAGGTGCTAATTCTATGGAGGGAGGCACATGCCTTCCCCGAAAGGTAAAAAAAGTCCTTCTGCTATCTTTTTTGTGTATATAGTACAGAGAACAAATTTTTCTCTTAATTTGTCAGGACAAGCCACCCACTTTGAAGCTGGACTGTAACTTAATTCTCATGAAAGTACTGATCTTTCATTGCTTATTCTTACAATATCATCTTATCACTGGAAAAAAAAGCGCTATAAAAGAAATTCCACTATGAGTCTTAACAGTGTGTACTCTTGAAATCTTGTCTTAACCTCAGAGCTGTGATGTTCTGCTGACTGATGGGCTTTGTCAGTTCCCATGTTGAAGTCTGGAATGAGCTTCAGCGTTGCTACAGAGATCAGTATTTTCCAGCAACAGCAGCAGCAGCAGTCTTTACCAGTGCCAAGAAAATATTAGAGCAAAACTACTAATTAATGTAACAGCTCAGTTAGAATTGAAAATCAACTTTTGTTTAAAAAGAAACCCCACCTTATCTCTTTTTTCCCTCCCTTCTCGTCTGATCTGCAATGAAGAAATCTTACTGTTAATGTAAAGGGGATAAGAATGCAATTAAGAAATAGGGTTAAACCAAAAAGCATCAGCAGCACACCAATGTCCTGGAATTTACCCTAGTAACACAGACTCTGAACAGGGATCTGTTTACATTATCTCTAGATCATCTTGACAATATTCATTCTCTATTTACCTAAATGAGGCAATATGATGATATTTATTGCTCAGAATGGCTAAATATAGACTTTTCCTGAGCACTCAATATCATAGTGGGAGGTTTTGCTCTAATCTACATCTTTAAACTGACAAGCTGGAGCATTCCTAATGAATGCCTCTTTTCATCTGGATGTCTGTGTGTATTTGACAGTATAAATATTTAGCAATATCGGAGTCAGCTTGTGATTTTACCCAGATGGACTGATTGATGCCTTGGCTTGACGTTGCCAAAGACAATCCATGTAGTTATATAAGCAATTTCCCTCTTACTTCCTAAGAAGCAATTAGGTGGCCAAAGGCAGCAACCCAAAAATAGTGAGAATACTTCTGGTATCAGCTGACAACTCTAAGGGATAAATAAAATATGGTACTTAAATTATTACCACTTTACTTTCATGAATCATGGGATTAAAGCTTTCACTTCTAAAGTACATATAAATTGCAGGGTTTCTTATGTCTGTAATTTGCAAGAATCTAAGTTAAAATACCAGCTAATCAGTCAACTCACATTCACCTTGGGAAAAGTACCACCCTTCCTTGTCATTTTTGTAAATTGCATGCCTAAGCACCAATGTTATTTTCGGGGGAAAAAAGCTTGTTGTCAATAACACATATTGCAGTCTAGTTAAAACAACATTTGTTAAGGTTTAATCGCAAATGTAATCTGCTTTTAAAGTTTAGACAGAATGCTCAGAGAAATTCAAGGGACAGATAATAAATCATTTTCTCCTATCCTGGGTGTGAACAAGGTAGGCTGGAGTCTTGCAGGTATGCTTGCCTTTTTCTCTTACGTGTTACAGACTCTTGCAGGTTTCCACTGACCGTTCAAAAACAAAGGGACTCCATCAACTAAGAAATAAGAAAATTTTTATAATCTGACTTTCAAACGACAGTAGCTGTACTTTTTGTATTGTAAAATATTCCCAATAATTTTATTCAGTTTGCGTCTTTGCATACACTTTGTAATTCATAATGTGTGTAACAAATTGCAGAAATGAGAATTTTTAGCTGCATTTCATGCATACACATATAAAAATATGTGAATAAAAAAAAAAATCCTGGATACTGAATGTCAGCTTTAAATTAGCTATGCACTGTTTGTCTGCGTTGGTCTTACATGGTGTAAGATGCCTGCAACGATTATATCTTGTGCTCTTATGCATGTTAGTACTTTGGGGGAAAGAACAGTCACACAATATTTTTGGCAGCAGTAAAATTCACATTTCTCTGCTATGTTGTTGATTTCATTCCCTTCCCCAAACACTTTTACTTTCTTTGTTTTCTATTAACTCATTCCAGTCTTTGTATGCCCCATGCAATAACCCAGGAAAAAGGGCAAGGAAGACATTATTCTTCTTGACACTAATACCTATAGATCCTGTTCTGCAGTGATACCACTCCCTATCACAAAGTATCTCAGCAAACAGAATTCTCCAAACTCAAGAGCTGGAACCATTAATATATTGCACAGGCAAGTGGGACACAGTGCCTACTGGTAATCAGACAAATACAAGGCTTCTTGGGGACTGGCCATCTGCTTATGATATACCAGGACTTTTAAATGCAGTATGCTTTGGCTACATTATTTTGTTCCAAAAGGCAGTCTCTCTGATTACCTGTTTTATTATTATTCTTTGACCAGCTGGGTGCCAAATAAAAATAAATGTATGCTGTTTTGTATTTATTGGATTTGATTAGTAATAAATTTGTTATTGACCAGATCCAGAGTGTGAAGGCCTGAGGCACAATCCAATGGTCTCTACTCACTTGATCATTACACCCTCCACTTTCAATCAAGCTGCATTGAATTGTGTTACTCTGTGTTTTGTTTCTCAATTGTCTGGTTTGACAATGGAGAGCCAGGGATGGAGGGAGAGGAAAGTTGATGTTTTCTAGTGAGAAAATTAGCAAAGAAAGGGAAGGCTGTCCCTTTAAGCTGGGAGATAACTACAATACAATACCAAAAGAAATCTGGTGATAGAGTGCACTGTACATGGTACAATCCATTGAACAGGTTGACGTGAGAAATTACTAGGTCGGGTAAGGCAAAGTTTAGAATAAACTGCATTGTTTTACAAAATATGTCATCGGGAAAAATGCATTAACTCTAATCAGCCAAAATGGTGTGATTCATTGCTTAATTTCAGGGTACCAGGCTATAAATTACATCAGGCCTGCCACAACTAATTTTTGCAGTGGCATACTAGATGAAAAATGAAATGTCCAAGTGGCTACAAGTGAAAAGCTTCCATCTTTCTTCCACAGCTGAATATTACTTACTCTAATGATGTATAATAGCCTGCAACTACACTTAACCTGTGCATTAAATAGCAGCACAAACTGTTTACCTAGAGTTATGAAGAAGAAAACAGCAAATCAAGCAAAGGAATCTAGAGTGTGTACATTAACCTCCCACATGCCAACATAATTGTCCCCTACAGATGATGTATAACACTTATTCCAAATCATACTTTTTTTTTCATTACACATAATAGCTTACACTTCAAGTATCAAAAGTGTCAAAGCATTGTGTGATAAATTGATGCCAAAATGTACCTAATTAATAAGTCTGATGATGTTTAGATTAAAACAGATGTTGGTTATGTTGTTAACAGAAAAACAGCTAATAAAAATAATTGCAACCTATATGCCTAAAAACTGCAGGTATTATTAAATAGAACAACAAAACCTGAACAGTGCAAAATGGTTAGTAAGCTTTTTTGGGTGCAAATGTTCTTTTATGTACAAATTTCAAACAACAGATCAAAGCAGTTTATCAGATCAGCAGTTACAAGCAACTTCCCCTTCTTTAAAATCCTTAGCCAGGCTTTATATGGAGACCATTTTTACCAGTGGTATTCTATGTGCAACAAAAACTACTATAAAACATGCATGCTATTATCCACTTGCAATAAATAAGGTGAATTCTGTGTTAATTACATGAAAAAAAAAGAGAAGATAATAAACTCCAGAAAGTTTCTAAATGTGATTAAGTAATCCATGATTACTACAAGTATCTTGTAGATACCAATGGAAAAATAAGAAATAACATAGAAATAACATAGTATTTAAAAATGAGCTTATATCTATAAATTAAATATCATAATATTTAAAATACTTAGGGTTTTTACCCTCATGGAAAATAACTGTTTATCACTTTGCCTCCTTTAAAAATATAGTATCCAGGGAGAATCTATTGATGGAAAACCTGATGACAAAAAATTCTATCGGTCTGAAGCAACTTTTGGAGAATCTGATTAGGTCTCATGCTGCAATACTAGGTATTCCATTTTTGCCAAAGGGCCAGCTATTATTATTAACATCATTTGTCTGAATCATTACTCTGCACCTTGGTTCAGCAAACACTATGAAGATGGCATGGTAATAAATGACCGCAGGATTCTTTCCTGCTTCAGCCTGTTTTTATCTGCCACCTCTCTACCGTCAGCTCCATCTTTCTGAACCTCTCTGAATCCCCAAAAGGGACGGGGCGTCTATTTGTTTTCCACTAGGTTACCACTCTGTCTATTGTTGTTTGCACTAAAGGGTACGAATTCAATTCATTCTTGTGACATAAAAGCACTGATACAGTAAATTTTTTGCCCAAGAGAAAACACAAAGTTGCTGAATATGGGCTAAGATGTGAAGCTCTTGTATGTACGTGAAGGAGCTTTCTGAGAGAGTCTTGCTCACTAAATATTGTTTTTTCTCCACCACAATCTAGACAATCACATTACAGCCTTTTTAACTTACACTAACCTTGCCAAATTGGTACCTCTTGCAAAACAGTGACTGTGTAGGAGGGGTTAAGTAATACATCCTCTCGTACCTATAAGCAAGAGAGGAAACAAAGGGCTGGGAGGTATGATGGCCAATTGGTAGCTGTAAGATTAAGTAAGCCAGTGCTTCCACGATAATCAGGGTTAGTGGAAATGGCAGATGAGAACCGAGGAAAATATACAGCCAAGGAGAAATGACTTAAAAAGAGTTAAATAAGAAAACCGGAATGAGAAGGAACTACAGGGCATTGACCAATCTTATTTTTCTGCACGTTGAAATTCACACAAATTACTTTACCTTTATTCATACCTAAACATGCCAAAAAACAATCAATCTGCCATCTCAAAGAATTGATCAAAACTGAGCAGACCAGGCATAATGCCTCATACTTCACTCTGCAAATAAAACCAAAACCTTTCAGAGATATAATGAGTCTCTTTCTTTTAAATAAGAAAGTATGCTAATTTTCTTCTTCAGTGACAAGAAGTATTGAAGAGTTGGAAAATACTGTATCAGACATCTCTTCAAGATTTCCCAATTACAAACATCTCATCTGAGATACTATCCTTTTGCAAAACCATAAGGCAGATTTTATGAGATGATCCATTAACAAAAATAAATTTCAATGTCCTAATATATGTACACATATCAGGCTTTGAGGGAATTTAAGACATGTAAATACAGTTATAAAGCAAACTTAGCACGGCTTTTCACGGCCAAAGGCATCCTGTTTTTCCAAATACACTGTTAAGAAGTGCCAAACTTAGTAAACCCTACAGAAAATAGCCAAATACTTTCTTGTCTGAGTCTTAAAGAATGCTTAAAAATAGCATTCTTAAGTCTGAAATGTTATAACTGTTTACAAAACCTGAAAGGTTGCATTATGCACGGCTTTCTTTGCCATCAAAATGCTCTATGTTCCTGCCAGAAGTTAAGAAGTTATCACTTGAAAATCACTGGCTAATCTAGCTTGTGCTAAGATGGATTTTTAATGAAAGTTTAATGAATGATAAATACTTGTTTCTTGATAAATGTTTAATTATGCCAATAATTACCAACTGCTGAAAACTACTGTTGTGTTAATAATGGCATTTTAGTACACAAGCAGTTTCATGAGTCATGATGCTGTTAAAGATCAGAATTCCATCTGTCTAATGCAAACTAGCAAAACAAAAGAAAAGTCTAATTAATATTTTGATACATTTTCCCTATACACTTAAAACGGATGTCCTTTTGTGAAAGAACAAATTTACCAGCTCCCTTTTTGAGAGAAGAATTAAATGTCTCAGAGCCATTATGTTATTAATCATTACTACTATTTGAACCTAAAAACTGAAAGAGAAAAGGAAATCAAGCCAGATGTAGCATATGTATGAATGCTTCTTGCTTACTTTTTTTTTTTTAAAGAGGAAAGAATGGGACATTAGGATGATGATGAGACCAAGTTTTCACCTGAAATATTTTGCAACATTCAGGCATCACACTATGTTTGTAACATTTATCTTCAGAGTTACCTAGGACTATTTTGCTGATGTCAAAAAGCCAGCAGACTGCAACCCTCACCTCTTACAAACGAGGGGCCAAGAAACATCAAATTGTCAGAGTTCCTTCCAATGGGGCCAGATAAAATGGAGATTCTCTTAGAAGTACAAAGAAGATAACAATATAGACATGAAATAAATCAGGACAAAGTAAAATGAGATAAGAATATTGCCATGAAAAATAAGAGATCAAGGCTTTCACTGATTTATTTGTTCCAGGATGCCTCTTAGCTTGAAAATATCTCCCATATTTGTTGTGCTATTGGTACTGATTTTGGCTCTGTTTCTCACCTAATTGCCACAATACCCGTGGACAGCTTAGCCAGGATTCTGGCAAGGTGCTAAGCCATTGAGCTTTTAATGATTGAAATATGGCTTTTCCCCTGCATCGACTGCAGTGTAAGGACATATTTTATGTATGTCCATATCAATATATTTAAAAAGGGATTTTGATCCTTAAAAGTGTTTACATTCTTTTACAAATGTTGAGGTTTTCTTTCTTCTTGAAGGTATTTAAAATTTCAATTTAAATGGGTCTTTGCTTTTCACAGCAAAGATGGGGCAGAGCACGGTAAAACCTGTTTTATTTAGTAATCTTGTATCTCATGTGGGTTGGACTGTGGTACCCTATAAATTATTTCCATTTCCTACATCTACAACTCTACAACACAAATTTGTTTTCTACATAAAGGAAATGTATTTTCGAGATGGTATTCTTATTTAACATTTATGTAATCTTTACTGTGCGTCAGGATGTATTGGAGGAGTATGACCTCAACTTGAGTACCGTACAGAATACTTTGACTCTGAAACAATTCTTGTAGTTCTGAGAATTGCCTGACATCTTTGATTTATGTTTTTACTGAAAAACACTCATTTTTGCAGATTGGCAGTAGTTCATAACAAAAAGGTAGTTGAACACAAAACCAGACCATAAACTCTAATAATGAACCAACCAAACAGGCTAACGAAATATCAGAAAGGAGTTTTTCTTGCTGGAGAAAGAGAGCAGAATGCTGCTACAGATTAGCACAGCGAGCCTGTTAGCATCCATAGAGCATCCGCAATGCAACGCAGAAGTCAGTGCAGTGAAACCAAAAACAAAGCCCATCCTGACAAATGGCTGGTGGCTAATAACACTTCCTCCCTAAGATTAACTTAGGACAATAAAAGAATAAATGCAAAGCTATACTCAAATATATATTGGCAGGTTTTCCTGCAGTTGAATCATAGCAGGCTACTGCTCTAATGTTATAAAAATACCTAGATTATACAGCAATGTACGATACAATCAATGATAGCCTTTTTGATGCTGCCATACTGTGTTCTGTAACACTTGGAACCTAAAGGTGGTTATATAGATATCAATCTCATCAATATCCTGTATTTTAAAGAGATGCAAAACCCATTCATCTTTTAATTTGCTACAGAAAACTTTGCACTCCTAGTTATCAATACCATAAGGAAACTCTCCCTTTCAACTGAGCCAAAACATTCCTGTGACCCATGTGGGAGGACAGACTCCTGTCCCATATAATGGTGGGATGGGTAAGTCAGTCCCAAATTCCATTGATTTCAGGAAAATGGTCTGCTTTGCTCCTCACAAAGGACAGTAGTGTAGACCAGCTAACCTTGCCCAAAAGCACTATCATAAATCACAAAAATATCAATTTTATTATTGAAGGGATATAGCAATTTGCAAGTTTTTAAAGATATCTCAGTTCTGAGCAACTTGTCTATGAAATTTTCAGTCTATTGCAACACTACAGCGAAGTTTGTAATAAAAAATCCTGCTAACAAAAATCAAAGAACTGTCTTAATCCCACTGCACCCAGTCTTCATCACGTATTTCAGAATCTTGGCAAACATTACTCCTCTTGAAATCAACAAACAAAATGCTTCATCCTGAATATCTCAGAAACAGTTACATACACGCTGTGTTAACAATAATATTCCAGGGTTTTCTGTGCTTTTAAGACATGGTAATGTACTGGTAAAAACTGCCTGTGCCTAAAGTTGCTCATTACAGCTGGACTGGGTGGAGCTATGTTGTCTGGAGCTGAAAGGTTGAAGATTTCTCCTAAAAATACGTGGTGGAGACAGCCATATATTAAAGTTTCACTCCACGTAAATGGAATGTCACTCTTTTATAACTACAGTCCACTATGATAATCCTCTTGGAATGCATTAATTATCATCCACCAGATAAGTGTCAAAAGCTACATTCCTAAAGGATTATCAATTCCCACCCAATTTCTACTGCAGCTGAATAAGGAAGAAAAGTTAGTGGAAAAAGAAGCAGCATCAAGAAGCTCTTAGTCTTCCCACAGCTATTCTCTACTCAGAATGAAAATGCTGCGTTTTGGAACAGCTCAGCCATTCATATAGCTTTCATCACAACTGCACAAGTAGAAGACAGCCAGTGACATGGTCTCTGTGTTAAAACAGGAAAGATTTTGTCCTGTAGATTCTTTCATTATATAGCAACATTCTCATTACAAGTACTGGGGAAAAGAAAGAAAACCCTTCACTGCTCAAAGGCTTCAATAAAGACCCCAAACCCACAAAATAAGAGTCTTTCTTCTTCAAGTTAAGGCATTTTTAACCGTTACGTCAAATGATTTTCTACTGTCCCTTTATTCTCTCTATGCTTTCACTTTTATACTTTTGAAGAAATCAGAATGCAAACAAAGCTCTCAAAAAGACTTCAGGGAACAACTTGACTGACTACATAGGCAGGAGAAAGCACAGAAAAAAAGAAATGTTCCAAATATATGGAACAAGACCAAAACCAAGTTGTAAACAAAATCTGACTTTTGTGAAAGAAGTTACACAACCACATCCCTCCCAAAATACAGAATTTCTAAGATACTACGTTGCTTTTTTTATAGGCTTCTGGATGTAGTTCACTTTTAATTTAGGTGCCTGTGTGCAACTCTGCCATTTGTGAAAAATCAGTCTATCCAACCTCACAAGAAGAGACGAGTATGCAATCAATTGAGAAATACACACACATCCAAACACATGGATGGGTAATGCCACCTAAATCAGCACCACAAATTGCTCTGCAGGTCTAACATTATAACCTCAGTATGCTTGGATACTGGTGGAGACGAGATAAAAGAATTCTTTGTTTAAAGTAGACTCTAATGCACAGAGAAGTTAGTGGTGAGCCTCTTCATGCTATTTTGCTTCTGAGTTATCAATGAAGTGAATTCTGCATGGAATTAACCAGTATTAGTAGTGTTTTATATACAATTTATATGTTGGAATTGTTCTTAGAGGTATTGTGCCAGGCCCTGTACAAACAGGAGCTAAGGGAAGCAATCCACTGAAAGGCCTCACAGTCTAAAAGCAAAAGGAGAGTAAACTAATAACAGTGAAAGTATAATGCTCAACAGCTTGCACATGGCCGCACTACTATGGAAAAAAAGCCTTTTATTCACCTAATGTCCTAACAAGGACATTTCAAGCCATTAAGAATATTGACCTTTTACTGCATTTGTTGCTATGACTATGGGGCACCATGCAGGTGGAAATGCTGTGCAGTGAGGCACTTGTGGTAGATTCCTGTAGTACATTTTCTATAAGTAAGAACGTCCTGGGAAAATTCCAGTATTTTTAAGTACATAACCTGTACATTACCTGTGTTTCCCCTGCAGTTTAAACTGAAATACAGTCATATAATTAGTCATATAATGTTGCTCTGTGTTGAAATCCTGCAAATTTCACCTCAGCTGGTTTTTAATAGGGAGTGAAGCCTTTCATGTGTGATGGAAAACTGTAACAGATTTCAACATCCTTTGAGACAGAAGACTTAACAGAAATATTTAATTATTACAGTAAATTCTGAATTGGTGCAGCGACTGAAATGATGAATTGTAAGATACATTCCTTGTTTCTTCCTGTACCAGAGTAGTAAGCATTTACCAGCACGCACCACAGATCTAACACCAATCAGACTTCCACCCCACCTTGGGCAACAGTAATAGCAGATCTTCCCACTGTCACTGAAACAGGATGAGACTCTGGGTTTTGTTTGTTTAACAGGGCTTTTTAAATGAAAACTTTGGGACATCTGTGGGTGCCTTGTATTATATTAACACATGCACCTCGCTGTCTCCTGTCTTAACAGTGTGTTGTCACATTTGCAGTTTGGGCAAGACAGAATTGCTCATCTTCCCCTCACAGCCCATCTGGTTTCTCCCAAGCTGCTCAGGCGACAACACTCTAAAGAAAAAGCGATGTTATCAGGGGCACGTACCAATATATATCACATATTGCAGCATGTTTTGTCATTTACAATGCATCATAAAAAGTTACATTGCATCTGACCTACAACATGATGTAATGTAAAATGACATGCTTACATTGAACAACATTACATTACTCAAAAAATCTGTATTTAAAGAAATAACTGTGGGGAGGGGTGTCTATTTATTTATTTGGAATGCTATAAATTTTGACAGAAACTAAGTCAGCCAAGAGAAAGGGGGAGGTGGAGCAACTAAATATTTAACTGCGTGGATGCTTAGTCACTTGCTAATGACATTTTTTTACAAAAAAAAGGAATTAAATAATACACAATAAGATCCGTTGTATGTCTTTAATATTAAACACAATAGATGATATAATCGCAGAAATAATACCAGTATCTTTCAAGGTGTAAAGCTGTAGTCAATTTTCTTCATGTTTTACTACTAAAAAGTGTAACGATCAAGCTGTAAAAATGTATCTTAAGGCTTTCTGTTGGATTTTTAAGAGCAAGAGTGGAAAGCAGAGTGCTCTGTACATTCCACAGATCTGCTTTTTAAGAATCAACATGGTACACACCATGTGAACTGTCACATTAATAACCCTATGCTGATATTCAAATTTTCTGTCTTAAGCTAAAGAAAGATTGAATACCCTGCTGTTGTGTGGCTAAGATTGAAGAGGTGTCTCACTGACATTGTTCAAAGTTTATGAAAATATATGAATGCTCAAATGTCATTGGCTTTGCGCCTCCAACAGACTGTGGTTTTATGAGAAATCAGTCTTTTAATCAAAATGACTGAATACCTTGAGGTCAAATCCAAAGATATCAGTTAATATCTAGAAACGTGCTATTTCTGCGTATTTTGCCAAATTTGTGGAGCATTTTAAAGTGTTAATTTGTGCATCCCGTATTGAAAATTGATCTTGAGTTTTAGCTTTTTGTCAAGCAAAAAACATATGGTTACAAGCTCTATGCATTTTATGTGACGGCTGTTGAAGCTGTCACATGTGCAAACTTGATAACCGATGTGACACATACGCAAATAATTTGCTTGTTTAGTAACAATTCAAAGATTCATTATTCATGCAAAAACACGTTGTTTTTTAAAAATGATCAGATGGAAGTAGTCTTCATTTTGCACAATCTAGTCTCATTGGTGTGCAAACACTGATAAAATAAAGCTGGGAACTAAGTGGTATTAAAACAAATCCAAGAATATGGGTATTCTCAGATAATTATTGAACCAGATGGTGTTTTTTGTTAATTCTGCCATCAGTCTGAGAACTTGATGTCTTACATCTGCACTTGGTAAAATAAATTTTGCCACTGACATTATTTCAGTTTTCTTAAAATATTTCAATCAATTTTACACCAAGATTTGCAAACATCTGCCATTCTACATGACTGTGAGATGAAATTATTTGAAAAAAAAATTCTTAAGAAAACACTTATCCTAAATTTAACTTAGGCTTAGCATTTCTGCTGCTAAGCTGTCTGAAATACTACTTTATGAATATTATAAATAAAATGCTAATCATGTGCCAAAATACTGCTACCTTCAGTTTTGGAAGGAAGAATCTATATTAACCATTGAAGAGCTGCAGGTTCATTTGGGGCTGCCATCTTGGGATTTTACAGTCCCTTTACTTTGTTCTTAAGGTTAGAGGTTAGAACTTCATTGGCACAGAACTAATTAAAACTTCTTCCCTGGTCTCTGTAAGAGTAAACAAACAAACAAAATCTGGAATATGTGACCAACCTATGTAGATCTACTTTAAATCAGTGGATATAAAAACAATCCAAACAGGCATTCAACCAGCAGCTATGTTATTCATCCTAATAGAACTCTTAATAAACATTATCACTCAAGTATCGTACCTCATAAACAAATGTGCTCAATCACTTATGCAGGGCTGACACCATATATAGCACTTAGATACTTCCTTTCTGTGATCTAAATCACAGTGTTTCTTGAAAATTCAGCTGTAACAGGCAATAAAATTGTAGAGCTGGCTTAACTACTACACTGCTCTACTACAGCAAATCCCAAATAAGATCCCTTTCACTTATGATAGAATAGATAATCTCCCCTTTTGCCAGTAAATGCATGCTCTGCGATACAAGCTGCACCGAAACACTCATCAGACCATCAGAGGCACCATGTGTGATGGCATTTCATTTATTCCAAATATCATAATTGTGTGAACTTATTTATGAATTCTGCAACAGCTGTGGGAAAATCCCTACTGCTTTCTCTGGTTGGTGAGGTTTTATTACGGTGCTTTGCTATTCTAGCATCTTTGTGTGGGTAACACAGAAGAGCACGCCTGACCTGGCACACCAATGCGAATCTTCTGCAGTGTGCACTCAAGCCACGTGCCTTTAATTCCCAGTCCTATCCTCCTGCTCTCTGGTCTGAGAGGAGGAGGCAGGAACATCTCTGAGTAAGATGGTATTTAAGAGAGAAATGACTCTTTGCAGCAGGAATAGGAATCCCACATGAAAATGTGCCGACTTTCTCTGGTACGGATCCTTCATAAAAGCCTCCTTCAATGCCTTTTACTTGATGAGAAATGGGAGGGATTGCCAAGCGTTGTCTGCAAAAGGGAAAGTTCGTGGAGAACTGGTATGCCTGTCTGCAAAAGCATAATGTTAGGATAAAGGCTATTCTCTAGAGACAGATCCAAATCTCCCGAAGTAAAATGTCCTGTGGTGCAAATGTCCTGCGGTGCACCGATTTATCTTGCCATAAAATGGAAAGTACAGCACAGTACTCCACTAAGATTTGTTTAGTGCATTTAACCTAACCTATTGGAGGGTACCATGACACAAACCCTCACACCAGCATTTTGTTCCTCAGTGCTCTGACCTGGGACCCACTTTGGAGAGAATCCAGACTTCCCCATTGGTTTACAAGCAAAGGTTGTCTTTGAACAAGAAATCAGAGCACTCTAGAAAGCAAAAGAAAAGAGGCACATGGGAGCACATCTGTGACCAGATATTCCCTGACATGAGGCTGGGACACACTGAGGGTATGCAAATCCGGGTTTAAGAAGTGTCCCAGCATCCCCATGTAGCACTTCCCAAGCTGAGAACAACCAAGTCGGGGTAAATTATAAAAACTAAAGTTATGCTCCTCAAAAAAAGCCGTGAACAATCCATCTTCCCCAAAAGTAGAAAACACTGCCCGTTAGGATATTTTAAATCCATTTTTAAATCATTCACATGGCCTTTTTTTAGAGTACAGAAGCCGATGATTGTTGACTGTTTTTTATTTTAGTCCTTTTTTTAATCTTTCGGTTCCCTCTCGTAGCTTGAGGCATGCAAGCTGGACAGAAGTGATATGAATAAATGTATTAAAAATATACTCAATATATTTTGAGGTAAACAAGGTTTTATTATCACTAGGCAGCTAGTTTAAAATATATAGACATAAAAGTTAATTTGAAGATATTAATTGAATACTATTTTAACATTAATTCTCATCTAGGATCAGACAGTTGGTTTAAAAAAAGTTAAAAAAGACTGATATGGAATGTCTTTTTTTTCCCCTTTTATAGACTTGGCAAAGACCATCAGTTTATGGCCTGTTTCGTTTCTTGCCAGTAGACAGCACTGAAAGTTATAAAACTAAAACAATTGCTTTCATTTATATCTTTTCCTGATTACTCTGATAGCTGAAATGTCTGAAGAAGTTCAGAATCTGTAAAGCCTGTCACATTATAGAAACATGTCTCTTTAAACTAAATGTGAAATTCCAGTAATTGAAGTGATAAATCTACTGTTTTTGCTGGGGTACTTTTGATGAGAACTATAGTAGTAAATTAGAAATTATTCTCTGCTGTTATATCATGGTAAAAGCCTTTCCATTATCTGTTGTCAGTCACTAGGTATGGGCAAATAACTCCGTTGTCAATCTAAATGTGAAACCTTAAGTTCTGGGAATAATCAATATGGAAAAAAACCCCAAAAACTCTCTATTATCTTCATGTAATTCTTTAGACAACTTAAAGTTGTTTTTTCCCTTTTTATTTCTGCACATCTCATTTATTCACAGATATACTGGATATCTTAGAATATTTCATTTTTTATAGCAAGTTTCATGTCAGCTCGTTTTCAAGTGGTCTATGAGTTACATTTCAATACGGGTAAGCAGCTCTACCTATGTGTCTATATGCAATTTTACACATGATACAGATTTAATTAAATTAGCAGTAAAAGCCACCTACATTTTATTATTGATTTTTCAGCTATACTATTTATTGTCTAATATTTCTATTTTAAAAGTCCATGATGTTTTGTTCTTTCACAATTTTATGTAAACACCATTTGAAAGACCACAGTGGATCTGAACATGAATACAAAAAACAGCCATTATATGCCAGACACATTACAATCTGGATTGAGTGGGGGGGGAAAAAAAGGAAAAAAAAGGAAAAAAGGAATCACTTCCATCAGTTATGATGCCAAACCTTTGCAGCCTTGCTTGGTGCAAGAGACAAAAGAAAGAAGCTCAAGCTGGTCTTAGCTCTGACACATACTCACTCTGTGGTAACTGCTTAGGTCATGTAACCCCCCGCTTTCCTCATCCCATCAACAGGTAAAATAGAAGAACAAAGTCTCAAAACAAGTCCAAACTCAACTCATGATTACCAGCTGGATTGAAACGAATTTTGGGAAAGATGTGTGGCTGGAACTACCAGCTAACAATTTTTAACATTTAAAAAACCTATCACTTATTTAATAGATGGCTGGAATAAATGGATGGAAGAGTAGTGAAGCAGTATTTTCCTGTTCATGTTTACATGTAAGTTGTTCAAAACCTTTTGATCTAGGGATAGTTACAGACACAGAACAGGGACTGAAATATGCAGTCACAGAATGTTTAAGTAGAGTATTTTTCCTTCCTGGTTTTAACATCCAATTGAAATGGGTATCATTTGTTAAATTTGGATATAGGTAGGAATTCCAAGTCCTGGAAATTTAAGAGGTTCAGATTCAGGGTTCTGAATCAGTATCAAGTTTATTTTATGTATTTCATAGGGAAAGAATTATTTCCAAGTATGAGGTGAAAATTATTGTTTCAGCTCTGAGTTTGACCTCCTAATATTAGAACAGGTGAACAAATAACCATTAAAATCTTTGAAACTTAAACTAAATCAATCAAGGAGATCCGAAGAAAACAAATACAAAACTATGCCAAACAATTTTCTCAGTAACTACTGAGAATATTAACAAAACTTAATACATTTATAGACTTCAATTTGTGCACTTGGAAAAAATGCTGCATAAGAAAAAAAACGCAAAAAACAACAACAAAAAAAACTTGCTTGTAAAGGAAGAAATTCTTGCATTGTTCCATAATAAAACCAGATTCTACCTATTTAATATTGTACAAAACAACTTGTTTTGGTACCCAAAGAATAAAGTCACAGGCTAAGGCATAAAATATGAACTACTAGTCCAAGTCCCTCTTTGGACTCGCTTTTAAAGAGAGGGGGAAAGGAAAGGGGCAGATAAAGAGAAAATAGAGATGAAGTAAAAATTTGAATTGGAAAACCAGTATTTTTCTTGAAGGAAAGAGGTATAAGGGACTACAAGAAATGCAATATGAGAAAGAACACTGTGGCTGAATTTAAATATTTTTCTTAAATACTCAAAGGGTTGGTCTCTTGCTATGGCTTTGTGTTTATCAGAAAGTTTTATATCTCAATTCACCCAGTTACAGGGAACTGTATCTAGGTGCAGTAGAGCTAATCCTAGAAAGCAAGTGCACTTCACTTGCTTTAAATTAGGTTTACACCAATTTAACTACACACCGTACATTATACGATTACGAAGAGTAAGCAGAAAAAACAGAAAGGGTGGAGAAAGGAGAGATGAAATAAACACAAGCAATTAAATTCACTGTATAGTGAGGAGATAATTCTGATCCTTCAGTAGAAAGTAAAGTAAAGGAAAAAACATGTCAGCTCTGAGATGTTCAGTCTGAGATGAATTGTAGAGAGAAGTTTCAAAAAAGGAATGAAACAAACCAAAAATGGGATGCATGAACTCCAGTGCATCTGAAGGACTCTCTGAAGTTCTTTCCATCTTTCCTCTTTTGTGATTACCTTCTATTTAGCTAGCAGGGATATATGTAAATCCATGTTTTCTAGGACAGTCTGAGAGCACGACAGCTGATTAAAAACAGACTACCTTTGTGCAACTCCACAAATTTTGTTTTAAAATTGCTTTAAAAAATAGTCACTTTGCAGGTTAGATGAAGCTCACATAAAGCTTAAGAGAAGACTGAAATCTGACTATCCAAGCTGCACTCTACAGGATAATTCTGTTTGGCTTGGGAAGGTATGTCCCATCACAGAGCATAAAAAGGTTTTCCTGCCATCTGGCTCCTGAATAAATTGCTATACTATAACCTAGTGTCTATTTGTCAAGAGACTGCATAGTCTGGTTTCAGTTGCAACCTGTTTTCATTTTCTAATTTTCCTTCATTCTGTCTATGATTTTCCATGACTGGCCCCTGTCTGGTGATGCTCTTTGGAAAGTCTGATAAAATCCATGCCAGCTATTTTTTTTGTCATGTGAAAACAAAAGAGTAGAAAACCATCATTATTAAAAAACCAAACTAAAATCAAAATGTAATTCAGATACAGCAGGATGTTGGAAATTTGCATGTATATACTATGTAGTGTTAAAAATACACCCACATTTGAGACTGTAAATAAAGATTAGAAAACAGAGCTATATTACTGAAATTCACCTCTCTGCAGACTCCACAGCCAAACTAATGAAGTTCTAAAGTCTTTTATGAAGCAAAATTTATTGTATAATTTTTTTTTCTGTTGAAATATTATTAATAACCGTCATGACACTTACAAAAACAACATCCTTCCTGTAACACAGTACCTATAATCATGTTCATACATTATAATGTAGGACTGAAAGGTTATTTGGACTATTACAGATTAGAAAATGCAAAAAATGAAGACCAATGCATGGGAAATATATTAAAAAAAAAAAGATGTACAAAAGAATTTTTTCCACAGAGAGAAAACATGAAGATTATAAAATTACTTGTTCCCTTATTGTGGCAGTAAACATGAAGACTTTCAAAGCAAAAACATTAGCACCTATTGAAATATTGGAATTTTTTAAAACTGCACTAGAAAAAAACAGTTAGCAAGGTAATCTTTTTACAACACATAGTCTCTCAACTAGATAAACAACACATGCTTCTTGAAAAGCATAAAATATAAGAAATCATGGCACAAAAAGGAAAAAAAAAGTTCAAACCCATAATCTCTCCATAGGTGGGAACAGAGAAAAAAAACCCACAATAAAATATTGTGCAATGAAGACTTCACATTTTATTAATCAATCAACAAATTTCACAATGGGAAATTATGATATTCACAGCTAGTGGTATTCTGACTTAGATTTAGTCCTTTTCAAGTTAAAAGAGAAACTTGGGATGACTCAGATTCAATTCAGTGTTAGAATGCAGTTTATAGTTTGGCCTGCTCAAAACTACCCTAAAGAAATATGGTTTTGAAGAAGGTCTCTTAGTTACAGTCAGTATTAACAGTTGTTAAAATTAGTTTACTCTCCTCAGTTCTACTTGCCTCAGGACTTGATTTCTGATCCACTTCAGATCTCATACATGCTGATTTCACTTAAGAGATGGACTTGATGATCCTTGTGCATTTCTTCCAACTCAGAATATTCTACAACTCCTGTCTGCAACTTCTGAATATTTTTTCTTTATCTTCATACCTTAACTGGAAAAAATCCTTAAGGATGTGAAGTTTGTATGCCAAAATTTACATCCATATGTCTAAACTATAGTCCCAAGGAACAGAACAAAGCTTATGTTGTAAACTGAATGACTTCAACTTTTGCATCTCCTATTTTTCCAAGTTTAACAATTGGAACATGCATTATATTTGAATAAACTCAGCTTCAGGGCAAAGAATGACTTTATGGGGTTTTTTCTTCTCTTTTGTCTGATGTCTAGAGAAGGTACATGAAGTTTCTTGAGTCAGCTTCTTTCTTTTTTGTGGTGATATTCTAGATTTTTACCTCAGACATGATGTTAAGAAAGTCAAGTTTGGTCTTGTTGGGCTTGGCTGAAGGACAATGGAAAAATTCAGAAGGCAATGAAACCCTTTGGAATCCACAAATTCAAGACTGTATCTCTTCAGGCAAAGTTGGGCTGAAGAGTCCATGTTCTGATTTTGGGATGGTTAGGGGCAAGCTTCACACAACAATAAAACTGAAATCTTTTGAACTGTCACTCAGGCTTTAGGTTCTGGTTTATAACAAAATCACAGCTTTACAAAATTGCTTTTTCCTCTCTTAGTCATGAACAACTGAATATTTTTCATGACTTTTCTTACCTCTAAACTGCAGCTGGCAGAGCCAAATTTCATCTTGAATAAAAAGGGACTTCTAAACATCTGTATGTCCATATGAATACCTAACAAACACCCACCAGATCTGAAAATGGGTTTTAAATCCTTCTTTAGTGAAGACGGCTTAAGTAGTACCTAATTTAGGTTCTAGCTCTTCCAGTTAGACACTTCATTGTGTGGAATCCCTCACAAGTCACCTCCACTGGTAAATCTTTTTTACTGGCAAAGCCTACTCCAAATAAACCTCCAAGGCATAACTTTTGGCCTGAAGTGAAAATTTCAGTAAACTGTATTTTACATACTTAGAAGCAGATTTCTTAGGTACATCTGAAAAAAAAAAAAGGCTCTAAGTTTTTATCGTCTGAAGATATTGGCACCTTCAGTTCCACCCACACTTGAAAATATTTGTGAACAAAGGAGGCCATGTTCTCTTTACTTCTTTTGCTGTATTTGATACAGAAAAAATAGAGCATCAGTGATCTACTTCTTTAATTTAAAATGCAGTATTTAGGGCTGCACCCCAATGAATGGGGAGGAAAGTATCCTTTGCTTTGCTCCTAGACTGACTGAAAGACAGTACAACTTACAGTATGTGGGTACTCCCCAAAGTGAGGGCCCCTCTTACACACCAGCATTATTCAAGGACTGTTTAACCACATGCCACTGGAATAAACAAACAGTCCAAAGGCACTTTCCATTACGAAATCTGGCAAAAATACAGAAAAAGTAGTAAAACATTAACACGTTTTAAAATCGAATTGTTTTATATGTGATTGGACTTTATTCTATTAATGAGTAGCCTGCTCTCCTGCCTCTTTTAAGCAGACCTACTCTCTAAAACAAAAAAGGTATCTGTCTTGAGGACGTATTAGTCAATAGTACATTTCCCTCTTTTTTCATGTACTTTGGTCACAAGCAAAACAGCTTCTCTGATCACATTAAATGCTTAGATTATGGAAACTGTTATACTAATTGTTATACATGATAAATAACTAAAATCATTGGGTATCAGTGGCTCACTGTGGTGGTTGCATTTTCAGTTCCCTCAAGTTGTCTTTCAAAGTCTCTTGAAATTGAGCCAGATATGATATTATCAATTACACTAATAGTTTATTTTCAGAACTTTTTCTCTGAAATACACAAACTAACTAGAAATCTCCTTAGGTTTAGAGAAATAATGCCAGCCCCTATGCCTACAGAATGACCCCAGGCTTGAACCCTGATCATCTTTTATCTACAAAACTGTCACCTATGAAGGCACCTACTGCCACCCAGCAAAGCAACAGTACATTCATGCACAGAACTTTGGCCATAAATGCCAAATTAAATGCCGTGCACACACTTTCAAAGATATTCCTTTTAATTTGTGTCTAATAACACAAACAGGCTCCACAGCAAACATTTTACTCAGTTTTTGACAAGAATAGTCATCTATTGTTCTCTAGAAACTTTTATTTTCTAACAGAAAATCACTTAAAAGGATTCTTTGGAAGTAACCATCACTGCTACTCATCTTACATTTTTCAGGAGAAAAGAGAAAGACAGCAGCTTTTTATTCTTTTGTATATCCTCATAAGAGAAGGAGGACATGAAAACCGAAAGCTAATCTGTAACAGGTACACTCAGAAACTCCTATCCTGCATCTCCACTCAATACACTAACAAACACCAATTTTGCTGAATAAATAAAATAGGGTTTGTATATGCAGATAGGGGGCTTAAAAATCAGCAAGAGCACTTCCAGTTTCACCCTTTGAAATCTGAGTACCAGAGGACAGCCACGCACATTCAGAAACAACCATCAGTTTATCCTTCAGACTTGTGAATACTATTTCTTCCAGGGAGATTGCCACATTGCTACAGCAAGCCACCATATTTAATTGTTGTTCAGCTTCTTGTGTTTAATGGTGGTAAAAAAAGAAAGCAAGACTAGACAAAAATAAGCATTTTACCAAACTGTTATTGTCCCCTCTGGTTTGCTTCCAGGCCCCTCAAATCCAATCCATGTTGTTCTATTTTGAGGATGTTTTCAGATGCATTGAAGTGCACTTCGACAGATCCTTGAAGCACAACATGGATTGAAATGAAGTTGCCTGAAGATATTAGTAATAGAAATCTCTGACACAGAACTGCACATTGAGAAATTGCTTAATACTTATTAGAAAGCGTCATGTTAATATAACACTGCTCATACAAAGCTCTATGAGAAAGATTAATAAAATTTTGTTAAAAGAATTTGCGAATGAAGCAGCGGGTTTGGGGAAGAAGGAAGGGACATTCATAAAAGACATTCATAAATACTTAACAGGCAGCAACCCATCCCTCAAACTCCCCAAAATAAAGAAAAAATAACCCTTAAGTGCACATTTACATAATCATTTACAGATTTACAGTTATCTGTTTCCCCAACCTTCACCTCTTTCTGTGACATTCAGAGAAATAAAAGCAGGTACAACTACAAAAATATTACTTTTCCTATTTCAGCATCCAAATTCCAGAGAAATTGATTGCAGAAAAAAATAATTGAAGAGCATTCTATAAAGATTTTTGCTTCTAGATGAGGATTTCAAAAGTAAGATTTAGGCCAAAAATACTTGTGATAGGTAGGTCATTAATTCTTCCCAATTAAGGAAGAATTATAATGGAAGTACAGACAGACCTTCAGCTATCATGGACCAAATAGTGGTATCTCAAACCTGGCAACTATTTAAAATGCCCTTATGGGATGACATTTTAAAGAAAAAGGAGATTCTATTGCTTATGGTACCAATCTAACTGAAAGCAAATTTCCCTTCTCCTCAGTAGATGTTCTTCCCAGTAGAGATGGCAGGAAAATGAGGAACAGCTACTGCTCTGGCTCTCAGCTCTTGAGAGTGAAATGCTCTGACCTACATGAGACAACACAGCACAAACACGAATGCATGAGTGCTAATTAATTCACAACTGTCTGGCTTTCACCTCTGGCAGATTTTTGCAGTGGTCTAATTAGCTGTAGCAGACCAAGTCCTTCCTCCTGTTTACATGTGTTATCTAGAACAGCAATAGTAGCAATTCAGTTTTGCTGGGCTGTTGCTGTCCATTAATGAACAGGATTTAGAAAGAAATACTAAAAGTAGGCTTTTTGTGGACAATTTGCAGTAGGAGGTAAAGAGCCAAAATCACGGGACCCCCCATATGGTACTGCATGTATGGGAGAATGGCAGACAATCAGAGGATGTAACTGCTTGCAAGCACCTGCTATTTAGTTGTCTTACAAAGCTTTTTTGACACAGCCCAAGTGAGATTGCTGCTGATTCCCTGCTCCTAACTTGAGCAAAATCCTAATACATTAGAAGAAATATGTAACATTATTTTGCATGTGGACATACAGAAATGAATCAGCTGAGCTGCCCACCGGTGGTATCGGAGACGCTGAAGGCTGTTTGAAAGGTCACCAGGGTCAGACAGGCCAGAGAGAGGCACTGAAGAGCCAGTGGCAGCTTGGAGGGCAGCTCAAATCCACACATGTGAGCTGTGCATGAGCAGCCCAGCCAGGTGCCCGTATGTGGGAGGCTAGCACAACTCTAATTGTGGCCAATTTTTAGAATCCAGGTGCTGGTTGCAAGGATTAACATACTGTCTTATTTCCACAGACTGTTTGAGCAGGCACATTTTTTACATTCAAATTGCTCTACACAAATCTCAGAATGTGTTTAAATGAAGAACAGGAATTCTAATCTGCCATATCTAAAAGCTATAGTAAATGGCATGAAGTCTTAAAGTAAACATTCTACATTTAAAAACGGTTTGCTATTTCTTTAGAAATCCTCTGTTCACAGTAATTCCTGCCTGTGATGAGTGGGATCTCTTCGCCTGATCCATGATATGCTATCCCATATGCTGAAAGTTCTTTTAAAAATTAGTATTCTTTAGAGTCCTTTACAATAGTAAGCTTTGTTAACACATTCAGGACTACACTGTTCTACTTGGCAAGTTAGGATAGTGTGATTCCTTAACCACGGATATGGGAACTATCCAAAACTGGACAGTCCTGCAAAGACTAAAAAAGTGTCAGGTTCACAACTTTGTGAAGTTTCAAACAGGAAAGACATTTTGGGAAGTCAGAACAACTGGTATCTGTCAAAAGGTCACAGTCAGAAGACACAAACTGCGAAGAAAATATGACTGTTATGAATGATAAATAGTAGAGAGGGAAGGGACTGGGAAAGTAAAGAAAGTCATAAAGTAACTGTGTAAAAATAGGCTAGAACATGAAAAAATGGTGAGGACAAAGAGGAAAAAAGGTAAGAAGAAATGGACTGGAGGAGTAGGAAGAACGTAAAGAAGAAAGGCTGGATAAACTATTAACAGCAGGAAGAACATTCAATCAGGAGGACAGGAATAGGAAAAAAAAAAGAGAAAGTCTAAAGAAAAAGCTAAATGAGTAAAAACAGAACAGGTGAAAGGAGTGAGTAATGAACTGGCAGAAATGACAGAGGTAAGAGGAGATATGAAGGCAGCCCTGACAGAAAAGCAAGACTACTGTGGGAAAAAAAAAAAAAAAAAAAAACAAAAGCAGGGGGAGAAAGAGTTGAGGGAGGAGCCTTAAGGAAGAACGGAACAAATATGCCAGGTGCTGTGGGTCCAATGTCAGAAAAGTGTGACCTCTTCATGTGAGCTACTACTTGGTTTAAAAAAAAAAAAAGGGGGGAGAAAAAAAATGATAAAGAAAAAAAAGACAATAAGAGCCATGTGAGCAACAGCTATCATAAGAATCTAAATTTAATATGATTTGTTAATTTTTTCCCCACTAGAAGCTTAAGAAATCCTTTCAAGAGAGTTTTTATTGGTAAAAATAAAAATTTTCA
>VZSR01001854.1:543959-631459 GCA_013398615.1 Brachypodius melanocephalos | reverse complement strand
ATGAATTCCTTTACTGTTTGATGGGCTGACAATTCCCACGCACTCAGTTAACCTACTGCAGGGTTAGTTCATGGATCTTGAGAACCTGTGTGGAGCCTGGAAGAGTTCTCTGGCTGAGGTCCATGGACTAACACTTCTTACAGGACTGTACAATGCCTGTCCCAGAAAATCAGAGACTATTAAATTCTATCATCTCACAATCACCAGCTTCTCGAAGTGCTAGCATAAAACCTTGCTAAAACAAGAATAAATGAGGAACAAGACAATAATTTGATCATCAAATTAGAGCTAACCTTACAGAAAAGACTACAAAAAAAGGATTTCTCATAATTTTAATTGTTCCACTAGAATAGATTTGCATTGTTGTCTTCAAGTTTTGTGTATCCAAAGAGAATTTAGAAATGGCTGTTTACAGCCAAGTCAAGGAACAAAAAAGCACTGGTAGCCCATGTGAGCATATCCAAATTTGTCCAGAAGATGCATTTCCAGTACTTAAAACGCCTCAATTTTCTTATAGCATAAGGGCAACAGAGCTATTTAACAATTTTTGTTAGTGGTTTAAAACTGTCAGGAATCTGAGGTTTTTTTAGTGGTATACTTTCCACATGACGTAGGTGCAACTCATTTTGTCCCTAACAGAAGCCATCATGCCTATTACTCTTTGAACACTGCACTGCAAATGTACCTTTTAGAAGAAGAACAATATAATCCTATTGATTTTCCTCAGCCCTAAATGTAATAATTTGAGATTATTTTCAGGCAACAATAAGGCTTTATGACCCAACAGCTGATCACTTTTTTTATACTTCACCACTGACGTGCATTACTAAACCCAGAATCCCAGCTCCCATTAAAGGATATTTATAAACACAATTACTTATTTAAGTTTAATGTTCCTGTGATAAATCATATGCTGCTAATAAAGTGTTGTACTTCCTGTACCACTCTTATCTTCCGAGACAGGGAAGATGGTGCCAAAACTGACTGAACAGGCAAGGAAGAGTAACCACTGTATTTTGTACTTCAGGAGACAGCAGTAACTGACACACAGCAAATGTCCTTTTTGCTATAACCATTTTGCATTACAAGAAGGAGACAAGTCAAAGATTAAAAGATGAACAGTCTGAGTCATCAATGACTTGCATCCTGAGTAGCCATTTAATACTTCTGCAAAATAAAACAGTAACATTCTGACTAGCAGCAATTTATATTCACTTTTCACAGGTTTTGATGACTGCACTAGAATGTGGAGGAAGAGGAACTACCTTGCTGCATTCCAGCAAAAAGCCAAGACATTTTTAATAGCACTACAGGCATCAACTTTTAGAGTGCATGATAGTTATAAGCATTAGTTTTCACATTCTATCCTTTATTTTCTTCTTTAGAAGTACGTGATTGAAATTAGATGGTTTGGCCTCTTCCCTGCACTGGTCATGGTTTTTTGCTAGTAAAAAGAACCACTCCATTTCAGTTACCTTTGGAAGAATTTCCAGGAAGGAAAGACACAAGAACACAGCTGCTCTATGGTAGTTGCTCTTTTCCCTCACCAAAGATGTGTTTCACTCCTGCAATGTCCTTAAGCAAACATTTTCCTCCTCTTTCTGTCAAACTAAGGAACTTTGTTAGCAACACCGTAGGACAGGAGATAACTACAGAGCTCTCTAATTGTTAAGCTCTTGCAAGGGCTGAGCCTGATCATTCACTGAATTGTTGAGTTGATGGGATTCGTGTAGCTGGTTATAAATTGATAATCTAAATTAATTCATTCAAGCAGAAATCGATTTTGTAACTCCTTGAGAGCTTGTAATAATGCTTACCTCCTACCGTTAGCTGCATTCTCCGTTTCATAAAGCTGGTCGGAAACAGCTGGATTCAGGTGACCTGCTAGCTCATTAAATCTGTTACATGTTCCTTCTGGTAAATGATATTAAGCTGAAATGTCCTTGCGTTGATTTTTTTCACTTTAATTTTATGACAGAAATAACCTAATTTGTAACACAAAATAACAATCTCCTTGGATTACTTTGCCTTGTTAAAATATTTTATGCATTTTTCATTTACACGAAGGTAATGGAAAAACACTTAAAGTATCTGTTATTTAAGCCACAAGAGATATGTTACTGAAAGTCTGATAGCTGCAAAAATGATTGCCTCTTCATAGTCTTTGCTTTATATCTGTAATAAAAGGCGGACAATTCAATTCATCGGTTAGTAAATAAAGTACGATAGTTTTTATTTTATTTGCTCTGCATTGCAAGAACTAAAATCAGATTGCTTTTTGAATTCACTTAAAAATGGGCTCATTACTTTCCTTTTTTAGCTCTAATGCAAAATGTTTGGTGTCTATTTTGAACGTTATACGTTTTTTAAGATATAAAGTAAATATTACCTAATTCCGAATGTCAGATTAAAAGCATAAATTTCTTTTATTGACTCCTCTATAATTACTTAAATATTGGTGTCAGGCCTGTCAGTAAGAAGTCATAATTGAATCTGAGCACCTCAATATGGATCTGATAGGAAGCATAAATACTTATTTCTCAGAACCTGATTACTTCTAACTATCAACTTTTATAACAAGAATAGAAGTGTCAAAAATTACACTGATGGAATGTACTGCAAGGCAAAAAACCCATGCTTGCCACAAGATAAAGCCCAAATTCTACCAAGTCCAGTGCAGAAACACCACCTGTTAGGGAATCAGAAAGTGCGATGCTGCTCTTGTATACCGTCCATACTTCACACATGTAAAAGGATAAAGGCAACCCTGAACTGAAAAGCTTAAATATGCCCTTGAACATTCTAGTTTGCCATTTCCAGCAGACGTCACTACAGAGCAAGGATTCATGCAGGGTGAAAAGATGGCAACACTCTCCAAAGGAATTACGATAAAAACATTTAAGAAGGCTTAGCTATTAAGATAATAGTAGCTAAAATCAGAATTATTAGCTTATTAAAATTAAAGATCCATATAAAGATAAACCATCCTTTTAATTATCAGAAAGAAAAAGCAGTATTGATTTCAAGCTTCTGGCAATAACAAAGCACAGAAAAGCATAATACATACAAAATATGCCTGTCTTTCGGGATGCATGAAAATCACAACCATAACACTAAGAAACATACATGCATAAACCCTCAAGTATCGTATTTTCTAACATAAACCTACATGAGATAGATATTAATACAATGAGCATACAGCCATATATACCACTACGCACAAAGAAGCAACTGCTTTCTCACTCAGATATATTTCTACATGTATTATCAACAAGCAGCCTTTACTCATTCCCCAAATCCTAGTATTTACCTGCACATAGAACCATCAAAACTCTCTCCAATAGCATTTATTCAGTAACAGAAAAATCAGCATACAGTAACAGTGAAAGGTGATGGTAGCTTTAAGAAACATAGTGAATATACTCTGGGCTCTAACATGCTGATGAAATATCTAATATTCTTTTCCTGTTTAAAAGAAACAACAGAAAATAATTCTATCCACCCAGTCTTTTTGCTTTAACATTTACTACCTTAAGAATTAAAACTGTGAAGTCCATTCTGTGCCGTGGCTTTCAATCCTGACTGGCTGGAGTTTGTCTGAAAGACAAATGCTACTCAAGGTAGTGCAAGGCTAAATGTTGTAGGCAAGTCTCTGGGAAGACTTGTCTCTGAGACATAAATTCTAATGACAAAAGGCACATAAAGGGAATTTTTTCACTATACCATACCTCAAACAATGTGTCCTGTTTCCTCTGTGAGCTTGGGTAATTTGTCTGGCCTACACAGAGGAGTCAGAGTGAAGTTTTTCCCAATTTTCTCTATTGCTTGAGATCTTTGCATAAAACAGGGTGAAGCACAGTCCATGCTTGATACATACTGGAGAGTGTAAAGAAACATAGAGCACTGCCTTCTAAGAATACTGGGGCAGAATGAGAGAACGAAGAAACCTCTTGCCCACTGTCCCTTCTCATGAGCATTGGCTCAATGGCCATTGGCTCTGGGGTCTTTGTTCTGTGAAAGGGAGCACCTGTAGATATAGCAATTACTTGGGAAACACATTTATCACTTTTCTTGAAGCAACAATGCAGAAATTGAGCAGGAAAAGCTGTTCATCAGACTGCTCCTGTGGATATTTCCACTGGCTGACTTGGGGCATGTTGGAGAAGTGTTCCAGTGACTGAGAGAGGAGACTGGAGGTTCAGGGGGCTGACAGCTGACTCCTAACTTCAGAACTCGGCACCTGAGCTTTGTGACTGAGTTATTTTCTGGAGCTTGAGAATTTTTTGGTGTGCTTCTTTGTTGATTTTGTTTAGAAACTTTCCTTGAGGACTAATGAGTCATAAGTTTTGCGGTGCCTCATTGAGCTATGGCTCATCTTCATGGTGCACTGCCAAACAAGTCCCTCTAAATGCCAAAAGGGGCATTTAAGTTAACTTGGGTAAAATATTTGTACACATAGTTGCTCTGGAGAGAAAAAAAAACAGCTCTGTAGTATTCCTCTTGGCTTAGAGAGTAAACTAAGGCACACTGCTTGGACCCGGACTTATGTACACTCTGCTGGATACAAAATACTGTTAGGTGAAGAACACATCCCGCGAGTTTTGAGATAAAATAAGCGTGAAGGAAAAGCTTACCAAACATCTGAGCTATTTTGCTCTGCAAGGGAAGGACTCCTAATGGAAAAAGAGGAACTCTAATCGAAAGAGAGGAGCACCTTGGACATTAATTCCCACTGATGCTGTTTCACCAGCAGCGTCAACATTACCAGTAGGTAATTAGTGTAAACATAAACCATGCACAAACACAAATTATACCAAAAAGCAAATGTGTGAGGATGGAGAATACTACACTGCACCAGACAGAACAGTCTTAGCGATTCTCCTACAGTTATTTCCTACCTTCAAAGTAATTGTAGTTCTTGGATAGTTCACACTCTTCTGGTTATATTGTGCTGTCATATATCAGTCACAGCCAGGAAAAAACCACATATTATTACTCAAGCAAGTCAATAATTTATGAGTTCAACAGATCACAGCAGTTGACCATCTCTTATTTTCCAAGGGATAAGCAATGGCTGAATTGTTTTTGGCAATACAGACCATCTCAGTACAAACCCCAGCAATTTAAGAAAAAAACAAAAACCATCACCCAGCAAAGGCCTGGGTCCAGTGCTAATACTTATGTTTGGGAAAATGTGTATAGGCACGTATAAGCATTTTTAAAAGCTTGATTAGAAATTGTTTATTCATTATACTTTCTATTAATGAAATGTTACCAGCAGAATAGCACACCTGGGAATGTAGGGCTTTCTTGCTCTTGGTGTTACATTGCTGCAGAGGATTGCATAAAGAAAATATTAGTCCAGACTAAAGAATCCTGTCATTGCCAAAAGTGATAATAATTTTTAAAAATCCATGATCATCAATTCCCTGCTTTGCTTCTTAGTACAACCCCTCTTCATGATACCTGCAAATGGAGCACCACACGGACATCAGTTGCTGCCACACCCTTCCTGTTGCTATCCTGTCTTTTTAAATTTAATTTCTTTTATGGTGGCTTTTCCACTCTTTAATTAGGCCATGGGGAGTAAAGAGAGGCAGTCTCACTGTCCCTTCAGAGTTTATTTCACAGACTGTTTCCTTCAAGGATTTTATTTCTGTCACTGAAAGCAGACATCCTCATATTGCTTAAACACAGAAAATGATTAATACAATGAGATTGTTATGCTCCTAGCTAAAATGGCCTTCTTTGTAATGTGAGCTACAACAGCTTGAAAAGATGGGCGCTGACACTACACTACAGCTGACAGTTTTTCTTTTTTTAGGTGTACTATTATTGGGATCTGTAATTCTGTGTGACCCATAATAATAATCCCACCATTCTCCTCATATTAATATCATAAATTCTGCAGACATAGATGATATTATCATATATCAAATATGACCATAAAACCAATGTGATCTTAACACTTTTGGATTTATCTTGAAAAGAAAAATACTAGATAAAATCATTTATGCTGATATCACCAAGTCTTTACTGGGTTACAGTAACATGGTAAGATAATATTTATAATATTTAGGAGGATAGGCAGTTTTGACAGCTTTATTAATCTATTCCTTGAGTTAAACTTCTGGATAGTTAATTGTATGTTATTTAACAATGTTTTCCATCCTGTGTCCCTGGCCACAAGGCTGAAATTCTGCAAAAGCTGTATTTGGTATAATATTCAGCACATACAATAAGTAGCCTAGTTTAAAGGAGCACCAGTCAAATAATAATGTTTTACAATATTTAAGTGAGATCTGCTAGTGCTACTGCAGTTAAAGGTCTCCGAGCTAATTTGAACACACTGTGGGTTAAACTGGCAGGCTCAGCTTTGGAGTGATTTACAATGAAACCCACGACACACAAATATCAAATTGACTTAATACTGGTTTCGGGTTTTGTATCTCTGAGACCACTTATACGTCCCAGTAACATGATCGCAGTGGAGGATTCTGGAATGCTGAGAAGACTGAAGCAAAAGATGAATTTAAAATACTGAAACCTTCAATTTGCCACCTCCTTCTTCCCACCTCTGCTCTCATCAGAATTAGAATTTCCAGACAGATTATACCACGTGATTGTATGTTTGGACAACTGCTATAATAACAATAAAAAAAAGAGGGAGCATAAAAAATGGCTGAGGTGCTGAGGCTGCCAAAGAAACTGTGCCACATGCAAACATGATTATCCTTGTTTTAAGTAAAAATCTTAAGTCAAATTTGCTTCAGCACAAAGGAACTATCCAGGGGCCTATACACCACTTATGCCTTCAGTCAAGAGCACCATGCAGCAGAAGTGCTGTACTCCTGCTAAGTAATGACGGAACGGTATTTGTGAGGAATTTTTACAAGGCACATAAACCTATGTGCTATGAAATCCCTCTCTACAGAGATGCTCTGCAAAGCACCAAACACGCAGGCTAAAGCAAACAGGCTTGTCGGAGAAAAAGGAGGCAGAAGCAGAACAAAAGAAAGCAACAATGAACAGCACAGCTTCAGAAATACAGATCAAAAGGTGCTTTATTGCCACTGGGGAGAGGATTTTTTCACAATTTCTTTGCAGTAAATGTATTCAGGCCCTGGCTTCAGCTACTTGTTTTGTATGTTGTTGGCATGAAACTGCCCTCAAAGATCACTGTCCTCAGAATTTCTCTGTGAGAAATTACTTTTTTTTAAATGCCCATATCTTATAAAAAGCAACACATGACGGAATTTCAGCAATATAGCTGCCATTAGGAGCCAAATTTCTTTATGAGGAGCATTTCAAGAGGATAAACAAGTTTTTGTCTCACTGAGTAGTCATTAAAAGATCAATGCCTCAGTTGAACCACTAAAAAAGCAAAAGGCAGATGGGAGTGAGCAGGGAGTAAGCACAGCTCTGGCTCTACCTTTACAACTACTAGAAATGGGCAGGAAAAGGTGCAATGGTTGTCCCAACAGGGAAGAGTCATTCTTCTTAAATATCCCTGAGACACTACCGTGCTACCAATCATTGCAATCTTTTCATAAATCATGTTAGCTCAGATATTTGAAGGCTTACTATCCCAAGTTTCTAGACTCAAATACTTCGGTAAGAACAGTTACTTGTTTTCATTTTTGAGGGAAGAGAGAAATTCTGTAATGTTAAATGCAAGTTACAGAGAGAGATCAGAAACCACCACCCAGACCAGCTGTGCAGCAACATGTAAGCTGGCAACACAAACACTCTTGTTGCCTTCACTGTAACCAGAGGGTTGTAGAACAGCTCTGTTTTGGGCAGACAATCTCCCCATACAACCCAGACTTGCAGCTGTGGCTATATGCCACAATCTACTCCTCAATGTACAAATTTCCTTTGACACAGATGACTTTAATGGCTTTTTCTTTGTAGCTTTATAGTATATCGTATAATTAATTCAGGAATTAAAGCTGCATAAATGCATTCAGACACAATGAGCCACTCTTCGGAGCTGTTGCAGTCTATTTTGTCAATAAACCTAGTTCATGAGGTTCTTGTTGCCACACACCAATACAATAAGAATTGTGTACTCTGGATATTTACATATCTATCCCATGGAGAGATTCAGATTTTTAAAGACTCCTTAACAATAGATTTTTTTCATGCTTTACTTAAAATAATAATTTTAATACAAATTTAGAAATACAAAGTTTCCAAATGAAATAAGTGAAAACATTTCATGCAATTTATCTGGCAAATATGCTCCCAACGTTTGAAGTTAATTCCCCTTTTTTTTTTTTTTTTAAGTGTAATCAACTTTGTGAGTTTTTCCTTAAAAAAATTTACTTTACTCTTGAGGGTAATCAAAGAGCTTTAAAAACCCAAAGAAAAACATACATGACAAACTGAAAGGTCAGAAAGGATACTACAACTGATTTATTTTCCTTAAGGTTGATAAAAGAGCTGGGTGGAGAGAGAAGTGGAAGAGAAAGAGGTGGTCTCCACAAAAAGGGTGAGAGAAAAAAAAAATCTAATTTTGCCCGCTTTCTTTCTGAATTCCCACTTACTACTTCACCCTGGAAACATCAAGGTTGGCTTTAACTGGCTTTGCTCAGTGCCTGTGCTAAGTATCTTAGAAGTCATTAATCTGGAAGCCATCTCTTCTTAACTCAAAGCCAAAAAGCACTGCTTCTTTAAGAGGAACAACCAACTGAGGTGGCAAAGTAAGAGGAGAGTTCATTTTCTGATCTTGGAGTTTCTGGTTACACCAGTCACCCTGAGGTGTGCTCTGACCAGGGAGGATGGCATCACACGAGTTACACAAATGGCTTCCTCAAAAGACATGTGACAGTTTTCTGTTCCTCAATACTGGCTGTCCAAAGTACGAGTCTGGAGCAATTTTGTACACAAATAAATATGTAATTGTCTCTTTTCAGTATCTTGTATGTGTTCTTACTCCAAAAATATATAGCCATTTTTTGAGAGCAGTATGTTCACAATGTGAGAAACAAAATCTGGAAAGCAGAAAAAGAGCAGCATTCTAACTTACTGATAGGAATATGGTGTGACAGGAGGGATGAATAATCAAAGATACAGTTGATAGTTTACTGTTAAAATAAATTAACCAATCCACTGACAGAAAGTCTTGCCTACTGTATTTTATAGATACAGCTCTGACATATTTTGATCACAAACAGTTTCAAAAGAGGATCACTCTGCCAGCTGGGCTGTTCTTAAACAAAACCTCTATGTTTTGATCCAGGAAACATCAATCATCATGTCTCCAAAACCATTACCATTTATTGAGCACCCATTAATATGCTCAGTGCTAAATAAAGCAGAGGAACATGCTGTCCTTATCCACATTTCTGATCATCTGTCCTATATTTTTGAAGTCAGTTTGTCTCTGCATAAACTCAAACATCTAAAGTAAACAAACAGAAATATTTTGGTACAATGTACCACACTGCTATACTTTTTGCATTCTTGTTTTATCTTTCACATTCTGTAAATATAAAATAACTCCATTTCAACAGCAGGGAACAGAACTGAAAATAAGACTCTCCTGGACCAACAAGCCTGAAAAAGGAGTTAGGCTGCAGAGGGGCCACGAATTTTGGGTGTGTTTCAGCAAAGTGAGACAGAGACCCAAGCAGCTGCAGAGCTGCTGCAGAGAGCTAAGAATGAGAAGAGTATCTCTGTGATGGCATAGGTCAAAAATACAAGGAATTTCAAAGAGAAGCAAGAGGATATGAACATCAGCACTTATGACTGGATGTGTTTCCTGCACAGAGGAGAACATTTAGCTAAGCCATGTTCAGTATCTCTGATGTAAGTTAACTAGCAATTCGTAGAATCAAGCTCTTGGGTAATATATCACAGGTAATAGCTATCCACAGGAATTCATAAGCAAATACGTTGCTTCTGAAGAGAAGAAATTACACATTTTAACACTGAAAAAAACTATAACATCACCTCAAAGAAAATCAAACCTATTAGAAGTAGTAACAAATACAGTTATTGAGAAAATGAAAATCTACTTCTGGTTCAACATTTAAAAAAACACACAAAAACTTGTACTTGAAAAACATCAAAGATCACACTATTATCAAAGTATTGGTTGAATTTTGATCATATAAAACATCAAAAAATTGGCGTAGTTCACCATTTTAAAAAAGGGATGAATATTTATCAGTTAGAGGTTCTTACGGTTCTGTCTACCTGCTGTATTAGACAAGAAATAAAGGTGATGTTCATAAAGACAATGATAAAATTTCCTTCACTTAATAGTCAACTGTCTGATTACTGACTGCTGGAGCATTAGGTTGAATTGCACTACTGATGAACAGCCAAGGGCCTCAGTTAACAAAAATCAGTGCTTTTAAAATCTATAATGATCAGAAAAAAATGAATGAAAGTATTTGTCAAGATTATGATTGTCATTAGAAAATGCTAATTACATATTAGTTTAATAATTGCTACATGATCATTTACCAAAATTATTAGATTTTTTTACTTACTTGGAACAATTAACTTTTTTTTTTGTACAAAGTGTTCACAGAGTGCTCTTAGAAGCTACACATTTTAAGATTACACACCTTTTAAAACTGTGCTGCTACTGTTGGAAAGCTCTGATCTGAGTTTAATGCCAACCCATCTTATTTCACTCACTTAATGATATATATTACCCTCTGAAAGAAAGTTACAGCAGTGTACAATTCATAAAGCACAGGTAATTTGCCCACAAAAAAAAAGCTCTACAATTAAAACTCTAGCAAAAAGCCATTAGTTAATTGATATATATGTGCTAAGTAAAATATGTCACTCCTCTATATTGAGCCGAGATCCCACCTAAAACATGAAGGTATTAGGCAAATATCAAACATAAGAGCTGTGTCATCTCAACAATACAACAAAGGAATATACCACTAGTATAAGACTGCTTACTTTTGATAGCAAAACACTCACATTTATATAGATATACACTTATATTTTTCTGCATAGTAGTGTTACACCAGTTCTACAGGTCAAGGTGCACCAGCAGCCACTAACTTGACCACAGCAACAACAAAAAAAGCATCACGTGTTAAAGTTAACTCAAATTAAATTTCTCTCAACCAGTGAGAATTTTTACCATTCCCATCAAATCTATTAATAACTAAGAGCTTAAGTTCTTTTTGCCCACATGCAACTACAAAAACTCCCAACAGAACAGTTTGCCTATTCTCAGTTTAAAGTTCATGTTTTAAACAACTAGTAGCAGCTCAAACAACCACTTCCTTTTATGGGGACAGCATAATTGAACTATGTCTAACAGTAGAGCTTTAAAACATACAAGCAGAATAAAACCTGAAAACTATAGAAAATATTTCATATGTTATTTCTAATCTAAGATAGATGTTCTGACTTGGAACAGACCCTTGTGACAAAAGGGTACATCTCCGCAGTATTGACCTTAAAAACATTTTAAGAACATCTGTGCACTTTGGCCACAACAATCCCCTACAGCACTACAGGCTGGGGGCAGAGTGGCTGGACAGCAGCCAGGCAGAAAGGGACCTGGGGGTGCTGTTTGACAGCGGCTGAACATGAGCCAGCAGAGTACCCAGGTGGCCAAGAAGGCCAATGGCATCCTGGCCTGGATCAGGAATGGTGTGGCCAGCAGGAGCAGGGCAGTGTTTGGCCCCCTGTACTCGGCACTGGTGAAGCCACACCTTGAGTGCTGTGCCCAGTTCTGGCCCTCTCAGTTTAGAAAGGATGTTGAGACGCTGGAGTGTGTCTAGAGAAGAGCAACAAGGTTGCTGAAGGGTCTGAAACACAAGACCGATGAGGAGCAACTGAAGGAGCTGGGAATGTTTAGTCTGAGAAGAAGAGGCTCAGGGGAGATCTTACTACTCTCTACACATACCTGAAAGGAAGTTGTGACCAGCTGGGGGTCAGCCTCTTCTCCCAGGCAACCAGTGAAAGCATGACAGGACACAGCTTTAAGTTGCATCAGGAAAGATTTAGATTTAAGGAAGGATTTCTTCACAGAAAGGATGATTAGACATTGGAATGTGCTGCCCAGGGAGCTGGTGGAGTCACCGTCCCTGGAAGTGTTTAAGGAAAGACTGGATGTGGTATTTGGTGCCATGGTCTGGTTGACATGGTGGTGTTTGGTCATATGCTGGATTTGATGACTTCAAAGGTCTTCTCCAACCTAGTTGATTCTGTGATCTTAATTCAATTTAGCAATGAAATAATATTACATCACTACTCTTGGTATGCTTAATAGTCCCTATTCAGTATGGGGGTATTGTAACAGGACAATAACTTTACTTGACCTTTGCAAAGAAATAACTAAGGTTAACTAATTTAAATGCACACGAGTTGAAATCACCATTTAAAAGCATTAACAGCTGCCTCTGGCTGATTTCCATAGCTGCTATGGCAGAGGGACAAGGTAAGCTTCAAGAGAAAGCAAACATGCTACTGCCAAATTCTGATGCACACAAGTCTATACAATTTGTTTAATCTCTTCCACCATGGGCAATATAACTTACTCCTGATCAGATCCACTGGTAGAGAAAGTTAGGGGGAAGAGGTGGCAAAGTTCAAGATCCTCTTTGTGGGAAGAGTCTTCATACCTGGTCTTGAGGGACAATTATTTTGATTTCTTGGAATTAAAAAAAAATTAACCAATGACTTATCCTCTAAACAGCTGCTCAAATTGCAACAATAATGCAAATATATGTGGACAGAGTGCAAAATCCCTTAACATTGGCTAGATTTAATCAGGGAGCAAAGAGGATTATCATACCCAGATGACAAACCACTTTGGGACTTCAGCGTTGGAATGAGGACACCTTCACAAACACATCCTTCTGCTCGGAACCTTGGCCAGATAAGTGCTTACTCAAGAGTGAGAATTGTCCCTCTAATATCAGTCTGCAGTTCTGTGGGACCAGTTTCCTCTACAATATCACCTTTGCCACTCTTGTCGGCAATTTTAGTTTAAAGAGAGAATGGAGATGTAAATTGAACTACTCATGTCTAAAGGTGGTAGCTACAGATCAAAGTTAAGACATTAGCAGGGCCACATGAGGATCCTGCACTACATTCTTCTGTACTTAGTCTGTGGAACAGTGGAATCAAGTCTCTGTGGCTGTCAATCTGGCTCTTTTCATGAGTTCTAAATTCATTTGAATAAACAAATAAATAAATAAAATTATTTGTTTCAACTTGTCATTTGGGTAAGATCTGTTTTATTGCTGCAATTTTTGCTGTAGTATGTACAAATCAATCACAAAAGTCTCT
This sequence comes from Brachypodius melanocephalos, assembly GCA_013398615.1. NCBI lineage: Eukaryota > Metazoa > Chordata > Aves > Passeriformes > Pycnonotidae > Brachypodius > Brachypodius melanocephalos. The sequence goes on along the minus strand of VZSR01001854.1, from coordinate 618,181 downwards.
ATGATGCAAACCCTTTATAAAAGTGTTACCTATGTAGTTTCTTCCAAAGAAGCCTCAGATGCTGTGACAGTGATACTAAACCAACATCAAAAAACCAAAAAAAAAATCTTTAAAAAAACATAACTTCAATGTTTTGCTTTCAGAGAATTTTTCTAAAGCTCACGTTCTAGAGCCAGGCACACACCCCGAGCATTTAACTAAATTCTATGTTAAAATAAACTCAAACCTAAAAAGTTAGTTAAATATATCTTTCACTTGAAAGCCAATCTCAAACCTAATTTTCTGTTACTCGTCACGACTTCTGACATTTTTCCTTTTACAAACTCCATTGATAAAATGTTCAGGAAACCTTCCCTGTGCCCCCTTCATTTCTTAACTGCTATGTTGACTTGACCTGTATATTTTTAAAGAAACGTTTATTTTCATAAGGACACAATCAGTGCAGTCAATGGTTACAGCAAATAAATACAACTTGGATTTGCATTATGATGATATATAAGGACAATATATTTTACAGCTACCTGTTTATACAATACCAGCGACAGACTATGTTTGTTTTTAAAGGAAGAAAACACTAAATGTTGTACAACCTTCTTTAGAGAAGGGAATATAAGGCAGAGAGATTTATTCTGGAAGAACAATTAAGGTCAGGATACATGCTAGCATCCAAATAACAGTAAGACCAAGCTGGAGCAGAAATGCTGCACTTATCAGGAACACATTTTCAAATAAACCAGTGTTATGGCTTCATCTTATACCAATGCTTTTATAGACATGGAGCTGGTGGAGATTTGGAGAATTAACATAGATTTCTGGCTTTCTTTCTGTCAGCTTAGAAGGGATTCCTTTGCCTTCAGCATGCAGACAGGTATGAAGTGCTGCAGAATACTGGAGAGAAGACATCAACAGATTCATTAATTTTTTCCTACTCCTAGAAGGCTTCTCATGCACCAGCAGTTGAGGCTACTCAACAGTTGAAACAAGGGCAAATAGAGACAGGACAACAGGGAACAGTTTAAACTAAAAAAGAGGAGATATTTAGCTCAGTTACTTGGAAGAAATTCCTTATTCGGTGAGTTGTGAAGCACTGGAACAGGTTGCTCAGAGATGCTGTAGATGCCCCATCAATGGAAGTGTTCAAGGCTGGGTTGGATGGGGCTTTGAGCAACCTGGTCTGTCCCTGTCTGTGGCTGGGAGCAGTGGAACTATATGATCTTCAACATCCCTGCCAACATAACCCATGCAAAGATTATATGTATAAAGGAATAGCAAAAAGAGTCAACAAAACACGATCTGTAGAAATACATTCTCTCTCCTTCCTCCTACACAGCAGCTAAAATTCATCCCCCTCACATTAGTAACCAGGAAATGCTCTGTGGATCACATATGCCCACTCTTCAACCCTGCCCTTGCATTGCTGCTCTTTCTTGGCCCTGGGACTAACCTCTCTTCCTCTTTTCTTCTACCACCACACACTTTGCTACTGCCTCCAGCCATCATAATGTCAAGCTCCAATCTACATGACTCCTTCCACCCAAGACCATATCAGCATGGAGAAAAGCAAAGGGCCAAATCCCTCCCTGCACAAAAAGAACAAGGATTATTTCTTTGGGCTTGGTGTCATTCTTTGTGTGCAAGGTACTCAAACCTCACTTCTCAGTAATCACTCAGTAACAACTGAGAAACTGGGAAATGAAGCTACAGAAGTTTCTGCCCATGTTAGTAAGACCCAAGGTCATATCAAGTATATTTCCATTATAATGAAGACTGAATGTTTTCATTTAAAACAAAGCAAAGAAAACCCAAACACACAAAAGCAAAACAAAACAACAAAAACCAGGAGGAAAAATTAATAGAAGATTCTCATACAATCACCTGGATTCTGATGTTGGGGTTCGATGTAAATATTAATTACCATGTATTTTACAATTAAATGTGAGAGATGGTGGGACTGGAACACAGTCAACCTGCAGAGCAGTGGCTCTACAACTTAATGCTCTGGGCAAGCTGCAGCCCAGTGTTCAAGAAAATACAAACTCAGAAGAATTGAGAGTTCCAAGAGATTTACCCATTTTTGAAATTCTTAAAACAAAACAAAACCCTGAAGCATCCAACTTCCTTTTCCTCTCATAAAAATGACCCTAAAGTTTCCAGAACATAAGTAAAGCTAGCTGTAGTGATAGTAGTTCTGTGATATTCTGATAAAATTCCAACTGAATTCCTTCATCATAAAATCTGTCAGAGATACAATGGGTCTTGTATGAATATGTTTTTGCCTCCCAAGAATTCTTAATGTCATTGGTATAATTAAGAAAGGAATTTACAGAGAATATGTAGGAGGAAAAAAAAAGAAAAAGAATGGGAGACTGCGGGTGACAGAGACCCTACGGATGGCAAAAGAAACCTACAAATATATCTTATAAAATATTGCATCTTGATCTCCCAGAATTAATTTACACAGCAGTGTACCTTGTGTGAAGGCTGCCTTCTCCTACATATTCTCTTTAAGCTTTTCTTGCTCGACTGTCAAAAGTGTCATCTTTAATCCAGGTGAATATAGCAATTTTCAGTAAAACCCCAGTAAAGGACACTACAGGTAAAAGTACCTTAGCATGTGTCAAAGCATCTCTGAAGCACTGTGCAGCATTTCTACTCTGTTAGTCAAATTGCTTTATGCTTATTAACAACAACACTTTAGAGTAGGAATTTTTAAATTAATGTGTGTTTCCATTATGAAAACCCTGTTTCATTTGGCATAGAAATATATATTTGGTGTTTGTTACTAACCTAAGACAACCTGCTTAGGCATTCATGATGACAAATTGAATTAAAACCAAACAAACAAATGAACAAACACCTGCTGACAGAAAATGAGGTGTAAGGAAGAATTCCTTTGACATTCCTAATACTCTTCTGGATGTAAAAAATACATCAATTTGATTTGTGAGAACTCTGTTTTGAACTAAGGCCTGATCCTATTCAACTGATATATCGTTGAGAGACAAAACCCCATGCTTAATATGTTGTTTAAAAATTAAGAGTCAGGAATGATTAGAACACAGTTAAAATATCTTCAGTCTCTTTTCCCCTCTGATATGGGTAGATGAATTTGAGAATCAAAAGTTAAACAAAGAAGTGTAAAATACAATTATACTGTAACATAAATACATTACACTCCAGAGATATCAGAATATCAACAGTAGTATTAAATCTGCCCTGAAGTAAAGAGGTATGAAGCAATTCATTAAAATAGAAGATGAAAACTAGATCATTCTCCAGCTAACAACAGCTAACCTTTTTTTTTTTTTTTCAGGAAAAATCTAGCAGTTTTACCCTGACTTACTTTATATGCAGATGCAGAACATGTGGGATTTGTCTTCAGATGCTTTCCCTCTGTTTGGGGAATGGGAAACCAGCAGCAGAGCTGAAGACTCAGCAGCATTTTCTCTCCCTTTCCTGATCACTCTTGACTGTTAGATTACTGTGCATGATCAGTCAAATAAGATGTACTGGAGAAGTAGTCTACAATGAAAACTGGAAGCAAATCTAACAACAAACCACAGTCTTCCACAGAGATATTTAGTTTTAGTTTGAAAGCAACAATATGTAAATATTATCTTATCTGGGTGTGCTTAATGTACATTACTGAGATAAGTGAGATAGTTAGGGCTTTCCATTCAGTCAAAAGATAGATAAATACAGGAGTAGCTGCAATTCCTGATGTAAAATCCACATTTTGTATTGTCTTTTTTAAACCAAGTAGTAATGGGGTTTGTTTTCTTTTCATTAAATGGGCATATTTGGGGTTTTTTTAAACTGGACATAGTTGCTGCTGAAATTTATGAAGTATTGCCCACCGGGAGAGTTCTGTGGCAGAATATGACAAAAAATACAGGGAAATAAAAATTTTTAAAGCTACACATTACTAGTAAAATCAAAGTACGAAAATGGAAGTATTTCAAATGTGTGGGATAGAGTTTGGGAGCTGAAAAATAACTGTGAAGTGACCTACCTCTGCTAGAATTTCATCAACTCAGAACTTGAGTGGAAGGTGATGTCCTGAAGCAGAAGCACGTGCAAAGTTTGTTGCACACATCTACCTACCCAAATCTTCTTAGACACAATTTTTTCAAAATCATATTTAAATTTTGTTCATAATCTTGTTTATAATGAAGCTGAGTCCCAATGTCAGCCCTTCACTTGATTTTTAACCTCTGTGCTGATGTTACTGCTTGTGCCATGAAACTCACTAATAACAATAAGCACAGATTAGCAATCTAGGATGGTTTTCATCTTAAAGAAACAGTCTGGCCTTTGTCTCTAAACCTAGCTCCCCTCCACACACAGAAAACCCCCCCATTTAATACAGAAAGGCAAGAGGGGCTAAAACTTAAAGCAGAAGGATTTATCAGTTGCTAATGGAATCACTGGGCAGTGTGCTACTGCAATTCAAAAGCTACCAGTCCTCCAATACTTTTCTGCCATTTTCCTTGGGGTTTGTTCTCTCATCTTGCAAAAGAAGCAACTGTGCAGCAATCTTTTTAGGGGTATTTCTGAGAAATGTTCAAAGTGTCTGTGATAAACTGTATGGAAAAAACCCTCTTGGCTACAGGGGTATTTGGGTACTTCAGCTTAGCTCAGCTGTGTTAGAAACACAGAAGGTAGCACAGGGCCTGCTGTGCACACAGCACAAGTGAAATAGCTGTGCACCAAGAGATCTTATTTCTCACTTAGGTAAGGCTGATTTCAGGGCACAACAGAAACATAGCTACCCTTGCAGATCAAGTATTTGACTGGGAGTTAAAATTATCTTAGTTCTTGTCAAGTATAGATTATTTTGTAATGGAAAATAAATAATTAAAGAAAAATTACAGGTGATCTCTATTGAAAGTATTACACAGATTATCTGAGATGAGCCTGAAACCTGGTAAAGATATATTATCATCAGGCTCCAGTGAGTTCTCAGTGTCTAAATGAGCTACAAGTAAGCAGATACCACCCCAGAAGCACTTTCCTGTGGCATTTCCCTACTTTGCCATTGCTGAAACAGTTAAATGCAACCCATCTTGACCATGTAATGGCTCCACTAGTGTGAAACACACCATAAATCCTGAGCTGTCGCTGCTCACTCCATAAGTTTCCACAAGTAGCCCACGCAGGACATGGCTGCTTCCCACAGGTTACCATGCTATGCCCAATTGCCTGTTTCACTTACAATCACATTAGCACTTTCTACACTAGAATCCTTAATTGTCGCTGTGCCCACACATTGTAAATGAGTTAAATTTTTACAATACTTTCCTCTTAGTAAGATCATTGCCTTCACAGCATTGTTACTGACCCTATTTAATGCACAGTGAAAACTGTGGTGTTGTTATCCACTTCCCTGCTCCCCTGGGATGACAGAAAGACCAACAAATATTTAGGGATCCCCAAACAAATTTCTCACTTAAATTACTTATGCTTTTAGTAAACTGCTTCTGGTCTGCCAGTGTTCCAGCCTCTGTTTTTGCAAAGAACAATATAATTAAAAAGAAAAAAAAAAACCAACAACCCCCCCCCACCAAAAAACACACCAAAAAACCACCAGATAACAATCCAAATCATGTCTGTATGTAATGTAAACCTGTATGTTCATTGCAAAGTCAGACACAGCAAATAATTTGAACTAAACTAACACCAAATCCATACATTTGATGTTCAGTCATGGATGCACATCTATCTACAGCTGCACAAGCATGTTTCCTGAGACAGAACTGGAGGGCGGATAGCGAATCAAGCATCGGGGAGTGTCTGCTGCACACCCTCAGCTATCTCTGATTACACTGAACACAACAAGGTGCTCAGGAATTCATCAGTGAAAGCCTAAATAGTTTCTGGTTAAAGCATAATCGATTAATATATTTTCACAATTCTTTCAAATATTTTCAATTCTTATATTTGTACAACAACTATGAAAAAATGCATTCTTTATAATAGCTTGGAAGATGTCTAAAGATTTATATATCAGGAATAATTAAAAAAGACGATGATTCTATGACCCAAGTATCTTGCAGGTACACAAGAAAATGCTTATTTGTCAGATAGTTTGGGTAGTTTATATGGACAATAAACATCTAACCTACAAGAATTATACTTGTTTTTTGTGTGTTTGCTTTTTTTTAACAGGTGCACTTTTAAACTTATGTAGATAACAATTTATCTGCTTGCAAAGTGATTTGACTGCTGAAGTAAAAGATATGGAATTTTCTTACAGCTGAATCTCTGTCTCTGTTTTCTTCTCCTCATGGATATTTTTTGTCTGCTTTAATATGTCAGAGGTTTTTAAAATAGCTGTTCTAATCATTATCTGAATTAACAGGAAAGGTACCAAATACACCAGAAATAAAACAAGTTAAATTAAAAATACATAAAACCAAAGCTTTAGACAATAAAGTAATCTGTCCCTACTTAAAGGTCATCTAGACAATAGAGATAACTCTGTTCCTTGTTTGCAATAAAAACAGAGTCCAATTTATGCAGAATTGATCAAGCAGTTTCTTTCTTCATATTTAAACACTTCTTAGAAGATATCAAAAAGACTGCAGTGGCCAGGATGCTGGCCAGAGGAGGAATGGCAGAGGGGACAAGGGAGGGACTTTAAATTTCCTTAACCCTGAAATTGTAAACAATTGTCTCAATCCCTTCAGAGGAGCTCAGGGCACATAGGTGACAGAACGCAGGTGCGGGCGTCCGTCACAATAAAGGCGGTTTGGCTGCGCGCAGCGGAGCGGCGGCGAGCTTGGGTGAGAGATTACACACGGACCTATTGGCAGAACATGGCAAGGGAGAATGTCAGATTTCATATTCGCCAGACATCTACAGCAACTGATGCCTTGTAGTCAAAGGCTGTTAAATTACCTGTGAAGGTTACTGGCAGCCTGGAATGTTTTTCTCATTGTTTATTTAGTTCCAAAAGCACTTGGTCTTTGTGCTGATTGCCCTAACTGACAGCCCAGGAAATCTGGACTTTGTAAACAGGGCGCTGCTGTATTGAATTACAGGTAACAAGTGTGTAATCAACCTGCTGGGGCTGGACCTTTGCAAAGAAATCTTTGGTATACAGACAAAAAGAATAGGTTTCAATACCGGGGAATCAATTATGTGAGCAGATGAGTATAAAAAGAGATCAATTTAAATACTTTGTGCTTATTTCCTATAGCATATTTAGAAAAAGAAAAGACCCTGACATACTGGAAAGGTAATTAAGCACTTTATTCATTGTTGCAATAATATTATAGAAATTAAAGGTGAATATGATTTGAAGCTCCCTCATTATAACCCATAAAACTATATTAGTTCAACAGTCCTTAGCTGCAATATGCTTTTTTAAAAAATAAAGCCTTGCAGATTCTTGTTCTTAAAGAAGAGTTTCTATAATGAACAAAGACCAACCAAAAATGAATCAGTCATTTTTGGTCTCCTAAAAGGTAAAGGGAACCACTACAAAGCAGGGATCTAGTGAAATCTAATACTGTGATATTTCTGCATACTAAAACAACATAATAAAGTTCAACAACCACCCCCTCCAGACCATAGATTTATATGAGATATTTAAACTGTAATTGTTAATTAAAAAGCATAAATAAAATCCAGTGGCAATCAGTCAACAGAATAACCCTATGCCAGAAAACATTGAGTCACTGAGTAGTACATGAGAGGAATTTTTTTTTCCTGGTGTTTTTTTGGGGGTTGTTTTTTAAATCATCAAGACAGGCCTGTTCTGCCTGTGACTGCAGCCACCATGGGCAAAAACATTCACCAAATAAAGAAAAACTTAACAATGAAGATTTCAAAATATAAACATCCGACGGTATTTCCTATCTGAAAATCACTTATTAAAACAGATACCTTATGCTATCAGCTTATTATGCCCCAAAGACTTGTTTTTGCAGTTTGAAATTACAAGAAAAACAAGGTTTCATTAATGTACTCACTGATGATGATAATTTTAGACTGCTTGCAGTATTGGAATGTATGCTTTGTTAAAGCAACTGGACTTACATTGCTAAATTTTATTCACTCTAGGGAAGCAGTTCTCTACTTTGGCATCCACAATTTCTTTTAAGTGCCTGAAAAACATGTTATAAAACTGACTTTTATTTCTGTTTGCTCATGTATTGTATTTATGTACCAATATGTCCCTAAAAATTGAAATCCCTGACATACTTGGGAGTGGAAGGCTATCTTTTGCAAATAAACAACAACATCTGAAATGCAACCTTGCCTAGTTATAAAATTTTCAACTAAACCTATTGCATGGAAGAAGAGATGATGATAACTGACCAGGAACAATGGAAACACTAGAGCATTTCTTATCAATACTCTCCACTTGATTCAAGATCTAGACCACAACAGATATTTCTGACAGATTCAGCAATATTTATCCAAGACTACTGAAAAAATTTTGGTCAAAAGAGAAAATCTGTTAACTTCTAATGACTGTCTATTACCACATATGCCAATTGCCTACCAAATCCTTCCTTCCTTCCTAATATTCCTGTAAATACCTGCACTTTCAGGAGAAGAATAACATACTTTCCCAAGCCAATGGAAACAGCTGGTGAAGTATTTTTTTTTAAATCTGGCTCACAACAATAATAGCTTGTGACAGTGAGAAACACTGCAACAGTGTTGCACTGAGTAAAACACACACATTTCCCAATGTACCACCTTTCGATGCTATTGGAGATCTGTCTGTTCTTGTCTCTTGAAAAGCACTTGACACAAACATGGTTTCACCTTTTTCCAAAGTTCTTTCATATACTTTCTTTGAGATGTTCACTTCCCATTTGCTTTTCAACATACTTTACATAGTCATGATGACTAAAAACTCTTCAGGACTTGAAACTAAGGTTCCTATCATGTAGATATTAGCACATGTATTGAAGGTCTCAATTGATGCTCCCAAAATCAATGTTAATAATTTAGCTGTGCACTAAGTACATGAACACTGACATTCATGGGTAAAAAACTGAACTGAATCAGGTTAGCACTTTATGGTACATGAAAATGGTAAATGTAAGGATTCTATTTCCTCATATTTTGCCTTTTTTTCTGAGGCACTCTGAAGCAAGACCACCATGAAATGTACCACAGGCAGTCACAGTATCTGGCCTTTGCACTGTAATTGGAGAAAGGTGTAAAAACTCCAGCTTCTTTTCAGTGTTTTTACTCACCTGAAGCTTGTTTTCTAAGCTACTTTTTAAGCCCCTTCTTTTTCTTTTTTTAGAAAACAAAATTAAAAACTTCTTCAGAATTATTTGCATGGTCATGAACTCCCCCTTTTCAGAGTATTAACTGTCTATCTAAAATACAAACACAAATCTCATATGGCTCTAGCCTTTTCCCTCATGAACAAACACTGTGTGTCCTGTCAACTGGAAGTGTACATCTTCCAGAATAAAGTCTTTATATGATCACTTCCTGCACTGAGCACCTCCCATAGACACATGACAATACTTACACTCAATCCCACAAAACAGAGCCCATTGTACAACAATGAAGCACCGCAGTCAATGCTGTACTCTTAACTAGATTCACATTGGTAATATATTGCTACAATTCTGCTTCAATTAAAAGCATATTTCAACAGAAGCCCAGGATATGATAGCTGCTCTATGCATTTTAATAATACAGATCAATGGTGTCAGAATTCTACTTTACATAAATAAAGACTGATCATATTAAGACAAAATCCCGCATAACCTAAATGTATATTGATGGCAGCAACCCAGAAACTGATCACAATCTTTACACTCTGAATAAAACTTTGTAAGACTATTTTAACTGACTTCAACATTTTAAAAGCAAAAAAGTGTTTTATTCACTCCAATATTAAAAAAACAAAACAAAAACAAAACAAAAAAAAAAAAACAGGGAAAAAAAGAATCAATCTACAATAGCAAACTTCAATGAAAATACTTAAATGGTTCTAAATATTACCATAGGAGGAACATGTTATTACATGATTTTTGCAGCTACTAAAGTCAAGTTAATTTACATTGCACTTATAAAGTTAATACAGGAAATGCAATTTTTTTTATTGCATTAGCAAAAAATTCTGAAAGACTAAAACAGTTATCCTTGATTTTCATGTCATGCAATTTTGTTTTAAATTTAGAACTCTAATGAACTGCTGGACTATACACTTAACACAGGTCTCCTAGGGATTCTGTTACTGAAAACTTTCATGTATGTTTCTGCAGATTTCAAAGTCTGGAGACTACATAGGTTAATATTTAGTGTTATTAACAAAATTAGGAAAATTGCCATTACCTGTGACCCAGAACATGGGATATTACTGGAAAGGACCAAAATAGGTAGCAAATGTAACCCGTGATAGTGCAAATATTCTGAAGAACACACCTGGTTTTATTTATGGGAGTTCCAGCATTTCTAGAAAGTTACAGAAAATATTGCTCCTTTGTAGTAAAACTATCCATATAAGTATGTTAAATTCTGAACTTTAACTGATTCATTATGAAAAGCTAAAATAGTATTAGATCAAAAGTACACCTTTCTTGCATGTAATTAACCACAAGGAATAGGCAGCCAGATTTAACTGGAAGATTAATAATAAAAGGTAAATGAAAATTTGTAGAAGTATAGGCTGTTTATAAAACTGGTTCATTCTTGGCATGTTAAAAAAGATCAAAGTTATACAACAGAAGAAACAACATGTATGTGCATAGTCCTTACTAGAAATCTTTTAACACACAGTGTTCTGCTCTGGCTCTTGTTCAGGGCCAGAGAACACATCATCCTTTGCAGTTTGATCTTGCCATCTAATGTCCCTGTTTAAAACCTGTATATACTCCACAAAATATTAAAACAGGAATATAATATCCTGGAAGTATTTCTCCTCCAGTGGAAAACACTGAAGTCATGGGCCTAGACTTTCCTGACTATTCAGAATGGGGCCAAGAAGTTCCTCGTAAATACTACTGGATTTATTAAACATATTGATGGTAACACTCCATTTTGCTGCATTAAACAACACATTACTCCTTAATCAATGAATGCAAACTACACGGTATTTTAAATGCCTTTTCAAAAAATGTATAAACTTGGGTTGCATAGGTACAAAAGTAGTTACTTTTAGATAAGCAGATGATAAGATAAATACGGAAAATTATATTTCACTATTTAACTGGTATAAGCTCTTATCTTTCAAGAGAAAATTGCATTACTTATCCTTTTCAGGAAAAGAAATCAAGAAATGAAAGTTAAAAAAAAAAGGAAAAAGAGAAGGCTGAGGAAAGGCTTGTGCAAAGCAGCCTGTAACTTATATTTTTTCTATTGCTGCCAGAGTAAGTCTTATCTTGTAATAATCTACTAAGAATTCAGCTAGACCAATAACAGAGAAAAGGAAAAAAAAATCCAAATGAAACAAAACAAAAATAACAAACTCCAAAACCACTACAGTGACCAGTCCTAGATAAAATCCTCATGATAGTGAGCTGCTTTGGTCTTAAAAATGTCCAGCACACCTGGTTGACAAAGAACCCACCTAAACAAAAAGAGCCTTTACACCACTGTAAGTAAATCCACATCAAGGAACGTTTCCATAATACAACTGCAGTAAAAATACCTTCAGCTGAAAAGTGAAACAAGCACAGAACCTGTGCAGACCCAGAATGAAACCCACAAACAGTTATCAGATTGAATTAATGTAGTAGAGCATACTATTCCAGCATACCACTACGGTGTGATACTGTTTCGCTTTGCTCAAAAATAATCAACCACTTTAAATATCAGCATCCCTACAGTGAAAAGAGTGAAAATTGTACTTATGAAAAGTACAGTTATTTCATATATAGGTTTGTTTCATTCAGTACAATGCATATTGCAAGAAAATTTGCATCTCAAACTAACACATGATGAATACTGTGAAAAAAGTAACGATATACAACAATTCATTAATCATCAAGGCATTAAAGTATCCACAAAGCTTTAAAAGAATTTTATGGACCATGTTATACTTTTATGTCCCAACCGAAGGGCATAAGTAAATTTAATATTGAATACTAACAAAACTGATATGTCAGCGTCTTTAAAAACTTAGTTAATATAAATAAAATAAATAAATAAATAAATAAATAATCCCTTTAGTTAATAAGCATCTCCCCTGTGTTCAGCAGTGATGAAACTACAGGACAGTGCACACAGTCAGGAATACTATCTCAAAGTAAAAAAGTGAATTGCTTTGTTGCACTTGGAGTACATTGTTGAAGAGTTCACAACTGAGTCACTTGCTCCTAATGTCTTACTAAGGGTTCTCCAAACACAGGAAGTATTGTATTCCTGTGGAGTCTTGTCTGCCACTCCCCTGGAAGAGCTAATGGATGCAAGCACAGCTCTCATTTCCAGGAGCAATGCGGTCCTCCATTTCAGAACAGCGTGAATGCAGTAAGCCATGGAAAGATGTAACTGTTACCTAACTCCAGTTAGAAAGTTTCTCACTCAATTTCCAGAGCCCAAAAAGTGTATCTGTAGAAATATAATGGGATTTAAAGCAAAGAGCCATCATCATGGTATGTCAAATGTAAGAAAAATACAGAATGTGAATTTCTACTTAGTCTTTATTAAATTGATAAATGCAATTGAAACAGTCTCAGCAGACTTGGACTATGGAAAACACTATCAGCTGTCTGGAAAACACATTAAAACTGTTGGTCAACTCTGTAATTGTATATTCAGCTGAAAGTTTGTCACTGGTGCTTTTTGCTGACCAATTCAGCATCACTGGTTAGATCTAACAACATTGTGTTTGTATGCCAAACCTACAATGTCTGTCTTTGCTGCAGTGTCCGTAACACAATATATCAGAAATAGCCACACACAGCAGTTTTCTGCACCTCCTATACCTTTAACTTAATCAGACACAGTGTGACTCACAAACGTCTGAGATCATTTCTTTCTGCTTGTATGAGCTCAGGGAGGCCTCTTTAATTTATCACCAAATAAAGGCACAAATTGCTGGTGCTGGTGATTCTGGTATCAGCCTGCAGTTGTAAGAGTGAGAGACCTATCAGTTCATATGACATTGTCTACTTTACAGCTTTGCTCTTTTTGACTAAATAATCTTTGATTGTTTCACAAAACTCTCTTAACTTCATCACCGCATCACGCCAAACACTAAACAATGTTTATATTTCCACTTGGCTTCATTTGACTTTTAGAAACCTGGATGTAATGCTTCCTTCCATGACTAAATACTTACAAAGTACCCATGTTCAGGTTTAGATTCATTACATACATAAAAGTGAAATATAAAATTCAATGCCAGCCCGTATTTAAAAATAATTTTTGCAGCATCATACTAATGAAAACATAGTGTCACTTTAGAGGACGTACTGTTGGCGTGAATGACAATACAAAACCTATGTGCATCCTGTGCAGTCAGAAAAGCCTGGCAAGGATTTATGACACAGACAAAGGAATTCTTTCAAGGACATGTAGCAAAATAACCTGAAGTTATGAGACAAAAATACAGGACTAAGCAAGACCAGTCTGGAACAGCCTTCCTCAAGCTGGAATGGGCAAAAATGAAATGCACTCAAGGTTGTAATCTTTCACTTCTTTTTTATCTCTGAACTTGATACTCATAATCTAGGAAAAGAATGTGCCACTGCTAGATGAAATTTTACAGCTTTAGAGGGACAGTCAGTGTGAGAACAATTGTACCATCTAGAAGCTTGAGTTACCTTTTGGGGTATTTTTTTTGTTTGTTGTTTTGTTTCTTTGTAGTGGTACCTTTTTGCCGAAGAAGTGGTTTACCAATCACTCCTAAGTGTTTAGTTATGCTCTGTTTTGGAAAGTAAGAGACGACAAAGAGGAAAGACTATGGATCATGAGACAAGAGATTTAAAACCAGCTCCAATTGGTTCACTGTGAAAAATGACAAAAAGTAACACTTTCTGGCTGATACAAGGTTTACTTCAGATGCTCACTATCATTATAGAAAAGGGAAAAAAAATCACATGCAAAGGTCAGATTCTGTCACTATTACTCACATTAGGCACTACCTTAACTTAACATGCCTCATGAAAAATTGAAGTCAAAATAATCTGACACATTATGGCAAAATGCCCTTTATCTAGCTCATACATCTATGAACAGACACTCCAATAAGCATATTCAGGCTTTTAATGTTATTTTTAAAGACAATGTAGTGGACACAATTCTTTCATTCTTTTCCAGCAATTTTAAAGTGATTTTTATTGATATTAGACAAACTATTCCTGACTTTTAATGGTGAAGGATTATGCTAGATTCAAGTGTCTGTATCTGAGATTTAGGAAAATACTTCTTACCACTCAGAGTACTTATCTGAGAAATGCTTTAATTGAACAGATTGTAATTCTAGACCTAATAAAGTAAGCTTTCTCAGATGAAGTAGAATGATGGTTATAAATGTTTAAATTATAACTCAGACACTCCTCCTACATTCTTCTGATGTGAAATGTTCAGCATAAAAGCAGTAAATACTGTCTGGTTGTTATTTTAGTCACTCTTAAAGTATTGATTTTATACTAAACATAAGGAAATTAAAACCTTAAGGTGAAACCAATGTTTTTTCACAAGTTTACAGCCAAGTCAGTAGAAGGTTTGTTTAAAATATCATTCATAGCATATATTGACATTATAATATATCCGCTAATGATCAAACACAAAGGAAGATATAAGTGCACTTTGCTACATATGCACATAAAAAATATTATACATGACTGTTTTAAAATTATATGTTTTAAGTGCTGTGATATTAAACATTTAATAATTTGGCAATTTCTTTCAAAGACAACTATTAAAATTAAGGAAGAAGAGGCCAAAAGTCAGCTCTGCTGAACTTCTGCCTGGTCCTGAAGAGAAAGTGTGTATGGGGAATGAGGATGAACCAATTTCTTCATTTTCTAGGACTAGATGAAGGTCAAATGTCTCCCACCATAAGATGGTGAAGTTCTGAGCTATTTAAACTGAGGCTAGCTGCAGCTAATGATTCTTGATGATAAAAATCTGCTGGAATACTCTATGTCCTTCTTCTACCCAACACCTGGCAACAAATGACCCAGTTTTAGGAGGTATTCAGACTCTACATTTGCCCTATCTACATCTGAGCAATTTTAGACAACAAGGAAAAGCCTATCCAGGCTCTCTCATTCTGCTGTCTGCTGTTTTATGGCACAAAGGCTGAAACAGCACAAGTTATGCAAAGCTTCATTCTGTGCCTGCTTAAGGTGAAGGGTGTGGTTTCACAGTGGTCTACAGAGCACAAGGAAACAGGTACTGTGAATCACACCTTTTCATCTTTGCATCATTTGTAAATTCTGAGTTTTTACCAGGAGCCAGGTCAGATAGCTTATATATCTCATTCAAATGAAGGCTGCAGTATTTACCAACCATCTTTATGGCAAAACTGTTTGAGATTAATGTCCTTGACCAGCAAATCTAGGGATGAGATTAGGCAGAATGGAATTTTAGATTTGACACTGCTGCTAACCAGGTCTGATAAAGGAGTTGCAGAAGAGACTTTCTTAGAGAATACTGCTATCAACAGCCAAGTTGTGCCAGCAGTAGGGGGAACATTCTGCTTCTTCTCTTTGGAATACAAGAGCACATTCCTGTGCTTGTTCCCCCATTCTATTCCTAACACACAGAGCAACTACTTTTTCAAGATGAAGCCCTATCCAGAATTTCCTTTTGCCACATTATTAAAGGCAGTGCATATCACTATTAATATACATCTTCATCACAGTAGAATAGGTTCAATTTTGATTTTGAGAAGATGTCCTTGGGGAAGACAAGACCCTTGGGAGGCTGGGACTTGGCTGCAGGCCCTTCCATCAGCTCCCTACTAAAGTGTGAAAGAGGCCTCATCTACATTTGTGTGTCTGAACTGAGGATCCAATACAATTTTATCAGGAGGCTGGACATTTACAAGGTAGTTAAGTATGCAACATGCTTAAAGAATTGGACTAACTCCTCTTTAATTACCCCATTTCTTCTATCTCTCTTGCTACAGATCTGAAATTATCTGTATTGCTTCTCTACTCCTGAAATACATGAAAAATTTTTAAAGGGGGAGATTAAGAGCTTAAGGAAACTCATGACAATTTCATAGGTTCCACTGTCAAATTCTCCTACTTTTTTACTTTGAAAGTCCAACCATCTATCTTGAGATCCTTACTATCAGAATAATCTTCCTTTCCAATATTTATCAAGCTCATCACTGACCAGGGTTTTGTTAACAAATGTGGGAATGAATGCACAGACGCACAACACAAAAAAAGCAAATTAATTTTGCAAAGGCAAGAAGTAAATTCTCACTGTATGCTTACAAGTGGGAGTTGCTGTCTCAGTTTGATAAGAAAGATACAGAGCATTTTCCTCAAAATTACAGCTATTCTTTTTTTTTCCCCACATCACAATGAAGTTTCAATGAGTTAGTTTATCTGAGTAGATTGGTTTATGAATTGCATTAATTAATAACTGCATTCTTTGAAAAATATAACCAGCTCTTTAGCATGTGTCCCAATCTTTTCTCTGTCTCAAATGACACTAAAAAAGGAATAAAGTACACTTTTATCAGTAATGCTCCTTCACTATAGGAACGTAAATGATAATTTGAAGCCTCTGAACACTGATTGCAGTTGCTCACTGGCAGCAAAAAAAAAAAATTTAAAAAAAAAAGTGAAAGTGGTTGTTTGGGTCAAAATCCCCCAATTGCCAGTGATGTTTAAATATTTCATCTTTAATATTAATATTTCATCTAATCAAAAATTTAAAAGTTACCCATAACACTACTGCCTTGACTGCACTGCCCTGTAGAGAAAAGTAAAGATGATGACATAAGGGGAAACAGAACACATCACCTGACTAATCCACATCCCATCTCAAACATGGTGAGTCCTGGTTAACAATACGTTAGATATAAATTGAAGGAAATATTCTCAGGTACCACATAGTGAATTGAAGTAATGCGCAAAAGTTGCTGCTGAAAAAACACAATGCTTGAGTAAGTTGTCCACAGAAAACTGACATATTTTTCTTTGGGCTTAGATATCCATAGGAAACTTTGGAATTTCAAGCAATTAAACCTTTCCAGGTAAAACACCTAGGAAGAAAAAGTTATATCTGAGCATATTACATATTAGTTACATAAATTACAGATTTAAACAGTTGTGATTTTGTATTTACTCCAAAATCAACAAATAATTTTAAAGTTGCAATTATGAGCAATCTAAACTTACTACATAAGTAATATACAGTTTATTTACCAAAAATAATTTTGCCTATTACTACATGCATCCACACAGGACTGGGACCTTTCCCTTCTGCCTGGCATATCTTGACCCAAGAACAAGGAAAGAGGGATTAAGGCAGAGTCTTGACACAATATTTCAGACAGATATTGCTGTTCTTTCCTTCCTTAAGCAAAAGGGGTGGGATGGATATTGCAACTCTTATGAACACTTCTTGAGAAAAAGACACTGCAAGAGAAATTATGCTTACATTCCTGGCTCTACCAAAAACCAAAATCTGACTCTTAAGATGAATTACAAGTTAAATAATCAGCATTTTAAAATGTGTACTGTGGATAAATCTTATCTTGAAGATGATACATTTCAAAATTCTAATAAAAGATGATATCTGAGATATAAAAATGAACAATAAGATCACATATTTTACCCTACAAAAACAATAAAAACTAACTGCTCTGTAACATTTCAGTCAATATAGCAATGCAATCAAATTTATAACTTTGGTAAAGAGGCTCAAGAAAACCTAAATAAATTATTTCATGAAGTATTACAGCAAGAAACACTTGAAGAAAACTGAAATGCAACTGATTAACTAAAGAGAACAACGACAAAGAATTGCTAAGAATTAAATGCCAGGACATAGCTCTACAGGATCTGTGAGGGCAGTCACATTATTTACCAAACATCAAGGTATCTCCATGCCCTGCATGAAGGGCTCTGTGTTTCTCTGCTTGCAAGACAAGAGTGTTCAGGCTTCTAAGTGGTGAGCAGGATTGTGTGGGGTTGGAAAGACTTTTGCCAATCTCCCCCTCCACACCAGCTCAAACATCTCTTACCTTGGCAGCGTTCCAGAGATGTGCCAGTGCATCTCCATGCCCACAGCAGAGCTACACCGCTGGTTCTTGGGGAAACACTCTGCTGCTTCATGGGTTTTGTAAATAGAGATTTCAATAATACTCTTTTGGTTTTATACCCTTAGATCTGAAATACAATGCAATAACTTCTGGATCTTGTCGACTTTTTTGGTGAAATATAAGCAAATACTGCCTTTTGTTGTAGACACTCCGTGATTCTGCAGTACTACAGGTAGCACACACACCGTGCAGATAAACCGGTGTTTAGAGCAGCACTATCACAGATTAATCCCAATCCCAATCCTAATCCTAACCTGATGGACCATTGCTTACCCTGTATTTGAAGATCAATCACAAAGCCTCTTGAGCACAAGTAAAATCTGAATTTTAAGAAATTTCAGGGCTCCTTATTTTGCTTACAATTTCAGATAGACACAAGGAGGGCACATAAACCCATTCAGTAATCATTCAGTGAGTTGTGGTCACAAAACACCTCTTTTCTTCTTTATCCTTTTGTTTTACATTTAATTTGTGTGGACAAATCTTACAATAAATTTATTTTATTTACTCAATGAATGATGTTTTAGGCAATGCAGTCTTCTTATGGTTAAGCAATGTAAAATAAATATATGGCTTCAATTCTGTATTGCTGAGCACTAAAAATTAATTACATTATGAATTATGTAATAATTCCACAAAATCATTTGTTAAAATCAGGTAACAATATATCAGTCATTATGTATGGTAATAACCAATTTTGAGATGAAGGTGTTAGAAAGTATAACAAATATTTCATAGCAGTGATATTTAATTTAAAAAAGGTTAAAAAAAAAAAAAGAAATCAAGTGTTTGAAAAACCTTCTGTCACTAAGCTGCCATCCAGAGCTGTAGCCTGGAAGTCACTTACTGACACCACACAGCCACAAGGTTGTTGGCACTTGGCTCTACTGAAAATTAAAAACATGAGACTAAAGGGGTAGAAGGGATGTAAAAATGCAGCCAGTGCATGCCACTGCTGAGTGCATGCCATTTCATAGCCATAATTTAAAGAGATCAGAAGTGGAAAAAATGAAGGCCAATAAAAATGGAAAATGTTAGATTAATGACACAGTCATTAAAATAAAAAAGGTGGAGTTATATGAGGAATGGATCTTATTTGAATTATTGAAATTAAAAAAGTTATTGTAACAATCATTCTAAAAATCACATTTTACTAAGTTCAAAGAAGGAAGAAAAAAATAGAAATCTTCATGGGAATATTTCAAATTGTCAGTGGCTTTAAAAAAGTGATTTAAGATTTTCTCTTGTATCTTCTCTTTCAATTTTAGAATTTTAGTTGCCATATATTATAATGGTATTTTAGCTATAAAAGTAGTTTTCCACTCACTGTTCTCTTGCCTTTCAGGGAGACAAACAGTTTTTCTTTCCTCTAAATGAGCACAATAAAATGGGTAAGCTGTCTGGGGAAAAAGAACCCAGACAAACTGGTGGTATAAAGCTCAACAGAAAAATGTGGTACAGGGAAGAGGCGATCTAAAGCATGTTTACTGTATGCCACGTAATTTATTCTACTAGTCATGTTAGAATAAGAGTTTCTCACTGCTGAATTATCATTAGATTTTGTTCAAAAACAAACCCATTGTTACCGCTGTCCCTGACACTGTACCTTAAAGAAAGTGGGGGAGAAAATTTGCATGTAAAACTGTACCACGAAAATAATAATTCTGTAATAAATAGTTAAACAGGGATTCTAAAAACCTGGGGCCAAATCTTGCTAATATTCCCTACAAACCTGCTGCTACAAGCTCTATGCATGTCTATATGCATTTTAGGAGACTAATTTTCAGCACTTCAGTAAGTATTCTTCTATCTTCTTGCAAATCTTCCTGATGTATCAATAGAACTATCAGTTATGAAAAGATTGATATCAAGAGTCATCTAAATGAAAAATAGAATAAAAATGCAAACTATGGATGCATTTAGAAGAACCAAAGCTTCACAAGATTTTCCTCTCCCTAGCTGATGTAGGCAAACCAACAGATTGTCTTTCTGTCAGGCAAACCCTGATGGAGATAAATGTAAAGGCTGGAGTGCATGCCTAATTTTTACACACAAGCTGCAACCAGACCATGGATTTATGCTTCAAGGCAACCAGATTTCTCCTTGTGTACTCTTACAAACTGCTGCTGCACTCAGTTCATCTTGTTTAAACGCCTTTAAAACCACACACAGGCTCTGCCCCCTCCTCCACTCCTACTAATTATATACTTTTTGTTTGAAGAAGCAAGCCCTTTATTGCTCATAATTTTAACTATCACTTGCTTAGGCACCTTCTACAGATCAATAGCACATAGTTAAGTGGATGAAAAGGCTAAATGTGATTGTCATTTGCAATTCAAGGTTGCATGTTTCCCCCCAACACCTTAAACTTTTAAGCGCTGAGCTTGGATTTCATTTTAGAATATTAAATTCCTGTTGCAGGTATACAGTAGCTGCACATTCAAAACCTTTTGTCTTAAATTAAATATCTGTCATTTTTTTAAGGCCAGAATACTGGCATAGGTTGTAATAAAAACTAGCATCCAACCTGCAATTTTACAGATTCCATTGCTGGTGGCCATACATCTTTGATGGCAAAACTACATTGGTTGTAGCGCCATAAAATCAATAAATATTAACCTTTTCTGACACTTTCTGCACGGATGCTTTATCAGTCGCTGTCAGGTGATAGAACAGTCAGTGATGTACTGTATTTTTCGGCTCAGAACCCATACCAAACTAAGAAATCAATGCAGATTAACAAGCCTTTAAATACAAAAATTGGCAATGAAATTTTGGTTTTATGCGATAAAAATTAAACCAAATCACAATACTGCAGAACCATAAATCTATTAAAAATATTTCTAAAAAAGTGTGAAATGTAAATACAGTATTTCTGTGGAAAATTGGTCACAAAAATGAAATGAAATCAGTTTTATATTTCATGACTGACTTATCTATTACAGCTTACAAAATTAAAAATGTACCCAATAATAACAATCCTGTATCTCAGTATCATTTAGAAACTCAGAGCTCTTGCCTTGCTGAGAGATACTCATAACCATTCAATACATTTAAAACTCAATTTCTAAACAACGCAAGCAAAAAAATAAAGGTTTACTGGAAAGTGAAAAGACACCATTTAAGTTATCTCCCACCTCCTATAACTGTAACAATAACCATGTTTAGACCTAAGCATCTTAAAGCCTAAGGCCTTTAATTATTGGAAAACATCTTGTTGTGTACAATCCATACTGTAGCAGGGTACAGATTGAAAACTTGGATTAGTTCTATTTCTCCCTGTCAAAAACACTGCAATTTCTTCTATATAACACTGTACTTGTTTACCAGAGCATTAGAAATTATATTTACTCATATGTAAGTCACATTAAATTTTTTATTAAAATATGACCTAGTCAGATAGCATTGCCTTTCCAAAAGACTTCAGGCTTCTTAAAAACTACCACAAATCTTGAAAGCCTAGGACATGTTTTCTTATTTCTTCAAATATGGAATCTGGTAGTAAATTCTTGAACAATGGCTATATGGTCTATCTATAGTCAGAAAATCCTGAAAAATAAGGACTATAATTTGGCTCTATTTATTCTATTATGGCTATCCTATAGCCAAAGGCTATCCTATAGGCATGGCTATACTATAGCCAAAGCCTATTAGAACTTATCTGTAGTTTTAAAATCTATTATCAAGTTCCTTTTAACAATGCAGGTGGAGCATTGGTGTATGGGCAACAATTACTTTCTTTTCAAAGTAAGAGATAGTACCTGAAACACTAAAGTAAATTAGTAAAACCTATTGAAAAATCAAACATTAATGTTCCATCAAATTTTAGACATATATAGGCCCAGTGAAATCAGTGGCAGGTACACAACAGTATTTGGAGAAACAGTGAACTGCTTTGGGAAACGCAATACAATGCCATGGTATGCAAATGAAACATAAATTCAAATACACTAAAAGCTTTATCAACATAAACTTTATATTTTAAACTGAAGTACAACTTTAAATTTGCCGTTTCTTTCTATAACATCTGCAATTCTAGATTAGCCAAGAAAGAGACCTACTTCTGCCAATCAGAATCAGGAGCAATCAAATTGCAAATTCTACAATGATTTCTTTAAAAAAAAAAACATTGGCAAAAATAACTTTAATCAGCTCAGTTTATCTGTTAATGCTAATATTAAAAGGATCTGCATTTATTTTGAAAATCATCCATAAGAAAAGAAAGAAAAAGCAAAGCTGTGAATTTTAAAAAAGATGAAGTCTAGAAGTTGATAAAATTTAAAAATAATTTTAAAAAATCATTATGCCTAAACTTCTTTCATGTTACAATGCGGAGATCACACTTCAAGCTTACTTCTGTATAGCAGAATTCCCTCAGAAAGATGGCACTGACATTGCAAAGTGGATAATCTTTAGATAGGGAGCCACTTGTGCACCTGCACAGCCACCTTTGGAAAACCACTTCACCAGAGTCTGAGTTGCCTAATGGAAAAGCATCCCTCCATAACCAATCCTTTTTTCCCATTTTTGGTGACAAGATGGCAGCAAAATTGAAGTACTTTCAGAATCAGGAGTTCTAGTGTCTCCATCAAAGTGTCATTTGCTCTCTCTGCTTTCCAAGATCCTCAGGAGCCTTATACTGGTTATACCAAGTTAAAACCATTTACTCTGTGTCCCTGAGTACTTGGCCAATATCCCAAACCTGACCATATCTTTCTGCAATCGGTGTGGACTGTTGCACACCAGTCATCAGATATGACAATAGCTTTATTTATCAAAAATGGTCTATTTATTGCGAATTTTAGAATGATTGCCTTTTATAATTTAAAAATTGATATCTCAAGACATTACAAGAAGTATATGCAAACAGTCGGTCACATACACACCTCAAAGGTTTGAAGGAAACAGCATATGCAACAAAATCCCCACACACAACTACAACAGAAAACAGAGGATTGTGTTCCCCTGTCTTAGCCCTCTTGATCTGTACTACAAGTACGGCTGTGCTGAATTACAGAAAATTGAGCTTTCATTATTTTCGTAGGCTGATAAACCTCTGACTTCACGTTTCAGGATTTTCGTTTGAGAGGATAGAAGCAAACACAAGCGGCTCAGCAAATTTTACTGACAATTTTGATAGTAGCTGAATTTGCCCATAGGAAGGTGGACTACAAAAGAAAGAGTCAACAACAATTAATAGAACACTGAATACTGTTGTAACAGTACGGATTTGTAGATAAATCCTTACTAGACGAGGCTAATGTGAGTTGACTAGAAGCAGCTTTATCCCACAGGCACTTTGTGGTGGTGATATGCACTAATATGTGAGGACTCCAAATGTTTCACCACGGCTTTTCCTTTTTAATTTTACATTACTCAAACACTCCAGAAACCACTAAAACTATTTTACTGAGTGTACAATTGGTTGTTTATTAATTCCTAACTTCAAAATCTTCAAATACAGTTCGGAATTTTGGATACATATGCCAAATCCAAAATCAATGTTACATTAAAAATGTTTGCATAAAACCTTTCGATGTATCTTGAGATAACATGATAATCAGTTTTAACTTTCTTGCTCTCAATAGATGCTTTCATTTTATGTTTCCTCTAGATACTATTGCTTCAAAGTAGGTAAATTCTTTTAAATCTCCTAAAACCTGTTTTCTGAAAACTGTTATCTACTATTAGTTCCCAGACTGAATAAGAAGTACCATTTTGGCAAGGTATAAAAGAAGTAGGAGCATAGTTTAGCATGTAGTATGGTAGTTATCTTAATGCCTTCTTTGTAAGTACATTATACACTGTAATCCACAACTCTTACAGAGCAACCCACTCTTTTAACTACATGATAACTACTAATAAAAACCTCTTCCATCAACAATAATCTAAGTTTCTGAAATGTTTTTTAAGCAGGGATTGTGACAATCCGTAACTCAACATCTTTAAATACCATAGAAGTACACTTAACTGCCATGCACAAACATGTTCAGCAACTCTGCTTTTGGATGTCAGGCACCTGCTCTACTTCCCAAAGCCAAGGAACTGGAACTGCACCCACTTAAACCAGCAGTACCTTTCATCCAGACATGCGGAACCTGAACCAGTGATCTGAATTGTCTGAAGCCCAGAGCTTTTAATAATGCTCAGGTTCCTATGCAATTTATATGAAAATTGCACTCACTTTAAGGTCTCTTTTTACTATCAGAGAAAATTATATGAAAATCATATTGTAATGACTCAGAGAATGAAAACATCTGTATTAAATCTGCAGTGGTTACTTAAGTACAAACCATTTCTTTGATGTTAGTTATTGATGAGCACATACTCATTCCAATAAATGCAAGACATGCATAAAATATCTTACATTCAGAAGATGTACTAAGAAAAAGGGGTTCCCCACTAACTGGCCAGCTGGGAGTTAAGAGACATGATATCTATCTCTATGGCTTTTTGACATGATACAAGAATTATAGACAGCCGACATGCAATGTATTTATATGAGATATAGTTTCACATTATGCTCTTATATGTTCACCAAGAAAGTGAAGCAATCTTTCTTCTGTGAGACTTCTACCTATCTTCATTTCCTTTAGTGCAAACAGTTATAGACAAGCTCCTTTCTGAACTGATAATTTTTTAGAGGTCATTCAGCCCATAATTTCAGGTCCTAGTCACTATCCTGATGGTCCTTCTTAGGAAATTGGACCCAGTGGGAACGTTTTTTCCTTCTGCTTAGTCTGTGGGTCAGCATTTTCCTTCCCTTGTACTTCTTAATTCCCTTAAGTGGCAATTATTTAAGGTAGAGTTAGAGAAGGTGCAATCTACATTCATCCAATAAAACCTAAATATTAAAAAGGACAGAAAAATCCAGCATGGTTACTAAGGATATATGGGAGAGCATTTAGCATTTGAAAGGTACCAAAGATGTGGTAAATGAAAAGATGGAAAAAATTATGAAGAACTCTTGGAAGTAAAATAGAAATTAGAAGTACAAAAGAACACGAGTATCAGACAGACAAGACATCCTACTTACAAAGGTCAAGACTCAACATGTCAAGAAATTAATGGAAAGTCAGTGCAGCACAGATTGGATTAATGAAAGCAAACAAAAAGAAAGTCTAGAAGAAATTTTTAAAATCAGCATGGAATTGCAATGATTTGTGATTCATTGGAGCAATTATTGCTGAGGGCTCTTCACTCATGACCTAAAGCAGTAAAGCACTGAGCACACAACCAACACTATGATTCAATCTCCCATACCTATGTTCTGGCTTTGGCTCAGGTATTTAATTAATTTACATCACAGTAGCTGATATGTGTTGGATTTGAGCTGGAAGCAGCATCATAAGGATGATTTTGCTAGTCCTGAGCAGCATTTGCACAAAGTCAAGGCCTCTTCTGCTCCCCACCCCACCAGCGAGGAGGCTGGGGGTGCACAAGGAGTTGGGAGGAGACACAGCCAGGACAGCTGATCCAGCTGACAGGAGGGAAATTCCAGACCACATGGCATCATTCTCAGCATGTAAAGTGGAGGGGAAAAGCAGCAAGTGGGGGGGGATGTTCAGAGTACTGGCATCTGTCTTCCCAAGCCACCATGACATGCCACGGAGCCCAGCTTTCCTGTAGATAACACCTGCCAGACCATGAGATGTGATGAATTAATTCCTTGTGCTGCTTTACCTAATAAACTGCCTTTATCTCAGACTAGGAGATTTCACACTTTTACCCTTCTGATTCCCATTATCCCTCCACTGGTGGAAATGAGTGACTGGGGCATGGCACTTAGTTGGTAGCTGTAAACCACAACAATGTTGGCACTTTCCTGATTCTGAAATTACTTGCTATTATTTGTGCAGTAAGGAAACTACGTCTAACAAGCAAGTAATCTCGTGTAACATAAAAAAATGTAAAACTCAAAGACTCACGAGCAGATTTAAAAATGCTAATCATTTAGGTTATTTATCAAGAATTATTTCAGTGCAGATTGCTGGGATGCTAGTAACATCTCACAGGAAAAACAAAACAAACAAAAAAACAAACAAACAAAAAAATCCCAAACCATAAAGTGTCCCCAAAAAATGCACAGCCACAGAGAAAGCCATGAAGAGGTGTTGGCATTATGTAGGCAAAATACACCCTGCTATGGCTATTTGAATATAGTGCCCATAGGTCTTCAAAGTACTGTTCCAGTCTGCAAGTGATGAAATAATTAGTTCATAAAGGAGATAGTAGGGTTGAGAAATTTATAATTTAGGTTTATTTATAGATATTTATTATTTATATTTTCATTGGAATTAATTTTTTAAAAAAATATTTATACCACAGACTAGGAATAAATAATTATTTTCAATACAGTTTAAATGTATAAGTTATTAAATAAGCTTTACCTACTATTATATTAAAAAATTACCATACATGTTAAATCAAAATGTTAATTTTATTCTTTAAGTTGCATCTTATATTTATTTTATATTTACTTTAATGAAAATAAAATACAAGATCTTTATATTTCTTAGAACTCCATCATAACTTCCCTGGATGACAGACTAAGAGATCTACTCTTAAAAATGTATAATAGGGAAGCAATTTAAGTGTTCAGAGTACAGGACAATCTCCACCTAAAAATATTCTGAATTATTCCTAGGCACGATACATCTTTATTTTTTGTTCCTATTGTAAGATTATTATCTTTCTTTTCATTTGTTTAAAAAGTTTCCTTGATGACCCTGTTATTCCATTTTTGATGCTTTTCTCTGAATTTTAATATGTTGATATTCCAATACTAGTATTTTCTTTTATTATTTACATTTGCCACATAGTATTATATATATATATCTTCTAGCACAATTAAATATTTTTGCCTTTCTAGATGGCTGTCATGTCTTAAGGGCTTTCTTCTACTTCTGCACTTAAATATTTCAGCCTTGCTTTAAAAGTTTTATGTTAGGATAGCCTATTTTTAGCTCCAAATAGGCAATAATGTGGCTCGTTCTTCATGAAGGATATTTTATCTATTAATATAATGAAATAGTATCTTGGAGTAAGATTACCTTCTTTTCATTGATGAACCTGACATCCTTGCAGAGGCACCAGTCTTTATGGACACCAGCTGGGATTCAGCATGGGCAATGTAAGGAATTCAGCAGATGCCTGTCCCAGGGTATTTTGTGGGCAAAATACCCTTGGAGGTAAAAGGGTACTTTGCACGTGCTTTGGCGTTTTGAGGGCAGATACAAAGTGGGCATTTAAGGGTTCAACAAAAATTCAGACCTGAAGAGAGTTCCTCTCTCACCCACTGTGGCACGGCCCTCTTGCGGGCCACCCAAATAGTTCCAAACTTTGGAAACTAGAATGCCTCAGAGAGGAATGATAGGCAAGGAGGTGCACACCAACACCCAGATTAAATATTAAGATATGGGCAAAGAGATTCATCTGCTCAGGAGCAATAGCTCACACCGCAAAAATCAGTCGCCCTGTTACAAATTGGGATAGTTTTCAGAAAAGGAACAATTGCTGCTAGGAGGGCTGTGGACAGAAAGACACTGAAAAGGTTTTGGTGCTATACACAATATGGAACCCCCCATGCAATGGCCCTGCAGCTTATGGCACACAACAGGACACCCATTACACCTCCATTGAGCAGAGCTATTGAGAGGGGTTTCAGACTTTGGTCTAGGCAGTATTTTCCTTTTCCTTTAAAGCTATATTCTCAACACCTTATCTTTAGTGAGACTGATTGGCTTTCATTCTTATCTGAGAATACCATTCACTTAAAGGATGTAACTAATATTAATAGTGGTGGGTTTTGAATATTAGATGATGTAATATTTGCATCAAAATATTTCAACACCTCCTTTCATGTCACTCAGCAGGAATATATGCTGATTGTTCAGGAAAAGCAACTAAGGAACTGTAAAAGGAGTCCTTATGCTCTTCAACAGCAGCAGAAAAAGCTATATCCTAGGGAAAAAAAAAAGACAAAGTACTTTCACGAACTCAAATTTTTTTTTCTATTTCATTTGCTACCTAGAAACAACCAACTCTGATGTCATGACCACCCAGATAAATATACTGGCTATGGAAGCTCTGCTAGGTATAAAATGCCTCCTAATACATGACAGTTCTAAAAAAAAAAAAATTACTTAGGGTTTTTTTTTTAAACATAGATTAATCTTTCCTGAAACACAATAATACATAATCTACATATGTTAAAAAGAACCTGGCTTTATCTTTTACAAACAGAAAATCATTTATACTAGGTTTTTATTTCAAGCGCACACTAAAATTATTATTCTTCACAAAAGAAGAAAGGGAGTGTCTGCCAATCAACATGACATGCTATTGAAAGACTGGTACTAATAGCTATGACAAGAGCAAACCTGCTTGAAGCAGAGCTGCTGCTGCCTTTTTCTTTTTTAAAAGTATACCAGCCATCAAAAATAATGTTTTATCTGACTAGAAACCCAAGCAATATTTTGCTGCTGTAAAAGCTTGCACCTGATTTCCCTATATCTAGCAATGACAATTTTAATATTGTTTCAAATGACAGCATTTAAAGTGTTTTATTTAAACACTGATAAAGATTAAGAACATTAACTATAAAAAAAAGAGTTAAATATGCTTGCAAACAAAACTGTGTATCTATTGTTTGGAGGTTTTACATCAGGTATGAATTACAAGTTTGCATAAGTACTCAACTGACTTGTATTTCCATTGCTTCATTGATAAATAGCACTTACTGATTTTATATTTTTGTAGTTTGATAAATTGAGAAAGTATGGGAGGAAACAGGCTTTTATTGTTTCATTTTTCCTATTTTTTAACTCTATCTTTTCTACTAAAGAATCAAAAGACGCTAAAGAAAGAAGTAGCAAAAAATATTTAGAAGTAGAAAAGCACTAGGATACTAGTATAATTGCTATATTATCAGGTTCTGTGTGTCCAATTCACATTCTGAATAAGTCTGCAGTTTCCATTTGGTAATACAGTTATACCTTGATAAAATCACATAATAGATCACACCATAACTTTTAGCAATCAATTTTTTTTTTCTTAATAATTTGATAAATGTAGCTGTCAAGTGGGATAAAGATCACAATTTTATTTGGGATTAACTATTTGAACTTTCAGAATTCCATTCATGAATATTGCAACTGTTACAGCTGATAGGATCACAATTTTGTCCCTTGTTGATGATGCAATCATGCTGCAGGTTGCTGGTACAGCCCTGTTTCTCAAAAGCTAAAGAAACTGAAAGAGAAATGTGTGGAAAGCATGGCCTTTTGAAAAGTGCACCTAAAGTTTGCAAAAATACTTTTAAAACATATATAAAAGAGGAGACAATAACACAGTAAGGAACTGCCAGGGAAAAGAGCAGAATTTTATATGGATTCTTCAAACACATTAAACAAAAAAATACATGTTACAAGATATTTTATCAAGGATTTAATAACATACCAGAAACAAACAGTTGGTGTATTTTCCCTTCAGGCTCAAAGAGAGTAAGAATTTAGTACTGATCATGGTAATGTTGCCTCTCTGAGAAAGAACACTTTGGACTTACCTGTCTCCTCAGCCATTCCACTGCTATCAAAACACCCAAACACTTTAGATTCACAAACACAGCCCTTACCAGGAGGCTGTAGATTAACACTGTTTGAAGATTTAAGAGCAGAAAGGACCATTAGATAATAGTCTGACTTCTGGTATATCAAAGCCCCTTATGTTTTGCAGTGAACCCAGCAACCTTGGGCCCTCCTAAAAACTATTTTCCAGAAAGACATCCAGGCTTCTCAAGGCTCAAAGGAACAGAACAAGAATAATTTCTTTTGCTCGTTGCTGCCAGAGCACAATTGACCTCATATTTAAGTGTTTGCACCTTGTTTCTCATTTCAATTTGTCTGACTACGCTTTCAGTAACTGATTTTTCTTAGGCTTTTCTCAGCTAGACTAAGAGTAGCTCATGTCTGATATTTTCTCCCTGTGAAGCAACTCATAGACTATAATCAAGTACCTATCTATCATTTGGTCATGAATTATGTAACTCTTCATGAACACTAAGCGTTCAATCACCACGTAGGCAGCCAACTGCCAAAACACAATCGTCACGAGCTTTGTTCTCTGAATGCCCAACCCCAGAGGCACCTATAATTTTCACAGAGGCACAGGCACACAAAGCTGTACTTCCAAGCCTTCCCCAAAACATGTCTGTGCAGAGCAGGGAAGCACCTCACACTTTTAGTTCCATCAGGATCCGTAGGAGTAAGCGATCCTCCACTCCTACTCATGGGGCTATGGGTGGTAGACTCTCTCACCACACGCTGGAAAATTTGAGTGCTTTGCAAGCACTGTCACAGAAAAAAACCCTCAAACCTTACCAAAGAGTACAACGAATTGAGCTGGCTTCGCTCATTTATTTATTTATTTATTTAAATGACTTCCAAGAAGTATTTGGCATGACTGCTAATTCTAAATTAAACATCACCAAATTTTCTATTCAGTGCATTAAGCAGTCTCCTAATCACATAATTGACATAATTGACTGTCATGAAGCCATTTTCCAGCAAGAGCTTTGTGGCTCAAACTATGCAAGCATTGCACCTATTTTGCACTTGAGGAAACTTGTACAAAAAAGCGGGACCATTATATCTTTTGCTCAGTGAAAAACTGGGTTATTCTGACTTCTAGAGTAGCATTCATTCTTGGAAATCATCTCCACTTTTTATAGTACAGCATGGAAATAATGATATGGAAAAAACCGCTCAGTATCACCGCATAACTTTCAACATTATCACAAAACCAATAATGAGCAAACTGCTTCCCTTCTCTCTGAAGAGCCTTTTGCTTATAATCAGTTTAGTATCCACAGACAGCTCCTATGGCACACTGTGAGATGCCATGAACTCTGCAGCTATTGGAATACTGGAAATGTTCAGGCATAGATATTACACTGTTTGGACATAAATAATGCATCACAATAGTATCACAGTGTTCGTAAGACAAGAGGTCCTAAATGATGAACATTTAGTTCAAACTGAAATTATCACCACCCAAATGATGCTGCTCCAAAGCAGACAAAGCACCAAGAAAGAAAACTGGAATACTGATCCCTTGCAAGATCTTCCACAGGCATGGGCCCTTCTCCTGTCCCACTTGACGAAGTATTCAGGTTCAGTTCAACTCAGTATTGCAATGTAGCATCAGTTAGAAGAAAACACATTCAAGAATTTTGGAAATGCAATGCACACAAGAATCAAAAGACATCTTCAGTTTGCTTTCAGACTCACAATTCAGACAAGCCCACAGTAAGAAATTAATTTTTTTTTAATCAAATAATTTCATTTTCAGAAAAATCACTAAAATTATAGTCAGTAACATGATATGACAATTCGCTCATCTGTTGCATTAATTTTCCATCTGTAATGACATACATTCAGATTTGCATGTGGATAGCGAGAATGTACACAAACAGCTCCCACTAGAACCAAATTTCTATCACTTACACACTACCTGCAGGATTCCTGAGCTTGCTAGTAAGCCCAGTTCTGTTCTTAGAACAGCTATAAGATCTATCAGTATCTTAAATGTGGTTTTAAAAAGAAAATAAATTCATATTGTGGATAATGGAAAACAGTCTCTGGATTCCTGGCTGTTTTTCCAACAAACTTTCAATTTTAACACAGACTTCTGAAGAAATGGGTCGGGGAAAATCAAGAAATAGGCACCAAGCTCCTACACAACAACAGACAGACATTTTAAAAAACAGATCTGATGATTTGTATGAAAATTAAGGTTAAACGCATAAATTGGTCTTTGAAGTGTGGCCTAGCAAATTCAGTTCACAATTTTATGTGAACTGCGTACATCTTTGTTGGCTTGTCTGCATTAAAGGCCTGCTGTTAAAATGCAGTAAATTTTAGAAGTTAAAGACAAAAGTATAATCCAGACTGTTATTGTTTTAAAATATGTAAGATTTATAAGGAATATATTTGTATTGTCAAATATCTCCCTCTATGACAGAGGGAACCTATTGCAAAAAGAGGAAAGAAAGTCTGAAGACTTGGCTTTCTGGCATTTCTATATACCAATTTAGAACAGAAGTGCTATCACTTTGCAATTACAGTATCATTCTCACGAATGTAAAAGCCAACTTCTTTTGCCTTCCATCTTCCTAGCCTCTCCCTTGGAAATGCAGCTTCCTCAAGCTCCTTACTACCATTGACCCCATAAAGCAGTACAGTAGCTGCCAAAGAAAGCTAAATAGAAACTAATATTAGAGCATTACATTATTGTAGCAGGGCATCTCACCACCCACAAGAGCTTATCTGTTTGTTAACCAGCCAGATAACTCAAACAGGACAAGCTGTCTTATAGTGAGTTATTCTGGCACCATGGGGTTAGGATCTTCCAACTGCCAATAAACAACTTACTGATGGAAGTGAGATCTGGAAAGACAAGCCAGGCTTTTGACAGACAGACATTCACTTTACAACTGTAAGAGCCACACCAAACTTTCACAAAGCAGAAATCTTCTATACATTTCCCTGGAAATGTATGGAGTTTCTCCCATGAGTAAGGATGTCTGCTTTGTGGGTACTCCCCAGGGATTTAGTGAAGGAATGTGCACATTATCATGGTTTCAGTGATAAGTTAGATTTGACTCCTAATCAATACTGTTTCTTTTCCTAGCTCTAATATAGGTACCTTGATATTTTGCATTTTTATGTTATGCTGTAATCTACTAGTAGTTCTTTTTAGTTTTATACTGTGTAGTAAGTGACTCTGATCAAGATCTTTTATCTGCTATCTCTTGTCTGTTTAATAAATAATTCATTTTATAAATAGATCTGACTTGCCATCATAAGAACTTGCAGGCCAGGGTGATTCCTTGAACTTAAACTGGTGCCAAAATCTGAGGCTAAGGCTTGTCTGAAGCTTCCACTCTTCCTGCAACACTTACAAAGAGCATTAAATTTAAATTAGAAATCCAACTGTCAGTGTTAATTTCACAGACAAGAAACAGACTTGACTTTTACTCCCAGTCACATCCTGAAGGTACTCAACAGCTCCGCTCTTGATGGACTGTGGTGAAGGAGTTTCTGCCTGTCCTGAAAAGTGGCTGGATTTGGTGCCTGTCTCTTTGCCAGAGACTTATTCTGTTTCTATCTGCTCAAAAAGCAAAAGGGCTG
Organism: Brachypodius melanocephalos; assembly: GCA_013398615.1. Taxonomy (NCBI): domain Eukaryota; kingdom Metazoa; phylum Chordata; class Aves; order Passeriformes; family Pycnonotidae; genus Brachypodius; species Brachypodius melanocephalos. The sequence continues at coordinate 584,773 of VZSR01001854.1, read as the reverse complement.
GCTTTCCTGTTACAAAGCAATATTAGAACATAAAAGACAGACATATATGTTTAAGTTAAAAAAAAGAAAAAAAATCAATCTTGTATGACACTTTCATACTCCTATCATCCTAAGGGGTTCTATGTTGTGCTGTAGATTCTCTGTGGGTGCAGCCAATGACCAATAATTCATCAGTAACGGTGAACCAGACACAGAACAAATCTTATTTTTATAAGGGATGTTAGCCAGGGCACAGGAGTTGTCCTTCATTCCTCCATCTTCTCTAAAACCTTTAACTCTCAGATGTCCAGCAGTTAGAAACAGATTGAAAAGAAGAAAAGAAACCTCCCTTAATTTAACTATGGTATGAATACACAATTGTCACCCAGGTTCCTCTTTGATAGTGTTTTTTTTTGAAAGGAAAATACAGTATCATCCTTTCAGCAATGGGATTATGCAAACAATATTTCAAGACTTTTGTTGTATACCAGTTCCAGGTGAGCCTTGCAATCAGTAGGTGACAATCTGTTCTTGCTAGTCCTAATATATTTGCACAGTACTCTGTTTAGTGCAAGGGGATTTCTACAGTTTGAGAGTGAATGTATAGAAAAGAAATACCATTAGGATACAACACACTGATGACTGCTTTCCTGTGTTACCAAGACAAGCAAGCTGAACAGTTTTAACCACAGCATGCTGCAATGAACAATTAATTCACCCAGATATAGTCTTAAACTAATAATGAGAAAATGTACATAAAATGTTTGTAATTTTGGAATGTTAGTGATTCTATCACTGCTACAGCTCTCTGTTATATCTGTCCATCTGTCTATTGAAAGCATTTGATTTTTTCATATTAAGTGGGATTACTGTAGTAAAAATCCAACAGTGTCTGGATTTAAGCTCTGAGTTGAATATTCATTTGCTTTAGTGAGAACTATAGTGAAATGTGATCAGTTTTCTGACCTATTTTGAAATTGGGATTCTGCCAACTGGCATTTTGTTTGCACATCCAGATATTATCCACCATATGCTGACATGACATGATGATTGGTTCCAAAATGAAGTGGAATACTTGGCAAATAGAAATATATGGTACAAATAATACACTGCCTCTAGTCAAGAAAGTAAGCAGTCATTTTGAGAAGACTGAGAGGTTTTAAAATAACTACAGTGTACATACTGCACAAAGCTGCATGACAACTCTCCAGGCTTTGCTTTTTTACAGGTATGAGGATATCAAAAGCTATGAAATTAGTTCCTTACACAAGATTCAAATATGACATAGGAGTACTAATAGTAGTAATTCAATGGAAGATTAATTTGCATCTCAGGGAGACTTTGGCCCACATAGCATCTTCCTCCTCTGGATTTCCCAACTCTTTCTTCCCACCATCTGTTCTTTTTTCCCACTGCTCTGACTTGTCTTTCCACTCAGTGATGTCTAAGTTATCCGCCTCTCCTGCATTAAGATCGCATTTCATTCAAGCTCCAGACTAATTTTGTATTATTTCTCTTAACCTCCTACCATTGAACTCTTTATTTTTCTCCTAACTTGATGCTTCCATTATTCTTCTGTCTTCCACTCTAAAATGAAGACTCTATTAAAAAAACCCAAAACGAAATAAAAACTCCCAAAATTTGTTCCTAAACAGAAAACACCCCATCTCTTTTCTTTTAATTCCTGTTTTCAAAGAAATGTTTTGGTTTTGCATTCCTCCAGTGACTTCCAAGTGTGTGCTCTCTAACACAAAGCCTGAAAACATACATCTAACATACAGCTCTGCTGTTCTATCTTTTAATGAGAAACAGTCTACTTTTCTGTAATGAAATCTAAGAATTTTTAAAGCAGTGCATTAATTTGCCACTGTATTTCCTATGGAATTTTGTGTTTCTGTTTCTGGGGGAATAGCATGGCCAGAGGGACGTAATAAAAATGTTAAAAAATATTTCTCCCTAAAAGTTCAGTTAGATTTCAAAAGGAGGAATCTAAATAGCATGCACTTCTGATGTTTATTTACTGAACTGCAAGATTTGCTTGTGTAACATGAATACATTTCATTGCTTAATGCATAATCTTCAACCCTGGAAAACTTGAAGAGGATTAAGCTCATTTTAAAACCATGTTCTTCTTCAGAATAAATAACTTCCTGTTTTGTTATTGCAATCATTTAAGCACGTGCATTTAGAAAATAATTTGTAAGCAAAGGGAGGAATGACCTTACCAGCATGCAAATATGCCAGATCAGGATTTTCAATGTCTGGGTGTAGTTCTTTCAAGTGGTTACGAAACTCCACAGGGATATTTGTTCCATAGTCACACCTAGGACAGTTATACATTTTTACTCCTTCATGCTTCCCCGTATGCAAGATGTGTTTACGGATATTTTCTGCACAGTTAGATCTAAACAGCAATGAAAAAAAGAAAAAAAAAATATACATTAATTTATTTTCTATCAGTGGTTCAAATAAAACCAAGTGTTATAACAGAAAATCAGTAGTCATCACTCATTTTTCATTATCTGTAGATTTTTTGCATCCTCTTAGGTTTTGCATAAATGTTGTCCTTTGCATGAAGGCTCCCAAAGCTTCAGGTTAACTGAACATTACATCTGAACCAGAATTATTGATTCATTACATTTACAGAATTTCTATTTTTCTTATAGTAGTCAGTGATGGACAGAAATTAAGTAAAAGTCTTTATTTAGGAAAACTGTAATTCACAAATGCCTGTAATATTCCCAATGGAGCTCACATGAACCTTTCCTACACAGTTCCTAAATTCAACAGGAGTTGCTGAGAATTCTTTTTGCAAGTTTGTTCCACCAATTTTCATCTGTATGAACTGTTCCTAGGAAGGAGAACTGAGTTGTCCAAGTTTACATCTTTTTGAAAATACACACGAATTCTGGTTTACACCCTAAACACAGCTTTCGTGAAAGTAGTGGAGTTTTCATGCATAAAATTCAGATTACATATACAATTAGTTTAACACATTTAAAAGCAATATTTATAATCATATTTCTGGAAAAAAGTAATAAGAAAAGATTTCCCATTTACCTTATTCACAGAGAGATCCATACAGTAGTAATTTTTAATTTCTAGTCTTTAAAATTTTCTAGTCTCATTACAAAATTATTTTACATTAGGAATTCCTACTTATGTAAACTTTGTGATGAATCCTATATAAAATACACTGCTGCTCCATTTATTTCAATCAGAAATAGTATATTTATTCTTGACACAAAAGAACAGAACTGTCCATGTGTACCGTTGCTTTGGGGTTTTGCTTAGTTTTTAGACTTTTTTACTAGCATATACTATTATTACTGCCAAACTAAGAACAGTAATTCAGCCTAACTGAAAAAAACCACAAATACTCATCTAAACTACACAAATGCATAATACTTCACAAATACTCAAATAAGACAACTGTAGCATTTTGGGTAACTGGTTATATACCCCTCACTGATAGAAACTCCACAGTAAGAGGCACCTAAAAAAAGGACCCCTAAAATAAACTGGAAGTAGCAGCTTGAAGTTCTGCTGGAATGCTTGTCTCTCCCTCGGAAATGGTCATAGTAAAGTTGATATCTGCCTTACGGTGCTGCCAAAGCTCACCCTCTGTCATGTCCATCTGCTATATACTGGTACAATGGTCAGATGCCTGAGAATGTCAGAGAAGACAGTTATCACTGAAAAATATAGAAAATGCTGTTCCTCAGCACCTTTCAGGATTCAGCCCTAAAAATGTTACGATGCTCATAAATGTTGTTAAAATGAAATATGTATTTTACAAAAAAAGAAAAAAAAGGTAGTGTACACTGCAATGAAAGCAGGAGACAACCTGGTAACCTTCTATCATGGGTTATACTTTAAAGGGCAATAGATTAAAGCACAGCATACGAATCTGAAATAAAATATCTGTGTTCTTTCAGCTTAGGTCTCATACTATTTTAAGGAAAGATATAAAACTTTTTACTTTGAAATATTTCTGTGAAATATATAAAGGATCTGTGGAAACCTATGTAAGAGTTGTGAAGAAAACCCAGCCTGTTCAAGCCATAAGAGGCCAGTTCTATCTCCTTTGATTTGGAATTTGCTTCAGCCACTTTAAATAGAGCAATCCTGAAGCCTCATTTATTCAGGCATCAGTAAAAATCTGTTGCTAAACACACCAACATACAGATATAAAAAATTTAAACCCATATTCTTCCATGTGACAAGGCCAGGAAGGTTTAATCAGAAATAAGGAATATGAGATCACAAGGCATTACAAATGGCCCCTCATATTAGGTTGCAAAGCAGCAATTGCCATCATCATACGGTAAACCATGATAGTAACAACTGGCAAATCCAAGCACTTTTGAAGCCAAGTGACACCTTTAAATATGACAGGACAAAAGGGTACTGCAGATAAAATGTTTTTAATTATTCAGTGTGCTTTGGATGTGTGTTTTCTTAGGAGTCTTCTCCCACGTCCTGTACAAGTATGTTCTTATATGTCTGACACAAAACACCCCCACTAACACATTGTGTGTGTAGTTCCATCACTTCATATCGTATGAGTAAACACAGAGGTCTGTGATTTTAAACAGCACTGTATTTTTATAAAAGCTACCTCATGACAAGAATATAACTAAAACATTATAATGTTGCAACAGTGATGATAGTTAAGCTTTGGATAGACTTTGTATTATAAGATTCACTTCCAGGTGTTTATAAATCTTGAAATACAGATTTCCTTTGTGCTGAAATTTGGAAAATAGAGCCCAGCCCAATAAAAGATGTTTGGGGAAAGTCCTTCTGGTTTTTGGGTTCCAGTCTGAATTACAGCCACAAACAAATAAATGCAGGTTTTAGGAGACTAGCCTGTAGTTCAGTAAAGCTGCAGCAGAGGTTTCTAAGTTTAATTACTATTACTATTGCTTCATGCAACCATGCTTTCATCTTCATGATCCATTTCTAAAATCAAACATGTATTTCTGTCAATTTGTCCATGCGCTGAAGTAACAGGAAGGGAACTCATTAGAGAGACTTAATTAGTCTAAAGCTACAGTCAATGAGTTTATATTCAATCCTGATGCAGAGAAACACAATAAAAATTTTATTTCATGTCTTGCAGTAAGTCTTCTTATTAGATGTGAAGAAATGTTTGAGACTTGATGCAAAGCCCACAGAAACCCTATTAAAGGGAAGAGGGAGACCAGTATGGATTTTAAGTGTCTTGTCAGTGCTATACACAGTGAAAGAGAAGATGGAACATGTTGCTAAAGTACTTTGCAGATGAACAGGAAATATGAGGAGCTGAAAAGCTCAGCCCATACTTCCCACGCAACAAACCTGTATGACCTCTTCCATGAAAGACTGATATACTGGGAAGGGCATAGGCCTGGTTTCCACAACCAAGAGAGCTCCCACATTTCTATAAAGGATAACACTTTGAAATAATGGAGTCAGATGGTAAGATTCTCATGAGAAAGGCAGCTACTGCTTAAAATGAATGGAAAATTTCTTCTGGAAAAAGACAAAGAAGGGCATTTGTCTCTAATGTTCACACTAGAAGCAATGCACTCCCATTGCTGATCCAGCTGCACATTCCATTCCTACCAATCAGGTATCTTTTTCTGCTCTCAATAAATTAAAGGTTCCTGCATATTCAAGTATCATAAACTGGAAATGACTTGTCAATTGTAAAATGGTACTTTAGTCACAGAATCACAGCATGCTTAAGGCTCAAAGGGACCTCTCGAGATTCTCTGGTCCATCCCTGCTGCTCGTGAAGGATGACTCATGGCCAGTTGCCCAGGACCATTTGCAGGCAGCTTCTGAATATCTCCAAAGATATCTTCCACCCTCCCTGAGCTGCCTGTACCAGTGCTCAGTCACCCTAACAATGGAATTGTGTTTCCTGATGTTCAGAGGAAACTTCCTATTTTCCTGTTTGTACCAATTGCCTCTTGTTCTCTCTCTGGGCACCACTGAAAAAGAGCTTGGCTTCTTCTTCTTTAGAGCTTCTCTTCAGATATTTGTGCACACTGATGACATCCCCTGAGTCTTTTCTCGACACTGACCAGTTCCAGCTGTCCCTCTCTTTATTTGAGAAGCTCCAATTACAAACCACTTATTCAAGTTTTCAGTGGTCATTGAGCTAGCACAGGAATCATCCTGTGACAAGGAAGCCTGATGTCCACAGCCATCTGCACCCTTGCCTCTTAGCACCATTGATCCAATTTGTTGGGAGAATGAAATAAAGTGGAAGGTTAGGAATTGTATAAAATGGCCAGACATTTTCTCAACATGAGAAGCTGTTGCCTCTGTTTAATTTGCCTTCCTTCTCCTACCCTTATATATATATGCTTCAGTTTATTTACAAAAAAAAAAAAAAACAACAAAAAACCAACAACAACAAAAAAAAACAAAACAACAAAAAACCCCAAAAAACAAAAAACAAAAAACCACAACCAAACCCCCCCCCCAACAAACAAACAAAAATACCCCCAAACAAACAAACAAAAACAAAACCCAAACAACCATTGTGCTAAGAGCAAGAAACAGACTGCCTGGTCTACAGAAGAGTGGGAAAATTATACTTCTGGTGGACGGAACAGAAGTCTTCATAACTGCCTTCCTCCTTAACCTAAAAAGGGCAATTGTTCCTTTAGCCCCTGAAAGTAGTGTAAGTGCCCCAATAAAGACATTTTCTCAGTTGCACTGGCAAGCTGTAATGTGCAAAAGACCAGATTCCTCAGCAAAACTAGGCCTACCCCAGTGTATGTAAACAGCAGCACTGTTCAGGGGGCTGGGATGGCAGAACAGAGACATGCACTTGGCAGGTGGCAGAGATGGGAGTTCAGAGTCAGCAGCAGGGAACATGGGTGGAACAACGAGTCTTGGAGCAAATCTGTGCTGGGGGGAAAACAGTCAGCCTGAAGGTCCCCTCAATAAGTGCTGTCTGCAGTTACTGTTTCCCCATCATCTCTTCCTTCTTTCCAGTCTGGCAGAGCTCAGCCAGCCAGTCTCAGCAGCAAGCAGTGCAAGCTATGTGAGGGCAGGGATTTGGGCATCCCTTCCCCGTGCAGAGGGACTCATCCCCAGCCTCGTGGCTGCATGCAGCAGGTTGTGCTCTGCACCCCCCAGCCAGCAGCCCAGCTTCAGGCAGCCTCTGTAAGCAGCCAAGTTCAGTAGTTAGCTGCAGACCCGCGGCTGCCCAGTACCAAGCTATTTGCTGTCCTTGTCTTTTACGCGGTGTTTTGGATAAAAATCATGAAGCAAGAGAAATTCATAAAATATCTGTCAATTTTAAATTTGCCCATGCAGAATAGGACTGTTTCTATATTTTTAAGGGTTTTCTACATGAGAATGCATTAGCATTGTATTAAACAGCTAAATGAAATATTGCAGGAAGTCATCAATTTTTTTTTTCTGTTTACTAATAAGAAACTGAAATTAGAACACTCTTCCATTATGCAGTGCCTGACATTTTCAGAAAGATACTTACTGCAAGACATGGAAATGGAAGGTTTCAGAGGTGCAAATGAGGCAAAATGTTAATTATCTAGTCCACTAAGTTTTAAAAAATTTAGCACCCTGTAGGACTCTTATTTGCACAAAATAAACCTTTTTCAAAAGGTCCTCTGCAGCACATTAGGTATAAACATCCTCTTTCTGCAGAGGAATGCATATCACATAAAGGACTTACGGTACCTCCATTGACATCACTATTTACAACATAAAAACAAATACAGTGATACAACCAACTGATTGAAAAGATTTCTATTTTTCCCGTTTGTCAGTATGAATCAAGTTCATTCTCGTATACACAGCATTTTGAAGGTCTTCTGCACCCTTTATACCCTGCTATGGAACCTGCAAATACAGAGAAATTGCAGCATTTTGATTGAAAAATAGCAAAGTCTCCAGATACTTTCTTCCAGAAATAAAAGCAATTATGATGAAAGCAAACTTCTGAATGAAGCAATATGCACTATTGTAGATCCTTAACCTCAGTTATTCACCAAACGTTTGCAGGTATTTCTTTCACAGAAAATGCCATCTAACTAGGAAAACTGTCTTTAAATCAAAATTGCAATAATGTAATTACACTAGAAAAGGAGAGCCATAGATTTTTAGAAACACAAAGTCATATGGAACGTTTACCTTGACCTCATTGATAGCAGAGTTCAAAAACATTTTCCCAGTGATTCTCTTCTCAAATCATACCCCTTTTGGTACTGAAACATGGTTTCTGATGGAGAGCAATAGGGAGTCCTTTGAAATCATAGGCAAGTTACTCTTCAGTTGATCACTTTCCCTTTTACAAAGCGTCATATTTCTTATCCTCCTGCATCCAGCTAACAGTGCTAACAACACACCTTGCCTGGCTCTAGAATCTCTTGATACTCAGACCTCCAGCAGAAGAGCTACAGAGACTGAGTTCTTTCCAACTCACTCTGAGGAATCCTCAGGTTCTCCTTACATTCTTTCCAGTTGCTGTAAGCTTTGAATACATTCATTCACATTTCACACCAGTGCTGCATACATGGATGCCATGACTTTCACCATGCTCAGCATTCTCCAGTTGCAGCCAGTTCTGGAAACTCCTGGATACTTCTTGCAGGACCAAGAGCTCCTGCACACTCAGTAAAATGCGAAGACCTTTCAGGTTGTTTTTAGCATTACTGTTTTCCAAAATACAACCCTTCTAGTCTGCCTTTGTTTCTTGCTGTCATTAAACTGTATGAAAACTAGCATTCAGTAGGGTGGTGGTAAACAACCTAATGGGAAATATTTTCTTGACAGGAAAGAAATAAATACCTCAATCTGTAGTAATTACATTATACAAGCAGGCTTATTCAATCAAAACCTCCACAATGACAGCCCCTCTGCCCAAATTCTACTTAGTCAAAACCCTAACAAACCAACCCATCAACCAACCCACCAACCCACCAACCAACCAACAATTCTTCCCTGCATATTCAAGAGTTAACTACATTTCTGGTTTTAAAATAAAATAAACTGATTGCCCATTAGTGCAAACTAGCTATATAATAATACATAATCTGCACATACCACTGGCAATTCAGACTGCAAGTTTAAAAGTTAAAGCTTAACTCTTTAGTGCTACAAGTCAATACAGTATTGCACGAGAAATAATAAAAAACCAGCAAAATATCATAGCCAAAAATGTGGTCGTGTGTTGAAACTAACATTATAAAACTGCAATAATTATTAGATATTGACATGCATACATAACATATATATTCATGTACATATGTACAAGAAATGTAATACATTTTCTTAGCCTTCTCACTACTAACATGCACTCCGGTTACTTTTTCCTTGCTCTTTGCCTTTAAAAGCAAAAGTTCTACCTTTTATTTAGGTTTTAAGTGAGTGTAGAAACAATCACATGGATACAAGTGCCTAAGCTCTGCAACCAACTTCAATTCTCAAGTGACTTATGATACTATTGCTGGAATTAGCAGCACACAGCTCCGTGGGAACTCAGGAGGGCAACTCCAATGTACCCAGTGCCAGCTCAGCTCTGCCCGTGTCACTGCTGCCAAACACCTCCCTGTGCTGTTCTAAAGACCTCTGAAGGACACAGGCAATGAGCTGCTGGGGACAAGCAATGCCTTTGCCATCATAGTTGCTTCTGCAGCTCACAGCTTTTCAATTCTACCAAGAAAAGATGACCAAAATACACACCCACAGTGCCATAAAAATGCATGCCAAACAACCTGGTGGCCACATGTATTGCCATGTTTTCATGTACTGCCGTGTATTGCATGTATTGCCACTCAGAAAATACGAAGTAGCCCATAAAAGAGAGTATACTACATTTACATGCTTTAATGAGATTTTATAATACAGTCAGTTCCACAAAGAAAATAATAAAAACGTATTTGGGATTTATTCTGATAGTATTATACCAACACCCAGGGATAATAATCGTAATGTTTTCTGCTTTTCTACATTTTTAGCTTTGCATTTTTTTTCTGTAATGATCTATTTGTTATGACATACAGTATGTGTGACAGATGTCCAATGCTGGCTGCTAAAAAGTAGCAGAGCCCTGTAGGGAAGCAGCAAAAACTTGTGCGTCAGCACAGAAAATGATGGAAGATTGATAATTACTGCTTGGGTCTGAGCTCCATTCAGCAGACTAGCATGTCCAAATTGTAATTTGGCCACGGATCCACCATTCTATTTACAACGTATTGGAATGAAAATTCCCAGTTTCAAGTAATTGATCATTACGATAGCCAAAGTAAGTGCTTTTAAAGGCAAATTCAGGGTAATTGGAAATTCTGAAGGGAAATAAGAAGTGATGTACTCTAGTCTTGTTTACCTCTGAGGAATCTGTAAAGCCCGTTACAACCCTGCACAGTGAACAAAAACCCAAGTATAGACCCAGTGCTGGCATCTAGATCTGCTTGTGAATTTTCAGAGTATTTTTGTAAAAAATCAGCAAACAACAGACTCCACAATTTAAAAAACCCATGATTTTCTCCAGTAAAAAAGCCCATCTGTGATTCCAAGGAACTAAGGCATCCTGCCTTAAATGCTTCCATTCTATTTTCTACAAGAAAAGAGGGAAAGAAATAAAGAAGAGGCTTTTAGACAGAAACCTGCAAATTATGTCCAAACTGCTAGACTTGGAAGGAATGGGTGGAAAGGGTACAGGAAGCCATGGAAATGTGCCTCAGTTCTCCACCTGTGCTGTGGTCCTCACTGTTCCCACAGGTGCTGTGCAGAGCTGGGCTGCTCAGCCTGTGAGTCTGCCCCAGCAGCTCTTCAGAGAGAGGCTCAGTGTCTCCTTTTACTGACTAGAGAAAGAAAAAAAGCAAAACAAACGAAGGCGAAAAAAAAAAAAAAAACCCACCCAAAACCAAAACAACAATAACCAAACAATTTTTCATAGGACTGATCTGCTCCTGGAAACTCTCTGTAACATTTGCTAGAACTCCTGGCTTCCACTTTGCTGCAGGCAGAATGGTCTCTGTGATGGCCCAGCTCAAGGGCCTGTGTGCCTGCAGCATGAGGGATGCAGGGGTCTGCTGTGCACAGTGCACTGCTGCACTGTGTCAGCCAAGGTTTAAGCGGCAGAAATAGCAGGTGGAGTTCATCTATTTCACAGTAACTGAGAATAATCACTCCATTGTTCATGGGCTTCCTCCCTCCCCCTTTCCTTTCTTCTTAGAGCAGATGGCATGAAAGAGAAGTTGGTCTGAGAAACAGCACCTCTGCAGTGGTGTGAGGATGGAGACCTGGCTTTAGGTATCACAGGCCCTGATTTAACAAGGTACTTACGCATTTGTGTGGCTTAAGTACAAGCAGCCCCCGTTGACTTCAAAAGAATGACTCACAAGGTTAAATTTATGTACATGATCAAATACCTTGCTGAAATGAGGCCATGGAAAACATCCATTTTTTAAAAAAGCTGGGATGAATTTAATTGAAGACACGCATTTCCTTTCAACATCATTTTTTTCCCTATTGTACTTCTTTTAATGACCACATAAAGTAACTGAACAATTCTGTGGAGTCTGTTTGTATATCCTCAGGAACACATAAAGTATTTTCACAGATACAGAAGTGCAGATGGAGCCCAGCAAAGGGTGTGGACTGGCGGCTGCACAAGATGAAACTGGACTCCTAATGTTGCTGGAGTCAGAAATGATAGCAACAGACCCTAAAGGCTGCCTGTCAATCTCGGATGCAGATGGTACTTCGTCCAACTGGCCTCCGTGTCAGTTCCTTCAGCCATTTTAGTGACAACACGGTTCCCTAGAGGGCAGATCCTGTTGCTTTGCAGCCTGGATTCATACCCAGGGCACTGTGGTCTGTACGATCTCTGCTTAAAGTAGGTTTTTTTAATGCTAATACAGTGCCTCTTCTTGCCCTATCCAAACCCCAACCCTCCCAAGCAAAAAGAGATGGTAATTTTCTTCCTCATTTCAAATGTTCCAATTTATCAAAAGAATCAGTAATAATTGTCTGAAAGATTCACTTTTCTTATGCATGCCACAACTATATATATAAAATCCCTGCTAATAAAATTTGCAGGCATCACTGTAATTGGCAGCATGATTAATAACAATGACACTGCCATCTTACAGAGCAGTCGCAGAAGCCAGGCGTGTTCAATCACAACATGTACACACACAATTACATGTGAGTTCCCCCACCTTTGCACAAAGCATGCAAGTAACTTAGACAATGCTGTGAAAAGCTGTGACACTGAAAATGATTCAGGGATTAGTGGACCATCAGTTTAACGTGAACTTCTAGTGTGATGCCATAAGCAGAAAGGCCCCATGCTATATTTAGCTGTATAAGCAGGGAAGTAGCAAGCAAATGTGAAGAAGTAATGTTCTCTTTGTGGCACCAGAGAAACTAATTCTAGAATATCTACTTCCTGTATTACTGCCTACATTTATATATTTATAAAATAGGGAACAAACAGCCATAAAGTGATTATAAACAGAAATAGAAATTAAGTGGGTAAAAAACTCTAAAACACTTAATAAAGCCCCCTTCTATTTTGCTTACTACACTTGAGTTTGGCCCATGAGTAACTTAACATGGAATAAAGATGGGATTAAGGGACAACCTAATTTAGAGAAAACCTATACGAAACCAAAAGCAATGACTACAGTCAACAGTCAAATTCAACTAAAAACAAAGCACAATTTCTTCAGCAATTAAACTTTCACAGAAGGGAAGCTGTTCTGCAACTTTGCCTGTTTTCAGATCAAACCTGAATATGTTTCTAGATCATAAAATTCAGTCAGAAGTAGAAGGTTCAGTACAGAGCAAACTGGGAAAAAAAAACCACCTATGCAGTCTGTTTTGTGTAGAAGGTCAGACTGGCTGAGCTTAAGGCTTTTTCTGGGCACAAAGTCTCCAAGAAGTACAGTTTAAGGCTGAAAAATGTCATTGTGAGGTCAGCCATTTATTGTGCTTCCATGATGTCATGGAAATTTGTTCAGTCTGCAAATTAAAATATATTCTTTCTGGCTGTCAATACTGCAAAACCATCCTAGATTCTGAAAGTCAAATTTGGGTCCTTAGTTGGAGGTATGATGGATTATCTAATCTAAAATGTGTGTTGAAAGCATATATCAGAGAAACATCATTCTCTTCAGATTATGTCCTCATAATGCAATTTTCTGCACAAATGTAAGTAAATGCAGCATTTGGCTCTGTACTTTGAGCTGACTTCACAGACATCATTCACTCCAGGAGAACTGGTTTTAAGAGTAAAGAGCAAGCAAAATGTAATTTTTGTTCCTACCAAGGGTACATTTGCCTACAAGGACGCCCTGCTCCTCAGTAAGAAACTACAGTTTTCATGTACCTGGACCTTCACTGGAGACCTACACATCAAAATTAATGTGCTGTGTACTTAACCAAAAGATACTGAAATGGAATGAAAGCACTGCACTATGTGTTTGACTTACCAAGCATACCTATACGTAAAGTAAAATATGTAAGGTAGTTTCTACTGCACTTCTACTTCAGATTATTCAAAGTTGCAGATAAAGGGTCTTGTAAAAGTATTAGACTAAAATTGGACCACCTGGAATGTACACATTTTTTCTGTTCTTTCAACATTACACAGTTATGTCTAACAGACATAACATGATTTTAACTAGATGAGAAATCAGGGCAACACTCTAAATCTATTGATAGAGAAGAATAGGAACTGCTTGAATGGTATTACTTCAAAAAGCTAACCCAGGAAGAAAAAAATTTAAACACCAGGGCAAAAGCCTTCTGGATACCAATGAAATTCTATCATATTGAGGAATTTTATAGACCAATACCAAACAAATTATCCTATGATCATGTATGCAAAGGTTCTGTCTTAAAGAAAAAACCTACAACTGTATAAAATTAACCCCATCATATCACATGAAAAAAAGCTTCTTTCATTATCATAGATACTGTTATGGACTTGTGTTTTTTTCCCAGAGAGGGTTAACATGAAAAGAGAGAAGAATGGTAAAATACAAAACTTTTTCTTTGGCTTCACCTTTCACATTCTGGTATCATTCAAGAGCAGAAACTAATGAACTTGCTCATCTTCGAAAGCCCTTTTGCATGCTTCTTCCTTCACCCTTAACTCTGATCTTGCAGATCTTCCCTTATGTGTGTGCCAATTTTACTGGTATAATATGTGCACTTTTATTAGTTGTGTTCTGATGATTTCTACTGAGAGATATTTAAAGCTTATACAAGTCAAAAACTATTTTATCACTTCTGAAGAAAACTAATAGTGCAGAGCCACTGAATGATAAGAGAGACCACTGAATTTATTTAATAATGCATGTCCATTTCACAAAAATGGCCTGTGTAATCCTTTTAAAAATAATAACCTGTTCATTTCAGACCTAGCACAATGCTTCTCTTTGTCCCTTGTAAGTCTCTCAAATGTCTTATTTTAAAGGAATATATAGTACTCCCGGAAGACATTTTCCCATTTCTATTCTCTTCAACTCCTGTGAGCCCTTGTTCTGTGTGATAAGGCAATCTCCTTCGGGATCTGAGCTGTGTAGTTTCGCACCACGAGTGACAAGGACTCAACTTGAATAACTGCTGTGCGCAGGTTGTAATTATGTCAGCTGGAGTGTTGAACAAGGGGACTGATTAATGTGAGCCCCAGCCCAGGCACAGTCCCTATCAAAACCTTCGTGCAGGCCAGCAGTGGGGATGGGTTAAAGCAGAAAGACAAAACATGCTGTATCGTCCATGATAGATGAATTGCTCCAACAGTCTTCAGGCAGATGTTCCAGGACAGTATAATATACAATTACTCTGCCTTATCACCTTCCCAGGGACAATAAAGCTTCCTCCTTCTATAGCTCATGTGAGTGAAGGCAAAATTAGTTTTACTTTTACAACACTGACTCACTTATCATGTTGCCTTGATTGTGCTTTTACAGCTAAAGAAAACATATATTGCACTCTTAAACTAAAAACAAACAAACAAACAAACAGAACACACCAAAAATTACTCTGAAATCCTCATCTTTTATATAAAACCAAACTATTCCTTTGAATCTATTTTGGATCATAGTTATACAGTCCTTGAAGGGCTAATTCAGTACGTGATTCTAGGGAACATTACTAACTTTAGAACAACTGGACCTATTCATAAGCTTAATGTTACACATACATATATGAAAGGACCTTAGTGATTCAAGTCAGAATGCACAGATAATTAAAAATACACAGGTTTGGTGCAAAAGATGCCTATGTGAATAATATGCCCTTAGTGACTATTGCACTCATTCTAAAAATGCTACAGCACTCTTGTAAAACAATTCCTTGAGAAGTCATTTATCCACATGCCTCCTTAAAGGCCACAAGAGTTTATTCTACAACTATTATAAACAATCTATTTATTTTCCAAAAGTAAATATAAATGAAGTAAATAAAATTTAGGGAAAATTTAGGGAAAAAATCTATCTATCTATCTGAATTTGTTCCTTTTTGTTATCAGATGTATATAGTTTGTTTTTTTTTGCTGCAGAGATGGAAGCAGTCTATGTGTTTCAGTGCCACTTCCATGAGTTTGCAGAACAGCAGCTTACTAACATGAGGTGAATAGCAAGAGAAGAATATAGCTCAAAATATCCTGAAATCCTTCCTTTCTAAGTACTGGATAGATACAGATAAAGAAGCTGTGCTTTAAAGAATAGAGTCTAAATAGTTCCACTTGCATTCCAAGATACATTGCTTTCACAACTACTCTTTCTCCAGCTATATAACAATGACATGATCTCCAAAAACAAAATTAAAAAAAAATGCACCCACAAATGCACTTAGCGAGACACGTATTTGAAGGTCAGGTTTAAAAACAAAACCAGATGAAACCAGCTAAGGCTGATTCTAATGGCACTTGAGACTGCATACATATTTGAAAAATTCTATTGATATGCAATTGATTTTCATGAAAGGTATTGGACTACTAGTCCATAAAGGAGAGATAAGACTTTCTAAGGAGACTGTGGGAATTAGGCACTGATACTGCACTTCAACTTGAATGCAGGCTCTCAGCTGTTACACCTTCTTTGAGGTTTTAGTCACTAAACAGTACCACAGTCCTGGCAACAATAAGGTTTCACCTTACAACAGTACAGGCTTTGCTTTCCTGTACTCCTCCAGTGAAATACAATCCTATGAGTTAAAAAGTAGCTCCAAGAAAGCTGGTAGGTTCTCACTGCACAGCATGTTGACCTGAGAGGACAGCACGACAGGATAATGACATGCCAACTGCTGTACAGAGAAACAACAAAGAAAATGGTCTTGGCCTCAGAAAAACTATAATCTAAGTATTGAGAAGGACATGATAATCAGAAAATAGGCAAAAAGAGTAGTGATAAGTTTGGGAGATAAGGTATCAGTAAAACGGGGTAGAAAGCTTTCTGTTTAGGTGCACTGTTGGGCATGGCAGTATGAGTGGCAACTTAGTCTGTCCTCCACAACCTCTCAAATTAACATTGCAATTAGGGGACATAATAAAAAACTGAAGTAGGTCTCAATATTTGCATAAATTTGGTATCTACTGTTTCTAAAGAAAGATGTACCTTACCAATAGGAAACATCTGTTCTGGAAAAGGAAACAATGCTGCCCTAACTTTATAGAAATTTGCCTCTAGTAGTGGCATAGGTAGTAAAACTCCCAAGTTTAGGGCTGTCCTTATCCTGAAGAAGGCTGAGTTCTGTTCTCTGCCTCAGGAAAGTATATTACCTGGTACAAAATATCATGCATCAACTCTTTCTTCTTGAAACTTTGCCACTAGACAGCGAGGAACTGCCAGGAGCCAAAAGCAGAGCTAATCCCTGCTTTCAGAAACGTTTTTCTGTTTTCAGTTATGGTCCTCATATAATTTTCTTAGAAAATCCAAACAACAGGCTCCTAAACACTTTGTCCTGTGCCCTTTCAGCTGAGAATCCTAAACAATAACTCGAATGAGGCTGCAGACAGCAGTTCATTATGAACTAAATGAATCCTGACTTGACTAATATTCAAGCCTCTGACACATACCCAAAAATACAGGAAGAGGGGCCTGTTGGCCTAAAAATGTACCAAAAGTCTTGAGGCAAACATAGCTATTTCCCCAGGACAAAGAGCATGCCTTAGTGATTTCACTCAGTTGTGCAAGAAAACTTGCAAACTCAAGTAAAGAGAGAACCGAAAAACAGAAAGCCCAAAAGGTGTGGCTGCTTCTGGATGTACAGGTCTTTTGGCAAGATTTAGGAGATTGGGATCCTCTCTGAAAATCTAGTGGAAAGTAGAAATAACTGGATTCTCAATCCCACAACTTATTTGCCTAGTTGAACTTTTATACTGTTCAGGATACAAAGTCTTGTGGAAGGTGGTGCAAGCTCCCTGGCTTTCCATATCTCACCTTCCTGAGAAACAAGTACCTTCATGACAGGTGAGAATTGTCACTTCACTTAAGACATGGAGGGGATGTGAATAATATCAGTAGAGCCAGGATTTTATCCAGTGCCTTTGTTTTTGTTTTATAGTATTGACTCTGTGACAGTACACACTTTCCAGCGAGCTGACTTCCAACTGAGCTATGGAACAGAGATGCTTAGACGCAGAGGGGCTTAGTATAATCCTTTCTGTTACAGTACTACTGCCATGCTACTGGTGAACTGAAACTAAAAATGGGCACTTCAGAGCAGGAAAAGAAAATAAAGATTCTCCTGATGTTATGTTGTAAACTTCTAAGAGAAAAGACATCCAAATGAAAGACAAAGCCAGGAACAGATGCAGGTGGACAAGAACTCAGCAAACAAATGCTGTATTTGCCTTTTAGAATCCAGTTCTGCAATGCAGCTACCAGCACCCAATACTGTATTCTCCTCTTGCACCACCACCAGGAAACACAAAGCTACTCCCAAGAGCTGCACTTGCTGGCCTTGTTTGCCTGACTTGATGTTCCTGCATTTATTTAAAACGGACTGGATAGCAGACACCTGCTTTGCCCTCACAAGGGCTCACATTTGGGACTTCCCTCTCCGGTCTGACACAAATGAACAATTCCAATACAAATTCCTTTATCTTTGAAACATTTCTTCTACTTGAAA
The DNA here is from genome assembly GCA_013398615.1 of Brachypodius melanocephalos. Lineage (NCBI taxonomy): Eukaryota > Metazoa > Chordata > Aves > Passeriformes > Pycnonotidae > Brachypodius > Brachypodius melanocephalos. Next base: position 566,677 of record VZSR01001854.1, on the reverse strand, counting down.
GTTTTACTGCTCTTCAAAATGACTATATTTCAGCATGCAAAAATCAATCAGCTAAATACCATATGACTGTGCTATAATTTATTAGTGCTGATCAAAATCTTAAAGACTAGTAATTAAAATTCAAATTAAAATGTGATGAAAGTCACATTTAGTCACATAAATGAAGAGGCTGAATTTAAAATAGGCACAGAGCCACTGGACCCCATATGAGATGAGAATTCATGGAGGCTCAGTATCACCAATAATATGTAAAAAGATCTTACCATTTCTTCAAACTTTGCTTCTTTTCCTGAAGTAAATACATCTATGTAGATCTATGAATATGTCAGTTCATCAGTGAATGACTTATAGAAAACAGAAAAGGTGCCAAAAAAAGCACTTGTGGAATAATCTCCCCACAATGGGAAGCTTCTTCCTATTCACTAAGAAATGTCACTGCTCTCAATCACCTGGTATAAATCTTTTCCAAATTATCTTTTTTCCAAAGGAAAAACAAAGATTTTGGGGGTCTTGTCCTTATTCTTTGAAAAAATACCTTTTAATTTTTACTTTTAAAAAGTACTTATCCTGATAACTTGCAACAAATGGTTAATTTGGGACTCAATACTTTGACACATGAGCACTGTACCAACTGAAGCATGATTTCCTATGCATTCATGCCCCATTCACTAAATCTCAAAATGCACCAATGCAGCAACAACAGCTCCCCAACATGTTCCTTCAGGATATCCTCATCCAAGAAAAACCAGTTGTTCTGGATGGTGAGGCTGGATTGGAAGAGAGAGGAATTCATGACAGCTGAGTTTTGCCTGACCGGTCCTCCATGGTTTTTTTTTACTCCTCTTCTCATCCACCCCTTTCAGGAAACATGAACTTAATTTATCTCAGCAGCTACTACAGGGTATCAGTTTTCACCAAAACTGGCCAACAGCTTAAAAAGTTATTAAAGAAACGGGTGAAAGATGGATGGATGGGCTGGCACAAGTCTCACAATAAGTTAGGGACACAAGGCTAAAAAACAATCCTTGTCAACTGATTTTAAAAAAAACTGCCTTTCTGAACTAAAGATAAATCTTTTTTCCTGAAACAAAACCAAATTACTAATGGCTTTTTATATGTTAAAATATCCATATAAGAGATCTCCAACATTTACTAATGGAAATGGTTCTCTGTACTTTAAAAAGAGCTTGTTAACAAAAAATGTTTAAAATACCATATTTTTCTAATGAAACGTCATCAGAACTTAAGAATTGATTTTAATAGTTACAATACTTTCTACAACTTCAAAATGGTTCTAATTATTGTTAGCCCTGTAGGTTGTGCATGCAAAATTTCAACAGAAATGTTTTGAAGAAGCTCAGTATGAGAAGGCATTCCACATGGGATTTGTAGCAGAATAAATGATGTCCCACGCTACAGTTGTTAGAGAGAATCCATAATCATCTTGAACAGGGATTGAAGGAGCATGCACAGAAGTTACAAACACAAAACAATAAATACAATATTTTAAGGGGTATTAGCAATATCACAATGAAACACAGGATGATGTTCAGGCAGTTTATGATATCATAGATGTGTTGACAGGATTATAACACAAATAATTTTAGAGTACTAGGAAATGCAGTGTTTCTAGTGTGTATTTTAAATGGCAACATTACTAAAAATATAAAAAGATAGCAATGCTGAAAAACACCAGGAGAAGTATTACTTTAAAGCATTATCTAAAAATGTGGATATATGGTTCCTATATTCTAGGAACCAGAGTGAGCTGGGCAGTTTGCTTAAGTGGAAGGAAAAAAATCTAGGAAAAAACCTGGGCACTTACAGAAGGAGATGGGAAAACATCAAGGAATGTCTCCACCCCAGTCCCCTAGCCCATGGGGGTGGGAGAAAGGAGAACAGTGTTGCATTAGTTTGTTCCATTGCATTAGCCACACTAAGCCTCAGCATATCTAACTTGCTGAGGAGATGATGAGGAGTGCTGTACCAACCCCATTTTTTCTCTGAAGACACAAAGTAAGAAGCAGCTTTGACCCAATGCATACAAGAATGCAGAGCAATCTTTTGTTCATATATATTTTCTTTCCTTAATTCATTTACCATTATTAAAAGAACACATTTTAAAATACATTAAAAAAAGGAAAAATAACACCAGAGCAGCACTCTATCATTTGTAATAACAGAACTGAGTGCTTTGTATGCTGGTTATTCCCTAAGAAGTCTCAGCTATACTTATGGTTGTTAGTGATACCTAAACAGGCCTAGCAAACCCACAAAGATCATTCCAACCAGGGATAAAATAGTTGTAATAAGCAACTTAATAAGTTACAAGAAGACAACAGGCTCCTCTCCAGATTGTCTTTTTGTAAATAAAGCTACAAGGGAAATAGGGATCCCTGATCCATGACCTATGAGAATAAAGTAGAGTACCGTACAACAGAGACTGCAAAATGGTTTTAGGGAAGGTGAGCTGTTGTATACCAAATGGCCTGTCTTCCTTATGCCACCCTTTCCTATGGAGAATGCACCACCTTCTCCAAGATGCTCAGGAAAGAGAAAAGGCAACAATGCAAACTTTGAAACAAGCTCTCCCTGTTACTGGCCAACACTGAGTAGTAACTTTGAACTCACAGGTTCAAAGCAACATCTTCGTAACTCTGAGCTCCCAAATCTCAAATGCCTCTCTCCAAAGAAGAAAGCTGAGGTTCTCAGAGATGAGCTTTAAGCCCATATGGGTTCCTCACTACATTGGGAAGGGGGTGGCCAGGAGCACCAGACTTCCAAATGCCAGGTGCTGATGCTGCTCCAGAGCCTCAGTCCCACCACATCGTATTGTGGTGCCTGGCAAAACCCTCCAGTCACACTGCAGAGCTGCCAGTCTGGTGCGTGGAGCCCACGCTTCCGCTCCAGATGGGGGGAACCCTGCGGTGGGGACAGGCTTCAGAACATGAGTTCCCAAAATGCCCCAACACACCACTCCAGAAAAATTCGGGCAGAAGCTGAACAGGGACAAGGGCAACTCTGCTGGAATGAGCAAGGAATTTTACTCAGCTTTAACAAATCAGGAATGTCTAACAATGCCAAATTTATCTGGAAAAATTGCTCACCATTTCTAATGCATTAAAAGTATCTAAGTAGCAAGATTTTCTCCAACACAAAAGATTTGTGAAGCGATTTTCTTCCTTCCTTCCTTCTCTTCTTTCACTTGCTATTCAGAAATTCTTTTCTTTATCTCATTTTCGTCAGACTTTAAACAGAAAAACTTTCCCTTTCTTTCTCTTGCACTAGACTATACCTATTTCTGGAACTTCAGAACAAAATTTGCTTTCTGTCACTTCCTCAGACTTTAATCTGTTTTGTATGTCATGTGAAGGAGGAATAGAGAAAGTTGTCACAAAGACAGCATCAACACAGGAACTTGTTTTACGGGGTAGTAGCCACATAGCCTGGAGAATAAACCCCACACGATGCAACAGGCTTGTGTCTATCAATCTTGGAGACCTGTAACGCTACCAAATTATTTTCAGATTGCTAGCTACCTGCCACATAGCTAGATGGTAGCTAGCAATAATACTAATACTAATACTAATAATTCCTTGTACATCACCCCCAAAGACAGTTTTGCCCCTTTTATAATGACTGGATTGGGGATTAAGGAATGGGAAAAGAAACAAACAAATTAATTAGTTTCTTCTCCACTAACAGGTAAGAGCAAAGAAAACATATACCATTGTCTTAGTGTTTTTTAAAATATGGTTTACACAAAAGGCTCACATTAATTAAGCTATGATGCCAATGATTATTTTTAGATCAAACCATTCTAACAAATGGAAGTTTATTTGTAGACATAAAAGATCATCACTGTACTTTTTTATCAGAAGCACTGTAAGAACAGGAAATTACAAGTCTTTTTGCTACTACAAGCTATATTAAGACCACAGCATTGCTGTTCATCTTGAGGTTAATACTAAAATTTTATTTACTATCAAAATACAACATACTCAAGATTACTTTAATTTGAAATATATGCTGATGTTTCAGATTGATAAACATGAATTAAGTATATATTAGATATAAATATACATGTATTTATGATAACACATCTATGCTCTTTAAGAAAGAGGAACAGATAAGACAGTGATGATTACATATGATAGCAAAAAAGAAGTGTGAGGACAGAGAGAAGATAAACTGTGATAAAAGAATACATTAGTTACATTAATCTGTCCACTGCTTGAAGTGGTCTTATTCATATTTCCTAGACACCAAATACTTCAAGGTTTTGGGTTAAGTGTCTTGGACACTGATTCAGAAAAAACAGCATCACTTCAGCAGGGAAGAGGTTGTCTAAGAAACATTTAGGAACAAAGCCCAAATCGAACAGTAAGGGAAAGATAGTGACTACTGAAAGAAATCAGGAGTCTGATAATGGTTTTTTGGAACTTAAACTGAAGTGTGAACAAACTACAAAGTGCTGGCCTAGGATCAAAACAGGCTGTAACAGAAAGATGCTGAAACCAGATACTAATTTTTACATTGATATCAAAATGGCTTCAAGTCTCAGTAACATTAAACTCAGCAGTCTCCTTTTAGCACAACATTCAGGCTTAAATAGACCCCTTAAAACTTGTTCTTCAAAGGACTCAATCCAAAATGAGACTAGAATAGTACTATCAGTGTCTGCAATTGCATCACCACTTGGGCGGATCCTTAAGGTCCCAAGTTCAGCATCAGCATGAGAATCACAGATCCATTGAATTAGAAAGGCAATTTTTAATTCCTCTTTGTTAGAGTGGCAACATAGAAAAAAACCCTCGTAAGAATAAATAAATAAGCAAACAAACAAATAAAAAGAAAAAACAACAAAAGAGGTACCATGGCTCATGGAATTACTGGTGAATTTCCCTAACAAATATTAGTCATTAAAATTAGTAAAACTCCCTATTACCCTTCTACCAAGTAGAGTGTGTTTATGATGCAATTAATTACAAATACAGAATGTGGAGGACCTCACAAAATGATTACAGTATTTCATGCTCTGCCGAGGCCTCTCAACACAGCAACTTCAATGTGGATCACAGTCACCAAGTCTGCATGTGCCCATGCACACGTGTGTGCTGGTACACCCATCTTTTCCTTAGAAACCATGTTTCCTGGCACACACACATTCCCTTGAGCACTGCAGGCAGTGACATTGGACAGGTACAGCTCTGACAGAGGTACCCGAAGTTCTTTTATACAGTGCCACCAAGGATTATCCAAAACTGCAGAGACACAATGTGTCAGTCAGTGCAGACAGTCCAAGCGAGGGTCACATCATTACCTGTGTGCTCTGTGGTTTGGAATGTTCAGAATCACATCTGGTTAAGCTGGTTAACCTGATCTGCACTGTGCACTACTACAACACTGCATATTTTTATTCTGAGTTTGCCACATAAACTATATGCTATAACTTAGGTGAATATAAGAGGTTTTATTAAGCCACAGAAACATTACAAAAGGGAATAATGCTGACCATTGTTTTGTATGCCATGTATTTGCTAGAATATTTAAAGTGGTTTTGCAACTATATCTAAATTCAGATTATTTTTCTTTTAAAGACTTAAATGCTACAATAGCGTATTTTATTCCAGATTAATAGAAATATTTCTAAATATTTTATCTGAAAATTTATTAAAAATTAAGGGGGGAATAATGTTCTGAGTTTTCATCTGGGAACTGTGTTGAGGCACTGACAGAATGTCTGTCTAAACTTCTATCTTCATTTGTTTATAAGTCTGCTAGCACAAGGCACTGGATATCCTCAGCTCCTGCTGCTGAACACAACAGAAGCTGAAATACTTCCTGAAGGCCCTGTTTGCTCTATTACATACATGCATTATTTTCCTTAACAATTTTGTATTTGTACGAAGTATACGCACCATTTTTCTCCAATTCTGCCTTTGTGAGATATATATCTATAGATCTATATCTATCTCTCTCTCTCTCTCTCTCTCTATATATATATATAAATAAATAAGTGTTTCCCCACAGAGCAATGCTGGTTGCCACCTGGAATCCTCATCAGCCTATACAGTTGTATAACCTAGTTATTTCCTATACAGGCCTATTAAATTTCACTGGTTACAAAGAGCACATTGATATTAATGTTTTCATGATAAATAAACTGTTTCCATGATTTTATGTAGAATTTGCCTTAACAGTCTTTCAGTTTTGCTATGAATTAGTGTGTATCGTTACCTCATCTGTAAAGTAGTCCCTAATTATCCTTGATGTAACAAGGGAACAGTGCATAGCTGATGCAATCATACCAAAAAGTTACTGAATTCACCAAAATAAACAGAGAGAAAACACTTACTTTGCACATTCTTATGACTTAGGTGCAAATCCTGGAGTGTATTATAAACTAGTCTTTACAACCCATGAACAGATACTGTAAGTCAGACAGAAATAAGACCTCCCTAGGGATGCTGTCCAAAAAAAGAAAAGTAGCCCCTGTGGAGTAACTCCCCCTAAGTCATGCTGCTGCTGCTGCTGAAAATATGCAATGAATCCGTCTGCAGTTCGAATTTCGGATGCCATAATCCCTTACAGAATGTTGTCTAATTATTTTATTATGCATAATAAATGTAAAATATTTATTTTAGCTTACATAATTATATTAAAAATGTATGCTATTTATTCTCAGTCTTGTAAGACATCCTTCACAAGTCATACAGTTCATAGAAAGGAATGCATGGTGTTTTGCTGGCCTGGCTGTTTGTTTTATACAAACATCTTCTACACCTTCTTATCTTGGCTAAGGAACACCCCTGAATATTGCCCTCCATTCCCTCGCCACCACAGGTACTCTGTGCAAAATGAGCAGTAGAATCCCAGAGAACTGAAAATTATTTTCTTTAATCACAGCAGAGGGGTGGCCTGAAGTACATTAACATAATATCAGTCCCACACTCTTGTGGTCAAAGTTGTAGCAATACTCTTTCTTGAATCACAAAACTATGTCAGTGCTTCTCCCGAGCACTGCAATCCAACAAATTTGATCACGTGAGAAAAGCAAGGTTCTGCCTTTTGCATGCCCCCCTCCATGTAACTCAGATCCATTTCACTGAAAAGTCCCCCTCACACATACCATGAACATAAATTGCCTGAGAAGTTGCGACAGTTATATAGAAAGTCAGAACAAATGGTTAAATTTAAAACCTTACATACGAATAAATGAGATTTCACTTTCTTAGACACATGCACAAAACCAGTTTAGTTCTGAAAATGCTGTATATCTGCATCTTTCACTGACATCATCAGACTTAGGGGAATTTCTCACTTCTGCAACCAGGTCAAATTCAGGTACCTAACTATACTATAGGTTTAGAAAGTCTGTCCACAGCCTATACAACCAACATATTTAGAAACCTGTGTCACAGGCGCTGTTCATTTTCAGGATGTTATAGAGCTCTTCAGTGCTTACTGTGCCCATTATCAAATGCAAAGAGTATTGTTGTCAGTGTAACTCCAGGACGGTGTCATCTGAAAAGCTCAGCCACGAAACACATCTTTTTTAAATGACTGAGAAATATAAAATAAGCATTGCATAAGTAATGGTGGTGCAGGGCCCTGTGAGACCAATTCTGTATTATAAAATTAGGTTAAACATTAATTAAGGGTGAATGAATATTTTTGTATGACAAAGCACATTGACTTAAGAATGGAGAGACATGCTGTGTGATTTGAAAAAGTAAATGCAAAGGAAAGTCGTGCATATTTTTATCTAAATAGGGAAAACCTAAATTGAAAACACAAATGTGAAAAATACATAACAAACATACAAGTAATTTTTTGTGCCTATTAATATTATATTTTGCTTCCTTCTAGAGGATTTTAAAAACTAGGCTGAAAACATAATTTCAAATTATAATTGTTACTGGAAGTAGTATACTCCTGCACCAAAAAGCAGATGTTAATTTCTTTGTTATCAAAATACAAAAGATTTAGATAAAAATAAATATTAAGTGGTCACAGTACAAAAACTGGAGATGGAAGGGAACATTTTTCCCAAGAATATTGAAGTACAACTGCAAGCGTATGCATACTATAGAGAATTTACAATTTGTGAGCTAAAAATGCTAAGTTAGTTTACTACTCCCTTCAGAAAACCACATCCATTCATGTCTTTTTCTAGTTAAGAAAAGAATGTCTCATGCTGTGTGTTACATAGGGAATATATTGCCTTTCCTGTTCCATGCAGCCAATCGCTCTTTTCCCCATAGCATCTTACAGCCGATTTCACTTCAGTTTACAAAGTTTATAACAGTTCCTAAATTCAGATTAGTTTCTTCTAATAGCCCTTTTCCTGTACTTCTAGCCAGGGTTATCTAGCCTTTCACTCACTAGACTGGCAAGAATTTTTGCAGGAAGATTATTCACAATTTCAGGCTGAGGAACTGAAAAGCTTGAAGTCAAGGATCTCCAGGAATACTCTGAGCACCAATGAGTGGGAATAGTTTAAATATCTTGTACTTAGCCACTGTTTTAATTCAAGTGTCTCAAACTACTTTATAGAACAGAGATCAGTTATCAATGAAAGGAAACTTTGTATTAGCACTAACAATACTTTCCTCCATACCCCAACACAAAAAGAGGAACATTCAACCTCGCTGAAAGTACGAGGCTCATTAGAGAGTCTGCAGTTGCCAAGCAACACTAAACAGCAACACACGGAATAGTCTGGATGAATTTACAGTGCAAGGGCCAAGCTCACAGCATCACAATGAGACCTCAACCACTAGACATGGAGGTGAATTTTATCACTAGATCAGCAGATTTTAAAATCTTCATTTTAGCATTTTCTGTAGGTGACTTATGCAAGATTACATACCATCTGCTGGATGGGTGCAAACAATATTATTTACAGGGCTCCTAATGATTTTCCTTTAAAATAGAAATACTGGGTGACTTGACAAGGAGGCACGATGTGATTCTCTTAAAATTGTAGTTCAAAATGAAGAGAGAGGTGGATAGAGAACAAAACATATACTTGCCAACAAGGCTGGCTAATATCCCAAGACTGTGGAAACTGGCAGGCACAAGCAGGACTGCTGAGCTAATAAATACAGCAGCCCCTCTAAGGGCTCCTCTGTAGCTACACAGAGTGCCTCACTGCCTCTGTGAGCTTGCAGCAGCCGCATAGCTCTGGTTCCTGCATCCCTACCAGATGTTTTTCAGCTGAGCTTGGAACACATTTCCTGCAGAATCAAAGCTTCATCAGCTGGCATCTGTAGAGATCAGCCTCCAAAGGTTAGGTCAAAATTGGCCTGTGAAGGATGGAAACTAACATTCTATTGTCATGAAACATTTATTTTTCAATAATATAAAATCAGGGCAGGCCCAGATATTTCTTGTTAATCCTGATAAAATAAGTTATGCTTGCATCTTCTCTAATAATCTCCAGTATAATAAAATACTCACAAAAAACTTGTTATTTCTTGGAATTTATATCCCATACTGAAAACTCTTTATCCAAAGTAAAATGATCTCCTGTCTTTCACTCAACAGAGCACTGGCTTATGCATTTTGTCTCCTGAGTGAGGAAAGTGCATCCACTCATTGGGTGTGTGTGACAAACCCCAAACTGATTCACATCTACAACGTTCCCAGTCTCTTGGGTCTTCAAGCCAAGGAGACCAAGCCCACTGGAACCTACCTCTCATTACCTAGCTCAGTAATAAAACTAATGCCAACCGGGATGATTCAGTAAAAGCATCCTCAAACACACAGCATTAAAGACAGCACTTCTTTACCTTCAATGCAGTACATCATGGCAAACTAATGCTTATAATGCTCTCACTTCACCCAACACAGATCTTTTAACAAAAAATGCTTTGACAAGTGAAAACCACCTTTAATTTTTAGATAACTTACTGAAGCTGACAAAACTACTACTACTTATAAAGAAAAATGTAAAGAAAGCAGGCACACTCTTAAGGTAGCAGTATGGAAATATAGCCCTCTTCCCACAAGGTTATCAAATTCAGTTCTCTGCAGTTCTAGAGTATGATTTAATGGGTGCTCAGTACAGAAGAGCTCACAGAACTTCAGCCCCACACAAACAAAACAACGCAACAAGCAGTTTTGTAGGGGAAATGCGTGACCACTGCAGAGGTTTTCTGTACAAGAGTTTTCTGTAAAGTAGGTAATAAATAGCATGAAAACAGTTATTATTAGAGCAGATAAGCTTCATTATATAGTCTTGATTTAGAAAACTACATTAGAACTTTAATGAACATACAATTGTATGTTCAGCATGGAAAGAAAATAAGAAATGCTACAGTGGTATAATAAAATGTTTAACTTTCCCCTCTTGTGTGCAGGCATCACAACACATACATCTAATCATATGCCATTTAACAAACATAATGCTGATTTTTAAAAACTTTTTGAACATCAACTCTTGCAAATTGTCCATAAAATATTCTACGGATTCCTTTACAGTACACATAGATTAGCCACCTTACTGCAAGGTATTGCAAGTATTCAAGAACACAGAAGTGTATTTAAGAGTAAAGAAGCAACTAAATCATTTAATGAGTAGTCTATAATGAACCAAAGACACAGATGATAAGCATCAAAAGTAATCTTCACTGTTCAATCATGTGATTCTTCTAAATTTAATCTACTGGCCTAACATGGGGATAGGTTTTAGTGGTGTAACAAGGGAGGCTTTGCCATGCAACCAACCCTGTGGCCAACTCTCATCCAAACACCCTGGCTAAGAAGGAGAAGGAAAACTGGAGAAGAACAAGAAGACTCTGGAGAACTCTAAGTAGCTAGAGTTGCTTCCAGTTCTAGTAAGTGTCTGGTGAGTATTTAGGCTAGTAAGCCTTTCAGAGAACTCTTCCTTTCTTGGTGAAATGGTTGCAACTGAACCAAGAAAAATTTCAAAACAGCAACTGATTTGAAAAGGCAATGCAGATAAGCAGCCTCACCACAGAGAATTCCAACAGATACTGGAACAGCTGTGAAACAAACACTCAACATTAGCACTGTAGTGTTACCACTAAAAGGTTTCCCATCATTTGTTTTTCTTTATAAAGTAATATCTAAATACTGAAGACCAAGTTTTTAAATTTAGCTCTTAATTTAATATGCAATTACCGCTGCCCTGATGGTGTTTTAATGGCAATGTATATTTATTGGTGACTTCAAATGAACCTCATCTGATCATCTTAACCCTTCTCTCATCATGCTTTAGTTAATGACTCATTACCTGTAGTCACACCAGGGACATCTGTAAGGCTTTTCTCCAGTATGGACACGCTTATGTCGTGTCAGATGTGATTGTGTTGTGGAAGCAAAGTTACACTCATCACATTTGAATGGTTTCTCTCCTAGAAGGTGACAAGAGAAGATTATCAGTTTTCATCTGCAGAAAAGGAAGACAAGCCCAAATTTCTGGCATATCCCTTGAGACAGCTTTTAGCCCAGGTATATATAGCAAACCAAATACAAGATAAATTTCCAAATACAATGCATTAATTGCAAAATATAACAGAAACATGTCAGTATCCAGCTGACTTCCCATATGGAATTACACAGCAGCAAAATGGAGGAGAAAGGACAGCACTGAAACAGAATAACCTTGTTACTGAGTCTTATTCCATGAAAATACCATAACCAGGTGACAGGCGTTCCTCTCACACTACACCTTCTCTTCAAACTGGGCCTCAAAACAACAGCCTCAAAAGCAACACTGGGGGAGGCAGAAGGTGAAAAATCACACTGATGCTTGTATTCAGCACCTGCTCAGAAAGCAACACATCCAGGTGAAAAGTGTCTTTGTTTTCATCTCCAACCTAAATTTTTAATATTATCCTTTCAATAGAATAAATAAAATGGGACTGAGAATATGAACCAGATCTCTGTGCACCATTCCCCTTATCTTGCCTGCTAGTCTTCTGCCCTTGTTAATATTTTCTGAACAGTAGGCCAATAGTAGAAAGACTCAAAAGGTTAATGAAAATAAACAAACAAAAACCAACCACCAAACCTAGACTAGGGCAGTATTTTCAGAAGACCAAAATTCAATCTTTGCTGAACATGCAGCTGCACTGAAAATTTCTAGAGGACTACTAACTGAAGAAAGGTAAAAATCTTTACTGTCTAAGTCGTTACGTGAAAAGAATACTTCTCCTTCCAGTGGAGAAGTCTACCCCTTAAAAGACACTAAGACAAAACCTCATGACTGATACACACACACTGTGCTGACTAGCTAAGACACCTGCTTCTCATTTTCCCAACTGGTTGCCACAGAAATATTCTGTGGGGTTTACAGGCAGATATAGTTACCATTTAGGGAGGAAACAGTTTCCTTTGTATGGAGAAGACAAAAGCCAGCTCCTAACTCAGGCGATTTTCACTGCAGTGTGCAAGCCTTCAAAAGTATTTATCTAAAAACTACATAAGGGATCAACATCCCCGACTTAAGAAGTCTGGAAAAAACTTCTAGGGACAGACATGTACCTTGTAGACTGTTCAGAGGTCTAGGACAGGCACTTTCAAAATTGAACCCTAAGCCTATAAGCAGGTACAATTTGAAGTTTTTCAGACTGACAGAAGACACAGCACTAGCATAAGACTATCATCAGTAAGAGCAGCCTTTTGCAATCAGTAGCAAAAGGCCACTCCCAAATGGCCGTGCCTCCAAGACAAATTTTTCAAGCCGCTTACACCATGAGACACTGAAGATTTTGAAACAGACTTTGCCAAAATTCTGAAAACAGAGAGAAATAAGCATTTTTCATTCTTGGAGACTGTTGTGGTTTTTCCTCCCAAGGGAAAAGATTCACAAGGTCCTCGAGGTCTGAAAAGCCCCTAATTTGGGATGGAAAGACAACAGAGCAGCTTCTGAAAGCTCCATAAAGAGCTGGAATAATTGCTTTTAGCAGCTGCGGGAGAGAATACCAGCCAATGTTTTTCATTTATTGTTTCATGGGACAAGGAAAGGTGAAGGGGCAGGACACAAAGCCGAAGCCTCTATGCTGGACAAATTGAGACTGCTAGAAAGTATGTCTTTCCTGCCCCAAATGGGGTTTTCTTGTCAGACCCTGACACTCTGCTCTGGAGAAGCTGATTGTCCCAGCAGCTTGCATGGTAGTGGCTGCTGCTTCAATTAAACTCTCTGGGAGGCCATAGACTCCCTAGCAACGTAACCTGTTCTTGAACTGAAGATTTCCTGTTCTGATTTATTTTACCATCTAGCTTTAAAGAAGATAGCAACATTTTCAACCGAAAGCAGTTAAAGCCACAGGTATTTTAGATAACATACATACTTATTTTAACTGCTTTCATTTAAAATGCACTAAAACTTTGCCAACTTGCCCCCTTGTAAAAAAAAAGGCAGATCTGAACTGAAAGGAGATTTTTAGTTTGCCATTCAGGGGAGAATGGATCAAGTAAAGGTTTGCTGCTGTGCCAGGGCAGGGCCAGTGGGGCTGACAGCCCACTGAAGCCAGGAGGGCTTGCAAATTCCATCATGACCGTAAGAAAAATGATAATCCTTGCCCACTGCTCCAGGAAGTTTCTCCTTAGGAAATCCTTGTGGCTAACTGCTCCTGTCAAGTAGACTATGTGTAAATCTCACCTGACAGAAAATACATCACAGCAGCACCACACAACAAAAGCCAACTAAATGGGGAGGAAAAAAGACAGCCTAGCACAGCCAGTAATTCTTAGCAGCTGTACATAAGAAACAGTATTTTTATGGAAAATTAACGGGGTTAATTAGTACAGTTGAAAAAACCTAAAAGACAACTAGGTATTTCTTCGAGTTGGGTGATACTGAAGAGTAAATTAGCTGCAGGAGTACTTTTATTTGTTTGTTTATTTATTAAAGTTTTCCACAGATCTACTGATTTAAGAATTTTTTATCTTCCCTATCTATGGGCCAGGATGCCTCTAATCAGTCTTTTTGTCCCAGTTTTCCTTCTACCCTTCTTGCCCCCAGACATTTCAGGCAATAAACATAATTCTTTTAATACAGGCTGCCATTAAAAATTTCAAGAGGACTCTTGTTCACCTCCAGTCAAGGTTCTAATTCATACAGAATTATAATTACAGAAATAAAAATATCAGCATTGACAGTATTTTTTTAAACAACAGTATGTAATAACTTTAAAATAGTGTATCCATAACCATTAGGATAAAGCCTACGTATTTAAAGATCAATAAAGGTAGAAACATTAAATCACCCCCCCACCATTACCATCACAGAAGACTTGTCTGTGTCTCACCATCTCTACTTTTATCAAATAAAAGCACATGAAAAAAAGGATAAGTGTCCTAAAATGATTCAGTAGTCAACAAGCTCCATGGGGGAACAAAAAAGAAGGGCACACATTCCAAAATCAGGGACCCATTTTATGGAGGTCTACTCTGTTTTTAACATAAGCACTTTCAAAAAGCTGTATTTCCTGACCACAGGATTACAAATGAAATGGCTTTGCATTTTTGACAATACTGCAAACAACTCCTGAAGTGCATCTGTTGTTTATAAGTCACCTGACAGGGAAAATTTGAACTCCAAAAATCAAAAATTTGAAAAAAAAATTACAAAAGGGCCAATTCATAGGGAGCACTAGTATATAAAAGCAGTTATTAAAGCTGCTGCTAACCAGTAACTGAAGTTTTCTCTTTTTCTCTTCCTACTAGACAATTTCTCCTAGGTAGGGAGAAAGCTTTAAAAACCCAGGTTTTTGGTGCCTTTGCTGGTCAAAGTTTTGCTATAACCAATTTGCCAGTCTGCTGCAAATGTTGGTGTAAATAGAAAAGGGAAAACAACAAAGATGCTGTTGAAATTTCATCTGTTCGCTTGCTGAAAAGAACAATAAGTCTTCTTACTGTGCTACATTTCCTGTGGTATTCAACATAATTTTTTTAAGCTGTGGTGAGGAAGTTGAAGGGAAGAGGCTACATTATACATTAAATTCAATGCCAAGTAATGTAACTACACATTAAAGTCAAAGAGCAGTTCACATGAGAAATAGAAACACAAAGTGAGTCACTCATCTGGATAAAAACACATATATTATTAAATTTTCTTTCTTTATTACATTGACCTATAAATGTCTTGAGAAGTGCCAGATTGAAATGAGGGAGTAGAAACAATCATACAAACAGTGCTCCGTATGATATACGCTACCATCTTCAAAAATGCATGAACATATTTGAACAAAGACATGATCTCCTCAAGCAGTTCCACAGGTTCATGGTGACTGCCATAGAAGTGCACAGAAAGTGTACTACCCACTAACTCTTTACTACTGGGATGGACTTCTATCATCCCTGGGAAGATCCCACCACAACCAACACACGGAAAGCAAATGCACACTGCCGACGTGTAGAAGATGAGGATGAGGTTTTTGCAATTTGCAGGAGTACTAACCAATATTAAAAAAGAGGTTTCATGCAAGAGAACACAGGTTGTGACTCATCAGCAGTGTTGGACTGAGACAGCTACTAGAGCACAAAATGGAAGTTTACTACCAAACATAGAGAACAGGCAAACAAAGGAGGTGAGCAGAACAATTATAGCAAGAACATAAAGAAAAGACATTTTAAAATTAGGAATTGTTTCCATGTTTTCATTTCAAGCCAGAAATAATTACCCTTGCTTGTTTTTTCTCTCTTAGGCAATTTCCTAGTTGATCATGATTAAGGCAAAATATTTAAATTATCTGGTATTATATGCTTTTTGTAAGTGTGTATTTGTGTGTGTGTGCTTATTTCTGGTGGGTGATTTAGAGGTTATTTACCTTTTTTTGTTACAAAATTCAGGTAATCATTTAATTCTTTGTGTAATTCAACTTACCCTAAATCCAGCAAAAACTACCTTCAGGAAGATTTTCTAACTGGAACAAAATACGAATCAAAAAAACTTGCTTCAGGATGCCTCAAAACACAAAATCTTTTCTTCCCAGCCTTGTTGAGACACTAGAACTACAGCATCTATGCTCCTGAAGCATCACAAACTATCCCTTACCGCATAGCACCAGCTGATACTGTGAGTGGTCCAAGTCTCTTAAGACAGTTTATCACAGCCTAGGCAGCCACAAGTGCCTATTGTAAAGCATTTGGCAGACAGAGATGTAAGCAATCCTTTCAGTGTGATAAAATTCTGGTCAAACTCTTGGCCACTCCTTAAGCTGCCATTGCTTCGGTTCACAAAATAGAAGTTTAGACCGTAGATATTTACATCGTCAGTGAAAGACATTCAGAATACCAGAGACAGACTCCAGAACAGGAGTGGAAGAAGGTGCACTCAGGTCATAAAATAATGTTGGAACATCTTCCCAGGACAAAATCAGCCAAGGACTCTGCTTGCTCCAAAGCATCCATTTTTCACAGGACCATGTCATCATTAAGGACATGACATATTCAATAGAGAATAAAAACATAAACTGGTAAAACACCAGGAATCTCTTGACAGGTCCAATTATTTGTTCCTACTTTACAGTGGAGAAGGCCTATATCAAGGAAATCTTTATGCAGATGCATCATGTTTACAAATTTATTAAGTACTAAAATTTTTCAAGTCCTAAAACTAATGGTTTCTTCTTTCAGTTTAACATTGGCATATTTTTCTTTCAAAACCAAACCAATTCTTCAAGGGATAACGTCCTATTCACCAAACTGGTCTGTATAGTTTGCTGCAAGAGTGACTGAGAGCCAGATTCCTTTTTTCACACCAAGTTACACTTCATGCCCTCCGTAATATTTCCAAATAAAATGCATCTTTCACAAGATAAAGGCATTCCTCCAGGTACAAAGAAAGAATCTCATCTAAAAAGAGAAGAACAGAGTAAGAAATACCAGAATAAAGCGTATCAGTCTAAGTGGCTGGTCCTACAGCCAGTCTTCTCTTGTGTCACATCTCTACCAGCAGGTGAACATTTCTCTGGGGTGTTGGGACATCTCAGCCCTTGAGGCTGGGATGAGAGGAGACTTGTTAAGTTAGTTAAGACTCCTTAACTACATGTGAGGATTTGTTCATTTGCCCTTGAATTGTGGGCCCCTGACAGGTGATAGACGTAAATCTTGGATTGGAAGATGTTCTGTGTCAGCCCCCTAGACAGCTGTATTACAGCAGGGAATTATTTAAGCCATTTAGACTATTTTTGATACCTATCTCTTTCAAACATGATCATAACTTGCTTTGGCATTCTGCCTTGGGAAAATTGTGCCAATTGGGGACAGAGGAAAAAAAAAAAGGCACAAAGAAAGGTACAAGGAGGAGTGCATGCAGCTAATGACAGATAAAGTTGAGCACTGGATGAAAATACAATGGAACCCATGTAAGTGCAACAATGCTAGCAAAGGTGGATTGTGTCATTCTCCTTGAAACAAATAGAAGGTACAGATAATTTTTCTGCTAAAGAATCATCTCTGATTGTTTGTGCCACAGAGGCAGATAAATGCCAAAAAGATAGATCCCTCTGCCTCTGAGATACTGTCCTATATAGTATAAAGTTAATAGCAAAGTAATAACGAGCCTCCAGTCCTGACATAAAATATAAAGTTATGCTTGCTAGATGCAAGCTTCATGATCTATAACCTGTAAATCCCTGTGATCACAGCACAAGAAGCCTCTACCACACTGGCAAAAGAAGGGCAAAAATGCCTTCAAAAACCTGGACAGCCTTTCACGAGGAGTACACCATATTTTCAGCCTAATTTTGCACACAAATCAGGAAATAAAATAGTTTTTCTCTTGGCTGGTGGCCTAATGATACAATATATATATATTTGGTGATAAGGGCTTACATTTCTGAGGAAGTAGATCTGCACTCACATAATAAGTACAGAAAAGAAGGGTAAATACAAGAATTTCCATTTCTTCTACATCCCCAACCTGAAACAACTGTTCACCATTTATGTGACTGCATTAACTACGAGTCCTAGATATATGCAAGATCCCAATGTGTCACATGGCAGGGCGATGAAAAACAAAAGGTATTTCCTATCCTCTTGATAACATTGATTTATTTTTGCTAAAGAATTAATTAATCAATTTCTTAGCCCACATTGTGTCAACATGTGAAAATTCTTCAAAGTTCCAAAAAAGTGGAAACTTTAATTACAACTGAAGTATACAGCTTCTATTCCAGTAGTTGTAATTGCTCAGGTTAGCATTCAGAGTGTAATAATAAGATTACTTATTATATTTGTTAAATTACCTTTATTGGTCACTTGAAAAATAGAAACTTCCTGCAGTGAATGGGAACTTGACTGTGGCAGTATCCTTCCACAAATTTATGTTCTTTGTTATTAGAAAAAAGATTCTAAAACAAAAGTAGGGTTACTAACTAGACTTGCAAGCAAATTCTGGCCCTGAATGCATATATATCTGTTTCAAGATATTGCCTGACCAGCACTGAAAATCCCACCTTTCTGAAAGCATCAGAATTTCCTCCAAACATGGTTGCTTTAAATAAACTGAAAACAGGGTGGGAAGAATGGCTTCAGGCTCTCAAGAAAGAGAGTAGCTGCTCTCCAGGAAATTACACATTTAGATGGTATATGTCCTGAATGAAGATTAGTTTATACAGGGACATAATAAAATCTCCCACTGTGATCCCTTTACAAAATCCATGGAAAATTGATGATGTAACAACTATAGCTTCTCATTTGTTAGCCATTTCTTTCCACTGTACATCAGACAATGGTCACTTAACTCACACAGCAATTCCTGATGATATTACATTATCCTCATGATAGTCAATAAAACAAAAAAGCTACAGTGGCTTAAACAGCATCACTTCTATGTCTGTTTGAACAAAATCTATTCAAATAATCAAATACTTTACAAGGAACTACTAAAAAGCACAATTAAGGTAGAATGTATTAATAAATGTTTAATACTTACACTTTTTCTGGTCTTCTGAAACTAAGAACCAATTTAATTTTGTCTGATATTAAAATTTTATAACCATGTGGTAGGAAAGCTTTACTAATTCTGGGAGAGAAATCTTGCTTTACATGCCAGCCATGTGGTAACTCTTAAAGTCGCACCTATTAATTACAAACTATCTTAAAATTACGAAAGGGCAGCTAAAACAAGACTAGCTTTCAACTATGCTTCAGTCCAAAAAAATTGATTAATTTATATGTATTCTCTAATTTTTACCCAGGGACATTCTAGCAGTCTCTTGCAAAATCTTCACAGTAGGTAATCTATTTGGGCCTTGGAAAAAAAAATTAGTAGACTTAGTATTCATTGAAAGAAGAAACCCAGCCTTCACAATGCTACTTCTTTCAGAAAAAAAAAAAAAAAAAACAACAAAACAAAAACCCCAAACCCACCAAAAATACCCTCCACTCTCCCCACAGCAATTATTCAAACACCCAGCTAACAGATTTGATGCAGACTCTGGGCATACCAATTTCACAAAAATGAGGAAAAAGCAAAGCAAACAATGAGCCGATGTATTATTTGTGCTGTAACATGCTATTTGACTCGTGTTACTCCCCAGTGTAGAGGGACTCCCTTGCTGGGGAAAATACAGAATAAAGAGTAAAGACAGCTTTACTGACCTGTGTGCTGCCGCCGATGCTTGGTGAGGGCATGACGTGTCCCGCCGGCAAAGCCACAAAGGTCACACAGGAACGACTTCTCGCCTGTTGCAACAATAAACAGATGAGGGACTGCGGAGGTCACAGATCATTAAAACATATCTATCAAGGCTTTCAGGGTTACTAATTCCTCCAATCAAATGTTTCCATGTAAATATGTCAAATGGGAATGAAATTACCACTGCGGTTTATTGACTGTGATAAAATCTGAAAAGCACCACTGAACATAATTACATACTTGTCAGACCCATAAAAATTAGCTTTATTATCAATGGAATGGTTTTGTACAACTTCATTTCTGTTAGATGTCTTCCAGATGGGGCTGCTTTATGCACTTGAACAGTTTTTATGCATATCCTGATTTTTTACAATTCCCATACATCTGGCCTTTCTGTGCTGAGTAAAGATTGCCTGGAAAAAAAAGTTAATATACTGTATATATGATTCTGCTTAAATAAAATAAATTTAATTTACTAACAAATTAAAGGTACTGAGAAATTTTCAACAGACTAGGTCACAGTCATCTGTAGTTACCTCCTATTTATTAATAAGTATTAAAT
The DNA here is from genome assembly GCA_013398615.1 of Brachypodius melanocephalos. Classification (NCBI taxonomy): domain Eukaryota; kingdom Metazoa; phylum Chordata; class Aves; order Passeriformes; family Pycnonotidae; genus Brachypodius; species Brachypodius melanocephalos. The sequence continues at coordinate 546,494 of VZSR01001854.1, read as the reverse complement.
TATTTTCTTGAACACAAGAAGAGTGCAGGCAACAATAAAAGCCAAATTATTCAGTACCAGTGGCAATTCAGCACTGTTTATGTTTCTAAAGTTTTCATGACATAAAGAAAACAGGTCTGGGGATTACTACTGAAATTGCAGCAGAACCCACATTGTTCGTCTTCAAATGATAATTCTTCAATCCAAAACTCTGGACCAATTTGAGAGATTTTGGCAAGCTCAAAACTCATTAAAAGTGTATAAATGCCTTCTTTCTGTTTGTTTCGGGGGTTTTTTTGGTTTTTTTTGTTTTTTTTAACAGAAGCTGGGATTTTGCCCTGTTGCCTATAAATATAGTTTATCATTTCATAGCAATATTTTTAGTCAATATATACTAACATGCACAGGAATCGCAGTCCATAAAGGCCACATGGAAGGTCATTATGTATTAGTAGCACTAACCTTAGGTATAGTCTCAATAACCTGAGATAAGAGTGAATTTTTTTCAAGAATCCCATTAGTCATTTGGAGCCAAATTGTCTCCTTTCACAGTAACACAGCAGAGAGAGGGCTGGTGGGGCAGTGATGCTGAATTCATCGAAACTAACTCTCCTTCCAATTCTTCCCCGTGGGGAAGGAAATTTAGTTCCTACAAAAGACGGCTGGGTTAAGAGGTCCGGTGTCAAATTACCAAGTCCTCCTGCGGAGACAGAAGGATGGAAACCTCCATGCTGTATATTCCCACATCAGCAGGCACAGGCATACAGAGACTTTTGGGAAGGCACAGTGCCTCAGTTAACTATGGATACTGTTCATACAAGCAAGAGACCATCTCGTGAGTGGGAGCTCCCAGGAGAGCCTGGCAGGGACCAGCTGCTCTCTCTCCCCTCCTCTCAACGAGGTCTCTGAGGAACCCCAGCTCCTCACCCCAGCTGCCCCAGTGAGAGAGCCCCTGCATCTTGTGATACCAGAAGAAAAGCAACTCCAAAGTTTCCAAGGCACCTTGAATCCTACCACCAAAATAGGATGACAAAAGAGCTGATAAACCTCTGCCATGTAGTGAGGCTATGAAATGCAGTGGGCACACATTTCAGAATTTCACTGCTTCAGAAAGAAAACAAATGGCGCATTGTTATTTCCTGCACCCAAATCTGGTCACAGAAAGCAGACTGAAATTGTACAGGACTTTAGGCCTTTTTGAAATTTTGGTCTGTTGATGAGAGTATCCCAGAAGAGTAGCTAAGGTGCAAAATTATTTCACTATCTCTTTTGGGAGTCAATTCCAGCAATCTGTTATTATAATTGAATCTAAAAAAAAAAAACCCATCAGAAAAATCAGAACAGAAACCCATTCTCACTATCACATGAAGAATGCATTTGTGCTAAATGATGTAACAAAGTTTAAATTTTACTGCAAAATGTTTGTCAATAACATTATTGCTGAGGCTATGCATGATTGTTACACAGAGATTTTGGCAAAGTCTCTTCCAGGCTTTTTAAAAAACTACTGCATGGCATTTTAAAAATCAGGATCTTCAGCATATAGCACTTCAATTCATCAAAATATCAAAGAAAATGAATAGAATGTCTACACATAATGCTTAATTATAATTAAATATTAATTTAATTAATTAATCAATTTTAAGTATAAATCTTTCTAACTAGCAGTAATGCCTAACTCCCCAGCATAAAATTCACACTTTAAAGTTAAATGCTGTTCCCTGCCTACCAAGAAATTGCTCATCATCTATATATTATCACAAATTGGCTCATGTTGTGTTTAACATGTAGGAGCAGACCTGAGTACTATGGCATCTTTGCAAGCTCATGGATTCACAGGGTAGTTTATATTTGGGCCTTTGCAATGGCTTTGGAACCACAAAGAATTCATTCAAAATCAACCTAGTGCTTTAAAGTAGGGAAACTGATCCATCCTATAGAACAATTTGCCAGTTAAATACTCCAGACCTCTAGGTCGCATCTAGGAGCTCTCATGCAGGCAGAGCTCTTGAGGGAGGCTTTGGATCTGAAAACGTGAGACTGGAGGAAATTTGACTCCTGCTGAGGAAAGGTCGTGATGCATCTGATTTTTTGCAATGTTAATTATCAGGCATATTAATAAATGAATTACCTTATTTGTTGTATGTATCATGGCATACGTACAAATACAAATCTCTCCAGAAACAAGGAGAGAAAACTTCATCACCTGTGACTTTAAGTTGAGTTACACAGTATTTCCTAGTTCTGAAGCTTGATGGGGGATGAATCCCTCACATCTAGACATAATATTTCATTTGACGTTTGAGCATGTATTGATACATTGATGTATTTTACATTCTTCTGGATATGCTTAACAATTTTATCATTCCAATCTCAGAATTTGTGACTTTTTAACTTTTAGGAAAATGTAAAGGCAATATTTCACTTGCTGTACAGGGGGCTGATCTAACTTGCCATGTTTATATGATAGCAAAAATGCAATAGAAAATGGTCCTTTTCTTAACAACTTGAATTAGTTTCAAGTGTGCCATTTTGCATTCAAATGTAGAAAGACAC
>VZSR01001854.1:528959-538959 GCA_013398615.1 Brachypodius melanocephalos | reverse complement strand
GTGAAACTCCTCTTTTTAGCTGAAAACGTATACCATAGTTCACATGCCTTTCTGTCCCTACATACCTGCTCTCTCTGCCTTCACATACATTTTCCTGGCCCTGTGTTCAGTTATGTTTTCTCCTCTCAGTGCCCATTTTTGCCACCTTTCTTGCTGCTACTTAAAACGTCATACACACAAATGCAACTCTCTGTCCTTACTCTCCACCCATAATGTCCATACTGACAAATTTATAGTCAACCAAACAAGGGTATCTTAAAGTGTAAGGAAAATTAAATTTCACTCAAAAAATACACTGTATGGATAAAATTAGCATATAGGAAGCATATGTGCTCTTTCCTCTTCACAAGCCAAATTTTCCAGAACTTGAATAATTAAAAAATAAGGGAGCAGATAGGCAGGGAAGGGGTTTTGAAAATTTCATAGTGATTTTTCAGAAGTGAATCCAGACTCTTATTAATTCAAATATTATTAGACAAAGTCTATGCAAAAGGTATTGGTGGTATAACTGTACCCATTACCTCACATCTTCCTAATAAGCACCTACTAGAAAAAGAAGCTGGCTAAATGATATGTACAGAAAGGAAATATTCTTTCCTCAACAGTCTTGCATACTTAAGCAGACTGGTACAGCAGTGGGATGAAAAGCTGTGCAACACGTCAAAAACAACACCGAAGTTTAGTAACTGCAGGTTACTAAACTGGATTATGACCTTAAATGGCAACTGAAAATCCAACAAGTGAATACATTTCTCTAAGTTCTTGAAGTTTGTTGCATTTATCTGGCTTCATTCTGCTGGCTCACAACCTGCTGTCAAAATATGTGTATAAATTTTAAAAAGTAATTTCACCACTAAACTGTACCTATTGTTAAGCCTTTTGAAAAAAAAGAAATGGGTACCAGTAAGTACCTAGCAAAGGATAGTTTGAAACACTCAGTTTCCCTCAGGAAAGAAAACTTGCATGAAAGAACTGCATAGTGATGCCTTAAAAACTAAGTCACCTTGGAAAACTGAGCAATGTGTGAGATGATTTATCACATTTGTGCAAAAAAAAAATCAGCAATTCAACCCAGTTGTTTGAATAGGCCTAAAGACTTGACTACATCACATTCTGGACAGCACTCAACGTTTCTTCAGCTGTGTGGAAAAAAAAGGTGTTTTCAAACCTGCCATCACCTCAAGTCTGAGTCTTAACAGAAGATTGTTCTGACTTGTGCATCAGCAATAGGTTACGTGCATCAATTTCTGACCTTTGCTTCAGCTTTGAAATATCACCAATTTCAAATTTACCCATCCTAACACACTGGGCCAAATGCCTCATGTCACAGAAGTGACAAAATTGGCCCACTGCATTCAATATAGCAGCAGAGCAGAGGAAAATGTAGGTCTGTAGCTACAGGTGGGTTAATAATTCCATGGGTGCTATACACATCAGAACAGCACAGAACTGATTCTTCAGTCTCTCCTCTGACTCTGCAGTACACTTTGAGGTGAAATGTAGTGAAAATTTAGTCTTGTTACTTCCTGAAGCATTTATACCTCTGAAGAGAGTCTGTTTCTCTATTGAGATAGCAGCTACTATCTCTACATCATTGCTTTTCAGAACAGAAGCATACTCTAGATTTGTATCTTCCAAATTAAAACATTTTAAACATAATCTAGCATAAACGAAGTAGGACTAAAGGTTACTCTCTGTGAGGAAAACAGCAGTGTGAGCCAGCTGAAAGGCATGATGCAACCACCAGACACAGCCTCATAATTCCCATTGTATTCATTAAGGCATAATGGAAAGTTTTAAATTTATCATCTTCCACAGTGTTATAATATTCTGTCAATTTTGTAACATTAATCTTGCTGCAGAGCTTTTTATAACATAGATTACCTAAAATAGTGTCACAGCCTACTGTTTAATGCACATAAAGGTATGTTTCATTAACACTACTCTGTGAGTTTTTACTAGGACAAATATATAATATAGAAAAAAATGAACATCTGTATAAAACAGTAGTGATTCAAAAGCTTTTATACCAATAAAACTTACATATTAATTTGATTAATTTGATTTTTTTTCCTTCACCTAGAGGATGCTAGAACACAGTGATGGAACAGAAACCCTGGATTAACACAATCTAATAGAATGATGCTATAAAATGGGCAAATTTTTGCAGTTCCATTACCTTTAGCAGTTTTTCTCTATCATAAATTTCTCAGTTGTTACTGCAGTACATGTGACAATATTTTTAATCAAGAAAAGCTTGGACTACCCTAAAACAGTTCTGGATCTATTTATCCAGATACTGGAAAATCTCTGGAATTAAATTTGATTCTGCGGGGAAGAAATTCTGGAAGATTTTGAATTCTGTATAAAGAGATAAATCACTTGACCAAATGCTCTAGAGAGTATTTTATATAAACACAAGCAGCCCATGACATTCAGGTAGATGAAGAATAGAATGAAAAACTAGAATTGTAAGTCAGTCTATGAATTACACTTCATAGGTCTCATCCATATGTTTGCAAATACAGATGTAAATATGGTCTTTAATTTTTAACAGCAATATACACTGTATTGCAGTTTAGTACATCAGATTCAAATTACAAGGATCTTCATGATCCTGAACATACGTTCTGCTATCAAGTGTTTGCACAGTTTTAAGGGAAGAGATGCAACTACCTTCTGATACCATATTTGTTCGTAATGTTACATCAAGATGCCATTTATATCCTCATCCAAAGACGGATGCAATTAAACTAAAACTTGTCTTTAGAAATATACTTTTTATTTTAACTTTATTAGAACCATTACCTATATTCTAGGATATTAGAAATTTCCCTCAGTAGAAAATAAAACAAAAATACATATAAACAAGTATATTTGAACTCAAAAATGTTGGGATTTTGAATGGTTGTTCCTTGTTTCTCAAAGAGAAAACAGCTCCTATGCTGTAAGAATGGTTTTGATATTTGCTATCAATTAGGGTTGCATTTTTGGGGGGGTAAGGGTGTTATTTTGGATATCTGTCAGCTCCCCACTGTAAGACTAGAAGCTTCCAGCAGAATAGCAACATCAACAGTGACTTGTGCCATTAGAATAAATAAATCCCAATAGCTGATACAATCAGCTGACAGACGTGCGGATGCTTGAAAAGCCACGGTAGACATCAATTTTTAGCCAGATTTTATTGCCCCCCCCCTCAGACTGAACACCCACTCATGTAAGAACTGACCTGTTATTCTACTGACCTGTGCATTTGCAGGAGATATTCTTAAGATGGAGTCTACTGTACATAAAATGAATAGTGTAAGCCCTTAGCAGAGTTTTTGCATGGAAATTTTCTCTTCAGGATGGACATCTAACCATGTCTAAGTCAAACTAGATTGAAAATTAATCAAATAAAGTATTTCTAAAGAAACCCCAAAACTCTACCACACACAAGTAAACAAAATAATTTTCTTTCTTTCAGGGTTCTGACTACTCCTATGTTTATATATATGACTTTAAAACATAAAGAAATTGCATCTCTGCATCACATATTCATCAAGTGCAAGAGAAGATCACTGCTCTTTGCACATTTGCAGTCAGGTACTTTGGCAGTTCTCACATTTTTTATTTTTCTATCACATTAAAGTCTTCTATCCTTTGCATGCTATCCTTTTATTAAAAAAAAAACAAACAACAACAACAACAAAAAAAAACCAAACCAAAAACAAACAAACAAACAAATCCCCCAAAAAAACCAAACAAAAAAACCCCCCAGCACGTAATAAACCAGCAGATGCCAACTCTTACTCTGACCCACAATTAATTTCCAATTTAATTAAAATCTTTATTAAAAATACATATTTTTAAAACTCTAGAGGTCTTTCAAAAGTGATGAAAACTACTCCGTTGCTAACAAAACCAAGGAAACACAATGAGTTTAATTTAGGTCATAGTGACATCAGAGAGGTTTATTTATTGCCAGCTTTGTTGCATCCAACAAAGCTTTAATCTGTGACATGCTGTAGCTTGTAAAACAGCAAAGTGCAATGGTATCAGAGAAACTACACCATGCCATACATTTCTAAAAACGTCTGGTGTCAAGCACATTACTTTCAGCAACATCATCAAGAAGAAAGGGAAGGGATTTTTGGGGGGTTGTTTCCTGTGTTTTCAGTTTACATTTACAGCTGAAACAGCCTTTGAAAATTCCTATGAAGACTTCACATACTGAGAGACAGCTGCTTTTTTATAGTTGGAGATGATGACAGTACAATGTTTTTAGGAAGCTGAAAATCAGGGCAGACCTTAGGTTTTACACAGGGAAAGGGTGAGAATCAAGGCTTGCTTCTGTGAACTGCAGAGCTCACCCAGTATCAGGCAGATACACAGGACAGAAGGGTGAGAAAATCAGATTAAAGCACATGCAGGACAAGGACTGTTTTGCTCATTGAAGCCAGGGTTTCATTGGGGTATTAGGGGAACAAAGGAATGCAGTGGGCTTTGGGTATCAAAACCCCTCCAACTCCAGATGTATTTGGACATTGACAGCCTGGACCTCCAGTCTTTTGGGAGCACCTTGGGGAGTGTTAAAGCCCCTATGAGCAGATTAACAGAGCCTACAGTGGCCCCTTGGACATGTGGCTGCAGGGAATGTGACTGAGAGGGAGGATTTAACAACTGCACTGCTGCCTTGAAAAGAAGGTTCTTTTTAATTTTAACCAAATGCGTATTGGGGAAGTTTATGTATTTGTAGTTCAGCTACTTCTTAATTACATTTAACATATGCTACCACAGTGCAGACTACTTAAAATATCACACATATTCAAACCCACATGCCAGCGATAGTTTGTATCTGGTGGTTAATTTAACCTGAATTCAGCTACCAATGCGAAAAGTTCACCTGCTTGAGAGAAGCCCAGATCTCCCTGTTTGTCCCTAAACCTTCCCAGCATGGTCTAGGTCTGATTAAGAGTCAGTTCCAGTATAACACTGTGCTGCAATGCTGAAAAAGAGACAAATCAACACTTTAATTCTGACAACAGGGTTTACCAAAAAAAAAAAATAAAAAATACCATTGCTAGCACAACTAATAAAAACTAATTTGCTATGAATGTGTGGTTAGTATATATCCTCTTTAAATTGAGAATAAATAGGAGGGAATGTCCTCGGAGCTAGAAAAAGCTATTTTTTTGTTTGTTTTAAATCAAACTGCTCAGTCAAACAAGCATTTTACAGAAAAAAAACCCCCAAAAACAAAAACAAAAAACTCAGAATTTTTCCTAAATCAGTTTTTATTCAATTAGTGGTTATCTTAAAAAAAAAAAACAAACCCAAAACCTTTATATTTTTAAATTTACATTTAAATGAAATTATATTAAATAAAATAAAACTGTCATTTATAAAAAAAATCAGAAAGAAAACAAAAATAAAATCCCCTAAAGGAAAAATAGGACTATATGCAGAAAATCACAAACTTGATATAATAATAATAATAATAATAATAATAATAATAATAATAATAAGGCAAGATGTCTTTTATTTCATCTCTGCAGTTGATAACACTACAAATTGGTTTTTACAAAGTTACTTATCTTGGCATTTTATTTAGACAAATATCTGTACTGTTTAATATGAGAAAGACTGTTGGTTTGTGATTTTAATAGCTTCTCAGAAAAAGAGTCCACAGTTGTCACAGCAGAGCAATACCAACTTATGGTATGATTTTACTGACATCAGTAAAATATCAGACAAACTCAGTTTGACTCAAATCAGCTATAAGCAGTATTTTTTTCCTAAACCTAATATTATTATAATGCGATTTTTCATTATTAGTCCAATTCAACTTGTATTGAAGTCAATGAGATTATACTGAGTTCTCTAAGTATTGGATCAGGCTCTACGATGATGCTGCAGCTACCACAAAACAAGTCTTGTCAAAAGGACTAAAATAAAGTACATCAAGCTTGTATTGTTAACAAATTAACAGTTTATTAAAAACTGAGTTTCTAAATTCTCATTTTCTAAATTCTGTCTTTTCATCAGTTTGTTTATTGTATCTCAGCTAGTATATTCAAAATAACTGTTCATTTTCATTTTACATGAGCTGCTTCAGTCACTATCATTTTCATGGTTTTGTCCACTGGCATAATATTCACAACAGTTTGCCAAAATTACTGGAAGATGCTTAAACTCCACTAAAATATATGCCTTGTACTTCTAGCAAGGGGAAGACTGATATGAACGTGAAAAGATTTTACAGTACTTACAGAAAATTTTCAGATTAAGCATTGGTCAAGCAATCAAGACCTTTTTGAATATTGTTTTTGCAAGATTCTCTCTTTATTTCCTTGTGATTTAGGCAAAATACCACAGTACTCAGTTGGCAGAAAATAGTGTGTTAGATTGACTTAATACTATTTGTGATAGTAGTGGAAGCACAATGCAGTGAGAGATGATGAGACTGATATAATTGTTTTAATATAAGATGCAAAAAGATTGCATATGTGGAATAGGGAAATTGAGAGCAAAGAGGAATATTATATGTCTGAGAAAACAATGAAAATCCAGCTAAAATTCATGGTCTTTTTAATATCACACATTTTGCTAAAATGCCAAGTGATACTCAGAGTACTGTGGTGAGTCTTAAATCACATATATTCTGCTACTGTAAAAAACGGCACATTCAAAAATAATTAAAGCAAATATGTCTAAACTACAACACACAAACTGATGTACAATCTCATTAAAAATATACTGAGATGTCTGTAGAAAGCATCCCAGGATTCAGCAGGAAAAATGTCTATTTGGGAGTATTATATAGTATTTATCATTATTTTAATGTAATGCTTATCACTAATGCGCCAGCAGAAGCTTTCTTCTCAGAAGGTTAACTCTTTGAATTAAACAAAAATTAACACAAGGAAAGTGCTTAATTGTTGTTTCTCTGCCTATTTTTAAACAGAGAAGGTGCATAACATTACCAAGATATGCATGTATTTTTAATTAAGATTGTATCATTCAAGGTTGTGATTCCTAAGCCAATTTGCCATTTCAAAATGCAGTTCTCCTTCTAAATATAAACACAAGAGGATCAGAGCATTGTTGCACAAATCATTATGATTTTAACAGCTGTTCATTTATGGTCTCCATCATTTTGGAAACAATAGGAACATGAACAATTGACTTTATGTACAGAAATGTATTCTTCTGCCAGGTATGTTCTCCTAATCGGTCATGTTTCTGTTATGTCTTACCTCCTTATGACCTGGAGATTAATTTTCTAAAGATCCTTCCCATGAATTCTAAAGAAGGTTCATTACTATTTTTTAAATAATGGGTACTACCTACTTAAAATTATATATATATATATATATATATATATATGTGACAGAGAAATCACAAGAACTCTGAAGTTTGAGATGCAAATAAGCATTTCCATTGTGCATGGTTTCATACTAAATCTCCAGATCGACAAAACAGTAGATTTTCAGTACAGCAGATTACCTTTATTAAACTACCTTTCAGATGTATTTCAATCATATTTTATTACCCTTTAAAATTAAATGAAATCTGAAGATTTAGGAGATTAAATGTCATTAAAAAGGATTAGACCATCTTCCCTATTATAGTGTAGTATTATTTCTATGTTTTATTTTCAGTCTGTCCATACCAAAATATGCCCCTACCAACAACAAAAACGCATTAGGCACGTTTAGATTACGGACTGCCTAATATTTACTACAAAATAACTCAGAAACTACTCTTGAATAATGCTTATGACATAAATATTGCAGAGCTCACCATACTTGATCTAAGTAGGTGATCTTACTTGATCTAAGCAGCATATTTTCCCACGTCAGGTCTGGTCTACAGAACAATCAGGCAAATGACAGTGCTTTACCAAGGATAAACCACTACCTGTCCCTTAAAATTTCTGAAAGAAACAAATCTTTCTCAAACTTAGTGGCACTGTAACTAATACAACCACCCAAAACAGGATTTTCTTTCACTTTCTGTAACTGCTGTCTTTATCAATTAATCTGATTATTTCTCTCTTCAGGAAGCCTGCTCAGCTATTGCCAACAAAATACCGAATTTTAACATTGGATTTTGAAGGACTCTTATTTCTAGACTTTTTCCAAGATGTATGGTTGAGGGTGCTAAACATACTTGCTCTTCGCATACTTATCCCAGGGTGTTGTCTGCTCTTTTAGCTGGAAGCAAACCTCTCGTAAATTCCTATTTATCTCCTTGCCAATCAAGAAGTGAATGACTGACAGTAACAGAGCCTTATCTATGACTCCTGTCTGTGGTGCATTCTGCTAAATGATGTCATCGCTCTAGCAAGAGAAAATAAGCAGATTATTACAGTGAATAGAAGCAAACTAAACATTTGGATTTTTGCATGGACAGATTTACACACTGTCTGTCAGATAAAGCACAGTTTGCCTGCTGCTTACACAACAAGAATGTGCCTGACAGCTTCTTCCCAGCTTTAGTATCTGATTACATAAATAGGCCATTCCCCACCATTTCTGAAGACTGACAGTCTGTCTTCATTTAAAGAGCAATTTCTGACTATCAGCCTTTCTGTCTTGCACACAAGGCTGATTATCATCAAGGCACTTCCTGGAGGTCCAATCAGTTGTTTTTTCTCTTGAACTCAGGACGTTAAAAAACTTGTAGCCACAAAAATATTAAGAAAATGAAAAATTCTTCTGTAAAAATTAACAAGCAGCAACCCAAAACTTATATCCCCCATCAGAGTGAAAACTGTTGTTGACTTCTAGGAACATTTAAAGAAAGATTTTAGGTGACCACTTTTTTTCATTTTTAAAATTACCACATTTGAGGAAAAAAAATTAAAAAAAGAAGTAAAACAAAACAAACTGAAAAACAAAGAACAAAATCCCACCTACCCAAAAGTAATAGGTAACTACTGCTCTGCATCATATTAAAAAAACACACAAAACAAAAAAAAGGCAACCTTCGCATAAGTCTGTCTCAGAAATTTATAAAGCAGCTTTGTTGTCCAAGTCTGCATTGGCCCTTCCCAATTTAACTTCACAACTGTCATAGAAAGGGTCTTCATAACATTTTGTTTTGCATTAGCTGTGCAACTGTTAGTCTTTTTTAATAATTCTCTTTTTCCAAATCATACCTCAATAAAACTATGCCTTAAATTAGATGCATTTTACTGCTGTTGACTTAAATATTTTTAAGGTATGAGCATGGAAAAGACATGCCATTTTTCACAGCTAAATGTATGCAGGTGTTAATGAACTTATTTAAAAAATGGTTCTGAGAACTGAAAAGGGTAAACACATAATAACTCTGCTGTTTACAATGGTAAACAATTGCAAGTCATAACCACAATATTGTTCCTAGTTATTTCAGCTATAACTTGCAAGGCTTCATAGCCAGACAAACCAGATGAAATATGTTGCTGCAGGTCTGCGCTGATGGATCCCTCTGAAATATCCACATTATTGCTTTTATTTTATTATGTACCACACTTCATAACTGTACACAGCAGACTACAATAAAAACTGCACTACACTCCTTTAAGTACTTATTAAATAGGTCAAAAAGTTACCATAACAAATAACTTGCTCTACTCAGGGTCCATTAATAACACATCTTGTTGGGATTCTAAAACAAACGGGGAAAAAAAGAACAGTGAAGAAGGGTCTGGTTTTTGATGCTGCTGCCTAACAATTTGCACTTAAAATGCACAGTATTATTTGTCACAGCATTACCCAGTCACAGCTGCTTAAAATATCAGCACTGACACAAGGTGGAAAATTGTGCTACGCACAGGTTTGGGGAAAGGGTAGGAAAAAATTTTGATCCTACAGGTAAGGCCATATTTGCATAGATAAGAAATGCCACAAAGCCTAGTACTTCCCTAAGGGTAGGAGCCACGAGATCCAGGATTGTGTTTTACCTGCACAAAATATTTTCCCCTTCACAGTAATGTTCTTAAAATACTAATTCCTCAGTCTAGGCAGAAAAT
>VZSR01001854.1:491459-526459 GCA_013398615.1 Brachypodius melanocephalos | reverse complement strand
ATCTCCAATATTTATGATAATTTGGGAGAGGAAAGAGGATTGCCTTTATTTCTCTTTCTTCAACAGAATAAAACAAGCAGTATAGAAACGATTGTATTCATGGGTAAAAGTTCTAATGAAGCCGACATTTAGGTGTTATAAATGGAGGATAATAATTTATTATTTGGGATCTTGTCAGATCCTCTGACAAAGTGATAATACAGCATTTCTCTGGATTTCCCACATTAAAAAGGCTGCTTCAAGCTGAATGAAAAGGAATTCTAAGATGAATTAAAACTTAAAATTTCTTCTTGCTTTTTCTTATAGCATTTTCTCACGGCAGCAAATATACGGCAATTCATTTAATTCAGGCCATGTTCAAGTTTATGAAATGGAAGAATATTACTATACCATTAGATATCACTTCAGGGGGAATAAGGCTACTGCTGTCTTTCTGTTCATCTTGAAGTCTTATTAAGCCAAATAAAATCCAAAAGAAGATTCTAATATAATACTGCATTTTGCATCCCAATATTACAAAAAATATACAAAAAGAAATACTAAAAATGGCAAGGGTTTTTTTTTTGGTTGGTTGGTTGGTTGGTTTGTTGTTTTTTTTTTTGTTTTGGGGTTTTTTTTCATCTTTTACAAAAAAAACAGAAAAAAAAAACAGGAAAAAAAATCTAACTCGAAAGTTAAAAAAAAAAGAATAAATTTTAAAAAATAATCAAGGATGCCTATGCTTCAGAGTACAAGCTCTAAATTGAGCCCCAGAGACTTGTGGAATTTTCCTATGCAACAGAAATGCAACAAAAGGCTTATTCCAAGAAGTTGCTTCCCTTTAAATAACTTGCTGCCTTTATATGTTGTTTCAAACAAATTAACTGGAGTGATAGCTTGTCTTTTCTAGATATCAGGCATTATAAGAGCATGAGCCACCTATATTTGCTTCAGTATGAGACTTTCAGTTATCTCTATGCAGTTCAAGGGGAGTATTGCTGCAAGCAAGTTACCTTCATTTTAAAGTGCTGACTTATCAATACTTCGACAAAACCCAGTAGCATTATTACTATCTCAGTTATTTGATTGTGAATTTCACACTCTGAATATCAAGCACTGGTTTCTATTTGAGTTCAGTTTTATAGACAGCTACTTATCTCCAATTACAAACCAAGCTGATTTTAATAAGAGCATTATTGGTCTGAAGTGAAGAACGTAAATGCAAGCACATGCGTTTGGTCTCCATTTAGGCACTAATTTATCTTGCCACAGTTGAAATAAGAAAAGAAACTCCAACCAGTAACATTGAAACTGATTGTTATGTGCTGATTTTAGTGTGCAACAGGGCAGCAATGATGCAAGTGCTTAGCTACAAGATTCCATGTAGTTCTCTGCAGTCTGCACAAGCCTCTTTCTGTCCTGTGGCAAAGCCTGTATTGTAAGCTTTGGGATGTGGGCAAACAATGTACACTAGGTAGTGCTGGGGTAGAGAATACACTGTGAGCCATATAATAAGATTCCTAATATCAAATTTCTAACGTATCAATCTCCACGCTCGGGGAAATTAAACAATTCTGAATCCTCCATGTGTACCAAACAAACATCCTTGCCAGCTAAGAGCAATGGCCATGAGAAAAGTTATTAAATGCTCTTTTTTCATAAAATAAGGTATCTGTTTAGAATAACTTTACAACTGCATGTGTCCCAATGTCTTTATACCTCCTTTCTACCACGGTGACCTGAAATTTCCAAGAACCACAGCTGGATACAGAGTAAGAACTCAGGTGCATACATCTTCCAGTTCTATTTCAATCTCTCTCATATTCTTGTAACAGAAAATAAGTATAAAGCACTGCTTTTAATCAAAAAGTCACAAAAAGTAGCCCCTCATAAAGACAAATTTGTGTGTTGCAGCATCACTACAGGTCCACCACAAAGGCTGTTTCAAAGATTATAGCATCTGATATGCCATGGCTCTAACAACCTCCCTCCATCTAATTCTTCTGCAAAGAGATGGCAGCTTCAAATTTTGCCCTATTGGATTCAGGAAGCAAAGTTTAAAAAAACCCATCCCTCACTTCTCTAACTCAAATGCATCAGAAAGCACTGTTGCCCCTAACACCTGGCCCGAAATCAAGATGCCCAACTGCTTGAAGACAAAGCTAGCATACTGATTGTGTCCAGCAAGTTAAGGAATAAGCTAACCTAAAACAACACTGCTATTTATAAAAGATGCTTTCATTTTTCTACAAATTCTTCCTCCAAAGTATTGACTACATCAAGCCCTGCATATCTTAAAACATCTCTAATGTTGACTTCAAAAGCTAACATGGCTACTGGTCAAAAAAACATTTATTGCACCACTCTGAGAAAATTCAGCAAACATTTCTTTCTGTGAAATCACAGCCCAGATGAAAAAAATAAAAATGGCAAAACCATAGTAAGTTTTCAACTGTACACAATGCACTACACTGCGTAAGACACAGCAAAAGTATATTGGTTTCCATTCTTTTACAAATGTTCAAGCTAAAAAAAGTTCCGGTCCTTTTCTTAAAATTCAAAGACCATGAATACATTATCCCTTTTCAACTTTTTGTAACAATGACCCACCATGACAATTACATTCTACAAACACAAAATAAAACGTCAGAGCAAAAGGGTAGCAGGACACTGGAGAAGATACACTGCATATTGCAAAGAGATGAACAACTCTGTGAAAGGTATTTTCACAGGCATGCTCTCAAATGAGTATTTTTCCTTCAGCAGTTCTTCATATAGAAATTAAGACAGGTTCATAAAAGGAAATCAGTGAATGGCCGCACAGAAAACTTGTTCTTTTGCCCCCAAATGGCAAAAAACAAGCAACTTGTACTATTCTATTTATAGTTTTTGTATTTTCCTGCATAAAACACATAAACACACAACATTAACCCAGTGGTAACCAAAGCTAAACTAAGGGCAGGAGGATCTTGTAGGCAGAAGTAACCCACTAGAGACAAGACATTCATTTGGTAGACAGCTTGCAAGTCTTCTCACAGCACATACACATAATTGATGCTGAACTGTAAGTTTGGGGTTTGTATTCTGTTTGTTTTGGTTTATTTCCTCCTGGGTTATAGGTTCTGTATGTGAAAGTATAATATTGGCAGTTGTTCAGATTGGTGAGTGAGAATTACCTGTGACTACCAAAAAAACCCTAAAGACAGAAAAACACATGTATCTTCATACTGGCCAAAACCTGGCCACAATGTAGAGTTAAAATAATTGTAAGAATTCTCTTTTCCAAACCACAGACAGAGACGTAGTTAAAATAGCTAGCTAACCAGAACCAACCCATGAAGTTGCTCTGTAACTTCCTTTTATCTTCCATGCTTTTTAGATGGGTGAATTAATAATAAAAGCAACATTACATCAAGATATAATATTTGAAATAGCAGCATAAGGTATTTTATTATTATTATACAACATAATGTGAAAATATGTTAATTAGGATTTAAAATATATTAATTAGGGCATCAGAAAATAATATTTTATTGAAAACATTCTACAAGAAAGTCATTAAGTAGACCCATTATTGGCCAAGCTGATCACAAAGTTTGAATACCTTGTTGGATACTACTTATTTTAACATAACCAATAAGGTATAATTTTATTTACAAACTGACCTGACCTGGGAAAAAGCCCTAAAAACATGCAGTTCAGTATCATATAGCATCATCAAAAATAAGCTTGTTAAAATTAAAATAGGACTATATTATACAAGGTACTATATAGAGGAGCCAGTGAGAAGAACAAATAGAAAAAAAAATCAAGCATCAGTTAAAATATTGGATGACTGCAAGGTGACAAGGCTGTGAAGCTTTTGAATGACTAAATACTAACTACTTTCATATATGTTGCAATCCCCAGAATTTTGTGACTCCAGACTGAAAACAATATTGCTATGGAGATGATACTGTTATTTTATATGATCACTAACAGTCGTTAATGATAGCTGACCATAAAAATAATTAATTCATCATATATTTTGGAGAGCAAATATAAAAGGATTGTGCTCAAGTCTATCTGAAATCAAGGCCATTTCCATAAATTATTGGAAGTGTGGATGGTTGAAGCAAATGTGGAATTTCACAAATCTGGTCAAAGAACAGCAGAGAAGACCAACACAGAAAGCAGCCACTAAAAATGTGAAACCAGAAAGCTGGTAGCTCAGGGAGATCTGCAGTAAACACAGCCAGAGGGGGCTTGGTATGTCCTATCCAAACACTGAGCCAAAGGTTAGGAGCAACAATAGGGGTAATGCACAGAGTCACGCACACAATCTATGTGCTCCACCCAATTTTTGCTCAGATCACAGAGCAAAACCCAACAGAACAACTGATAAAACTACTCAGTTTTGTTCATTTCCCTGAAACAAAAACATCTGGGAGAGAAAGTCTAAGCAACAGTGTTGTCACTTGGCTAGCATGAGAAGTTCCTTCTTGATAACAGCTTTAGTCTTGTCACTGACAATTGCCTATTAATGATGTCTTTTAAAATTCACCTAGGGAGACTGATACAAAATCCAAAAAGAGATTTGGAATACAGCTGTCATAACAAGATGAGTGAAACAAGTGAGCAAACTCTTTATTTCAAGAAATTGGTTATTGCAAACGTGAAGCTGAGTGGGAGAACCTACCTTTACTTCAGCTCTCACAAGTGAGTAGGAAAATGTTGCCTGCACATATACTCATGGGCCAAGGGATAAGTTGGCAAATCAGCTAAAACTTCCTGACATTCTCACCTGCTTAGCAGTATTATTAGACATTTTAGCAACAGGTAACTGTTACAAGTCAGATCAAATCACTAAGTAATTAAATACTAATACAAGAGGAATTAATTTTATTGATTAAACCAGTATTTCTTCTTTACTAAACAGCTAACAGCAGATCTTTTATTAACAAATCAGGACTTGACCTTATTAATAATAAATTATTACTTTATCAGCAGCAAAGCTACAAAAAGCACTTAATATTTTCAATATGAAAAATATCATTCATGATAAAAAGGGTTCATACAACCTTAAACAAAAACAAAGCAAAGCTTTGAACTGGCAATAACTTTAACTATTAGAAGCTCTGATTACAATGGCATAAACACTTATTGCTGTCCAATAACTAGAAAAATTCAATATCTTCAAAATTATGGGTTTTGTATCAGGTTTTAAATTTGCATATAGTATCTCCAAAAGATGAGGTATCTCCAAAAGGCAATGCTTTGGTAATTATATACTAGCAAAGCGGTTTTTGAACTGCTGAACTATATTTTTGGAAAATTGAGCAACTAAATAGTACTTTTTCGAACTTATTCTACACATTATACGACCAGTCCCATGATGTTGCTGGAATACATCACTGATATGAAGGAAATAAAGAGTAGCACAAGAAACAATAGTTTGTATCAACATTGAAATAATGTATTTTGACCACAAAACTATAAGATCAGGCCTTCTAAGAGATTTTAACCTTAAATTGTCCACATTCATTATTCCATGACAAATACAATGCTGTCTGTTGATTTACATTTCTGATTCTGAAGTATTTTCTGAGATGACTGCATTTTCTGTAATTTCTTATCTGCTTTAACTAATACAACTGACGCAATA
The DNA here is from genome assembly GCA_013398615.1 of Brachypodius melanocephalos. NCBI lineage: Eukaryota > Metazoa > Chordata > Aves > Passeriformes > Pycnonotidae > Brachypodius > Brachypodius melanocephalos. Next base: position 520,836 of record VZSR01001854.1, on the reverse strand, counting down.
ATAATGATTGCCCAGTCTCTGTATTAGCTAGGAAATGCAGATTCAAAGAAAAATGGAAAAAAACTAGGAGAAGTCTTCAGTTAAATTAGTTAACCATTGCATGTTTTATAAAGGGCCCACACAATTCATAACCATTTATATAAACATTCACTGACTGCTGGTACAACAATTATTCACAAGCTGATGGAAGTTCCTGCCCAAATTCAATAATGTCTGAATCAAACAAAGGTTAAGATGAAGGTTTATTTCTTTAGTATTAAAGAATCCTCACCAACCACAACAGCACATACAGAAAATAAATTTTGCTCCCTTGGGCACAAATACCTTAGCTCAATGAACAATGGCTTTCACTCTGCTAATTGGAGAATGGAGAGGTAAAGGTCATGTGTAAAAACAATAGGGGATATAAAAATAATGCAAACTAAGGAAATTACAGCATTTTCCAATTGTCAGCGTGACAGCTACCAGTGAGAAATAAGGACATCAGATACATGTGCCCTACTGTGCAAGGCTGGGTAACAAGACAGTCTCCACTCCAGAGTGCTGGCAGCATGTAAACATCTTCCCTTTCTAGGGACAATGGGCTATGCCCCAACAAAAGTAATAATCTTCTCTAGAATTACATTGACCTAAAATTCAGCTAATAATTTCAACAGGAGGAAATAGGAAGAAAGAAGAAAGGATAGAAAAAGAAGAATGGAAGAAGATGGCGGGGGGAAAGGCTCTGAAATAGGTCATGGACATATAATGCTTTGAACCACTCTTCTCTTCTGAGTAAATGAATTTTAATTTTCTTGTACATATTTAAGCATTGCTTTGTTAAGCAGTTTGGTTGGGTAAAAAAAAAAGAGCAGGGATTAGAGCAGCATTGTGCACCTAACTTGTTTTCCATGGATGTGAATAGACAAATGCAAATTATAGCAAAACATTCAGGAAAAAAAAGTACATGCAGGCAAACTATCATTTAACTTTTTGAAAAATCTTTATGTCTATAGTGGTGTCCTTTTCTTAATTTAAATGACAGATGCAGATGTTGCTTTTAGTAGTTAGCACTCATATTAATTTATTTTTAAACTGTTTGTACACAGGTTTCAGATCACATTAAGAGAAGCCACGTTTTCAAATTAAATTATAGTATGGAATTTTTAATCATGTTTCCTTCTTCCTCCCATTCTTTTCCCTTGCATCTATTTTAAATAGTTGCCTTGAAAATGCATGTACCTCTGAAAAAGTCTAGATTGCGATTTTTCTCAGACTTGCGAAGGGTTGTCATGTTTCAGCTCTTTTCCCCCTACTTACTTGTCCAGTCTTCAGTGTTCTAAGACATGCACTTAAAGGATAATAAAAGAAGACCACATTATGTGTCAAATTAAATGTTGTTGATACTTGCTTTAAGTGTACATGCACTGACATTCTGTTATGGATCAGCTGCTGGACAATAATCCTTGCACATTCCCCGCCTGACAGATTGTTCTGTATTTTGTTTGAGATGCTCTAATGTTTCTGACGACCCATACAAGGCCACACATTTCAGCAAATTTTCCAAATTAATACTGAGACCAGTTTACAATGTTTTCTTCAGTAGCGCTCAGTCTTACTGATTGTGTCCTAAATAATAAACCATGGCCTCAGGCACTTTTTCTCAGAATGTTTATGATGAGAACTCATTCATCTAAATCTACTGGCCAGTGGAATAAAATAAATCAAGAATCTCCCAAAATATAACAATATTTTTGTTCTCTAGATAATTGATGACTGCAGCTGCACTAATTAAAACCCATGTGAGTTTCATTAATCTTGGTCACTGGGACCAATTGCTGCACACCACACCCTGATCACCACACATGGCCCTTGTGACATTCAGGTGAGGCTTGACTTTCAGTTAGAATCTCACTGCATCACTGTTTTTTAAATCCGAACTATCATACCATGCATACAGTGCAGCTGAGTGACTTAATTCAAAACAGGCAAGCTCAATCATAAATTGAAAATTTTACTTCAGACTAAATTATTTTCAATAAGATGCTTGTCACCCCAAACACTCTGCCACCCCAAAGAAGACAGTGAGGTATGGAAAAGTGTGAAGACTATCTGTAACAAAACAAGTCTCTAATCAGAGGAAAAAGAAATAAAATTAGATTTTTTTCAATGTTACTACAGTGACATTTTGTTTGCATATTACGCTTTTCTCTACCGGAAATCAAAACTGCACCCTCACTAGAGTATTTCTAGGTAATAGGTGTATTGTACATATATTTTTCTGTATCAGAGAACATTTTTATAGCTGTAGATATGCTTTGCTTGTTAAATAAAAAGAAATGTGTCAAAAACTTGTGGTTCAGATAAATATCTACAGAAATAGCTATAACTAATGTTAATAACTAAGCTGCCTTGCAGATCATAAATACTAGGAAATATAAATAACTCCTAGAGACAACTGCACAATCTATATTTGAGGAAAGGCAACATTTGAGTAATCAATCACATGAAGGCAACACTGTCATAAGCTGAGTTTATGAAAATACTTGTAAACATTTATTAAATGTAAATCCCTCTTCAAAATGTGTGTTATCAGAGATCCCCATTTTTTCATGCAATTTGGAGTATGTAATATACAGCAGCTGATGAATATAGAAGAGCCTTGTTGCAGGAGCTGCTTCCTGTTGGTCTTCCAAAGTGCTGGCAGTGATACAATTTCTTTCAAACTAATGTCATATGGAACATGTTTTAGAGAATAACCAATACAATTTAAAATCTGGCTGTATCATCCTTACCAAACAAAATAATTCTTGCTATTAACACTGCTTCTTTTTCAAGATTAAGGAGTACATTTTGCTTTCATTTGCTGATTGAAGTCAAGTGAATAAATAATAACTCATGTAACTGGGAACAAGTTTTGGACCATTATGTACAGGCTTATTTTTAAACCATAATAAAGCTTTTGTCAAAATAACTTAAGAGCTGGCAGGCAAAGTTAACAAATTCTGCACTGCAAAATGCTTCCACAGGAAAGCTCCATGCTGCCCCTTTGGAAGGTCCTTCCTATGTATGGGAAAGAAATATTGCAAATCTCTCCAAAAAACCGCTGCTGTTTGCCCACAGCTGTGTCCTTGGGCATACATGGTTTGTTCCTCTCTAGTTTTTCTACTTTCTTTCAGCTCTTGAAGGACTTAGTCAGGCACTGGCCAGCCCCCACAGCTCCGAGCACAGCAATCATTTCTTCTATCGACAGCTATTCAGTACATTCAGCCCTAACACCCACAGACGAGTTTATCTGCTTGAAAAATTAGCTCCCCCAAAACTTCTGCAAGAATTAAACATAAACTAGGCAGGGATGGGTTCCCAAAATGACAGACAGTAACAGTAATGCCATCAGGCATTACAGATGTCATACACAACAGCATTTGAAGGTCTGAGAAATAATGCGGAAATGATGCTACAAAACAACGAAACAAATCCATTTCTTCTGACTGCAACAGAGATACATCTCAGTGGAGACACATGACCGAGAGGGTCCACACTGTTTGCAGGCCATACACAGCATGGAAGAACAACTCAAGAAGCTAAAAGCCTCCTTTGAACATCATCTTCTCCCAAGACGAAGTTCAGCATATGCAGGGATTCAATGCCGTAATACATGAATCACGTTCCTAGGGTCAGTCCTAGCCTGGTCTTCATGTTTCTTGATATATCCAGATATCCCTCCCACACCATAAAAGTGAAATGCAGACACACTTATCGGAAAGTAACTACAAATCACTGATGTTATGAAGAGGATGTGTGGCACCCAAAGAAAAAACAGAAGTTAAGTGCAGGTTTTGGGAACTTCAAATCACAACATCAAGCTTTCTCATTCTTTTTCTGGTGAAACAGTTTAACCAAATAACTTCTAATCGGAGCAGCATTCTTATTGTCATGGAGATTTCATTATCCTTATAACAAAATGTGCAATGATATAGAATGAAAATACAAAATAAAATTAGAAATAGTCTCAGCAAATGTGTGTCTTGCACAAGGTAATAATAAAATTGATCAGTGTTGCCATAGGATATTCCACTCTCTCTTCTTTTTAAGCATGGTGGCCAATCTTATTCTGTAGCTGGTAACAAAATCACAGACAGCATTTTAGAATAAATGCAATAAGCAGATGTTGTAATACAGCTGTAGTGCCAGCTCTGGTCAGAAAGTGCAATGAAAAGATTTGTGTATTGCAGTGGTTCAGATGAAGGATCGGGCAAGTTATTGAGTAGTAATAGACTTCCTTGTAGAGATCAACCAAACATGTCCTGAAGTGATTTTTTGAATGGACTTAATAGATTTTCCATCTGCCAATTTTGGTCCGCAACAGGCTGTGATAACATATTAAAAGCCAAAGCCTGAGATGCTTTTGAAAAGAAAAAAGCTCAACAAACCAAAATCCTGATCAAAGAGGATGTATGACTCACTCTGCAATAGGAATACTAATTTTCTGTCTCTTATAACTCATAAGTGATTGAATTGATTTCAGTCAAAGTGCTAGCAGAAACCAACCTTGAAATATTTCAGTACACAAAGTTTTTTGAATTACTGAAAAAAGGCCACTAGTGAAAGTATTTTGCAGACTTCAGTGAAGTATTCTTCTTGCTATCCCCACACATTCATTAAATTTTTTATTAACAGAAATGAATACTGAACTGTTACATTCAGTTTTACTTTTCCTTAATTCTCTTCTATTTTACTGGAAATTGACATATTCTCACCTTTATTCAAGTACCCTATTTTCGAATGCTTCTAAAGCTGTTAGTATCAGTACCTGACAAGCTGTCCTTGTTCCAGCTGTCCATATCTAAACAAATATTTCTCTTCCATTCATCAAACACATTGCTGTAATAACTGTCTCTACTGAGCACAACTTCTGTTACCCAGAAATGAACAAAAGCAGGAAGGGAGGTTTCAACAATGCTTTCTCAGTAAAATGTGCTTAGTGCATGTCTGGATGCATCTAAAGCTGAGTTATACTTCAACTTTACTTTTGTCAACCACAGGGCAATCACAAATGTTAGCAAAAAACCATTTTGATCTTATGTTTCATGAGTCTCTTGAACACTGAATATTTCTGATATCCATATTTCAGACTACTTTTTCATATGGCTATCCTTTTGTGTTTTCTTAAGAAAACCTCATTTTCCATCCTGCGCATATTTTCTCTTACATTTGGGTCACTTCATATTGTTTCTTTACCCATTCATGACTGCAAAACCTACAAGTTTAGTACAATCAGATTCATTCTCTGTTCACTGGTTTTAATTTCCATTATACACAGTGTCTATAAATTTGTCTCATAAACAGCTTGCATAATTTTACTAAGTTAAGCTCATCTGTCAGCAGATTTTTTTTTCGATTTTGAATATTGGTATCATTAAGTACTGCCTCTTGCTGTCAATCTTCATTTACTTTCTATTCCATGAGAGGGTAATCCCTCTGGCTCAATGTCACATAACTGATTTTCCTGAACTATTTCTGATGAATGTTTTAGACTCACTTTCTAAGACACCAACCCTTTCTCTCCACAAACCTCAACAGCAGAATTATATTTTGCTGAAGAAACAACAGGGCTGCAGCTTTGAGTCACCTGTATGAACATGCTTGAAATTCTACTAAGTGGGCATTTCATTCTCATTGCAATCACTACAGGGCATCTGGCAATGTCTGCAGCAAAATGCCCAAGGATTTTCTTGTGTCAAGTTCTGTCACGTGCATTGCACAATCCACTTTCGAAATTCATGCTTCATTTCCACTGCTTCTACAGATAGGCTGTTCCAAAGTCTCACTCTTCTAAATACCTAGAAATCTTTCCTCCATTTTCAGTGTCTTTCTTCATGGTCACTTTTTTTCCCCCTCAACTTATCCATCTTCCAAGAAAACTTCAGTTTCTGTCATATTATTGTGACCTTTACTCTTAGGAGACCTCTGTTCAGATCTTCTGCTTCACCCAGAACTACAGGCACTATTCTACATGGACACATCTCACTCAGCCAAACTTGAATGGTACTAATACTTCCACATCCCCTTTCTAAAAGTGTTTTTGCTGGTTCACCCTTAATCTGCCATTATTCATTTTCTTATATCTGAAGATCACATGAAGCTTTTATTCTGGTGACCACATAAAATAATCATATCATTTTATACTTATTTCCAATTAATAAGCCTTTGACATTATAGTGAAAGTAATACTAACCACTATTTGGATGATCTTGCTGCTCCTATTAGATCTCATCCTACTGTTATTCCTATTGTAAAAGGCATCCAGTTATTTACCATCTGATAATCTGTTTTGTATTTTACAATAACTCTATTGGTGTTGAACAGTAAAATACTCTGTTGGTGGTATTACCAACAAACTGCAAAGAAGTATTCCTGGAATATATTGGGGGAAAAAAAAAGTAAAACTGGTGCTAAAATCATTCTTTGTGGAATTTCACCTCTACTTTTGTCTCCCCACTGCTTTTTAATGATAACCTCTTGTTATTATCCCTTTAACCAAAGCCTTGCCATCTCAAAGTTGTTGTACTCATCTCTAACTGAACAAATTGTCAAGTGGAACTTTTTTTGATGTTTATTCAATGTCTGATCATAAAAATTTTCTTTGTCAAGAGAAAGAGGTATCAAACAAGCCTTCTACAAACAGGTATCAAGGCAGATGAGAAAGATCTGCCTTTGGTAAGCCCACCCTGTTTATTGATAACATTGCCCTACTTCTTTAAATCATTCTTTCTGTGACACTTGTGCTGAATCTCTCTCCACAGTTTAAACCATGTAACTGCTAATCTCTTCCTTTTTATATTGGTACAGAAATTACTATTTGTATCCAAACTCCTATGAGTATAAGAATTCAGCCATTCTCTGCTCATGCCTTGCTCCCTGCATGCACAGGGAGCAGATGCAGTAGGGATGCAGTAGGGGATCAGATGGGCATCAACACTGGTGCAAGGTGGCAGTTCTGCTACTCTGCACCCAGGCAGCTCCACCGCCACAGAGGAGCAATACTGCCAGTGAGGAACAGGACTAACACAGCTGCACTCCAGCCAAGTTCCTCAGCTCGCAGTGGAGTGGTAGGAAATAACAGTTGATATAACTTTCATTATGATATATTGATATAACTTTCGTTAGGCACAAAGAGCAAAGGAATGCCCTCAGTGTGAGACAGACAAATACTTTAATACAGTACCATAGAATAAAAAACGTCCCAGAAAAGATCTCACTCTTGAATGCCCTTTGGGAAGAACTTCCGGTGCCTTACATGGGGTCTGAGGATCTGTTAGGCTCTACACTGCCAGAACATATGCCTATCTTCCATTTTCCTCTCATCATTTTAACTGGTAGGAATGGAATTTAAATGGCAATTATGGCTAAAATGATAAGCTCTTTCAGACTGGAGTTCCTGATCACACAGATTGGGTGTAAGTCAAGACGAAATACCCCCTAGTTCACAACACAGCTGCTTGACTTAACTAGAAAATAATGTTTCTCTCCTAATTCCCAATTTCATTTAAAACTCTGGTTATAAATCACTGCCAGTGGTTGGACTGACTGAAATTCTAATGCTATACTAACTTCTATTGCATAAACACTACAAAAAAAAGTACTTCAGACTAAATCAGTAAATCCCTCAACTCATTCAATTGTCCCTACATACTGATACTTCAGTGTGCATATTACTGCAAAAGGAATATATTTCCATAAACAGTGAAATTAGCAGAAAGAGTTAGAAATGCAGCTTTTGTGATTAAATTATGCTTAGATCCATCAGCACAGAATATATGCTGCCAAAACAAAGAAATTATGGTCAACAAAAGAAGTTATTAAAAAAATCTTTCCTCTTTATTATCATGATTATCAGACTTTATATAACTTCCTAAGTATTTGGTTTTGTAAACAACAGGACAGTACCTAAAGGTGAAATCAAAACACTAATTTCACAAACCAAATTCACCAGGAATTGTCATAATAATGGATTAGATTAGTTTCTTCAATTGTTTAGAGTTTCCCACTTTGCCATTTCTGGTAAAAGCAGATAAAACTTCCTATTTTATTTCATGCCTGTGACCAAGGAAAGTTATGTATCTCTGGAATGAAGACTAAAAGAAAAATACTGAACTATTTACAGCAACTGGACTAACTTACTGTGGCTGGACTAGTTACTCTGACTAAATTAACACTGAGGTGTAGTAAGACCAGTTTCATAAAAGTATCTGTATCTAGATCTATAAAGATTTATACCTTAAAGGATGTTATGTGACATGAGTTTGATGACAGGCACATAGGAAGGGGTACAAAGAGCTGCATTATCTTTGTCCCAAGGTTCTTACAACAGGTTAATTGTTTCTATAGGTTTGCTGTTACAATTCATTGTAACTGCCAACTTGGTTAAAATATTAGGAATACATTTTAAAAATGAAAATAACTCATTCTGGAATTGTAGTTTCATACACATGAAGAGTTCACCAGTAGTTTCTAAAAGATGATGAGGCCTAGTGAGGGTTTTCCTTCAGGTTAGAGTTCCTAAAATCATTTCAAGAGCTCAGGAATGCGAGACAGAGCACTCGAAGAAAGGCAGTGAGCTCTGCAAGGTGCTGGTGCAGAGCTGGGTGAAGGGGAAAAGGAATTGGGGCGCTACCCTGCCTGTTCCCTGGGTCATGACTCTGACCCCCATTCTGAGCACTGCAAATGCTCATGCCAAAAAAGTGTTATGCTACCACTTCCACAAAGGTCATCCACAATCTGGTCCCAAGGAATTCATTCTCACTGCTGAGAAAAATGCAACTCTCATTAAGAGTAATGGAAATTGCACATGTGCTTCAGGACAATTTAGGGCCCTAAAGGAATTGTATCCTCCCTCTACACACACATGTAATTTTCATTAATACCAATTAAATCAATTTAATAAAATTACGGCCAGTTTCCATAGCACAGAATCCCATGCAAAACAACAGCAAGAAGCAGTGAGTTTTCTTTTTTTTTTTTTTTTAAAGCCAGATTTAAATAATCATTTGAATTGACATTTTTAATAAAAAGTAATTGTTTTACTCAAAGCAACAGCAGCTAAAATGGAAATTTCAGGCTGCAATCCAATCAGTGCAAATTGTTCACGAAGTAGGAAAAAACCTTAAAATTTAAAAAAATATTTCGTTATAGTTCCTTTTGTGGCTCAGATCCTGCAGGCAGAATGAAGAACATAGGATATGGATCCTTTTGCCATTTATGTATCTAGTAAATATTACATTTTCTTTCAACTTCGGCCAGCCTTAATTATTATGTACATTAAAATTATTATGTTCCTCTCATATTAATCTAAATAAAAATAGAAAGAAAATTTAAATATAACTGCAGTGGATGCTTCATATTACATTTTCTAATGTACTAGTGAAGGTGAAAGCATGAAGTTTGAGAGAAGTCTCACATTTTTGTGAGCTGGGAGTACGCAGCATTACTTACTCCTCTCCCTCACCCCAAACCTGAGCAGTAGGTCCCAGGAGTCCCCTTCTGGCCCAGACATTTTAAGGTAACCCTGCTGCAAGTGGTTGCAGTGACTCTGAACCCACAGCGTCCCAACAGCACAACAGGCCCAGTTTCCAGCCATTGGTAGGTATGCAACAAAAAAATTAGGACAGGAAATCCAGGTCGTGTGTCACACAAATAAATATATAGGCATTGTAGGATAAGTTCTGTGAGAAGCATCACTACAATGAGTTCCTAAACTGATTATAAAAATAAAGTACATAAGGTCCAACAAGAGAAAAGCAGTAAAAGTAGCTTTAGAATGAAAAAACCTGCATGGTTATTTTCCTATTCCTGCTCATAATAAGCATATATACGGCAGATGAAGGGTAAATGTAAATATTTAAATATTTATCAAGAAAATGCATGTGTTTTGTGGGGGGGGATGTTTTATGTCTGATTTTGAGAACAAATAACTTTTAAAAGGTAAATCTAATGCAAGTAATAAAACTGCAAAGTATGTTCTGACCTTCTACTCTTCTCTGCAACACTTACACGCACATATATACACACTTTAATAATACATATCCCAGTGGAGTACAACTGACCCCAGTAAATCCTGCTGTTTCCCCAAGTGTGGAATTAAAAGCTTCATGATCAGAGTGAGAGAACACATTTGTTTCCATTCTTGTGATATCATTTTCCCCCCTCAGACTTCAGTGTAACCACTGAAGCCCATGATACTCCACACAGCTGACTCAACTGTATATGTTAAAAAAATTTACAGACACTGAAATCAACTCTATTTCTTTAAAAAAAGAGGCTTGTCTTTTTTTCCCCTGAAATGAGCCAGTAGAACAGGGTAGAAGGAAAACCAGACATTTTAAAGCAATAGTTTCAATACTGCATACATGCAGTGAAACCAAACAAACAAAATTAATGTTATTTTTAAGTACAAAAAATAACCAAGCCACAGAGTCCAGGAAAATTGTGAAATTAAAGGCATATCATTTTGGATATTACATTTTTGCCAAAACAGAATTTTCACATTAAAATTCTGAAGAAGATAGCATATCCACCTAATCTAATTTGTTTAGACAATAGAAAAGTAATTTACAAAACCATGGCATATGTGTAGAAAGATATGAAAACCAGTAACATACATATGGTTTTGTATGTAGCATCAAAGATCAACCACATCTGAGAAAAATTCATACTTAGGCATGTTCTCTCTACAAAAGAACCGAACTTTCCCTTCTATCTATGTGAGAGAAATGGTCATTAAAGTCAATTTTGGATCTTAAAAATCAAAATTATGATGACTTCAGTAAATAATATTTGTACTTCCTTTGGTCACTCGTCTCCAGTTACTTATTCTCCTCCTTCCTCAGTAGCCTGCTGCTACAATGGGCCAACTGGTTTTCCTATTCCACTCCTTGCACTTGTTTCCCCTTTTCTTTCCCTTTGTGTATCTTCTCCTGAATTACTCTCCTTCACGCTTAGCATTTCTTTTGCTCTTCATTTTAAGTCATAGCTTTCTACCTTTCAAATATCTACCCCATGATTTTCCAGAATAAACTAATATGTAGCACCCTTAGACACCTGCATTTTAGTATTTTCAGTCTTTTATGCTTCTCATTCTTCTAAGGCACCAAATACTCCTCAAACTGCCTAGGTCACAAGATGGCTATGTTGGTACAATATAATTCCAAACCCACTGTTTTCTGGAAATACATTTTAATATCTGTTTGCATTTCCAAGCAGTGGGGAGAGTGAACACAGCCTTGGCCATTCCTGCAATATTTGGGTTGTTTTTTTTTTTTTTCCTAGCTAATATGCTATGTCACAGGGAAAAGCAGTATTACACATATAAATAGTTTGCAGGGAAGAAGGGTACCTCAATGGACCAAACACTAAGAGGGCAGCCAGGAACTAGGCTCAGTTCTGTCACTCATATGCTGTTCAACCTAAGAAAAGTCACATTTAAGAGTATTATGCAGCCAAATTTGTAAAGATTGTAACTTAAGTAGGAGAGGTGGACACTGTTTTTTGTACTGTGATAACCTTCAGATTCTCTAACAGCAGCTCCAGTAAAGAAAAACATCACAGTTGAGTCTTCTGGTTTTCAGAGAGTTTTGTCAAAACAAAAGCAATTATACCTGGTGTGACATACTCTTCACATTATTGGCACACAATGTATTGGGAATGCCACTTTATTCCTCTCACTGTTTAATTTTTCAGTACTGATTTTCTTAAGGAGTTAACATGACCAACAAAAGTAACCTGTTCTGGCTTCTTTTTCAGTGCTATTGAATTGCTTCATTTGCTTGCATACTGTAAGCAGAGCAAGGAAGTGACATTCATTGCTTTGTCAAAGGTGACAGTGCCAGGAGATCTGGAAGCAGGCTTGCCTGGGAAGACCTAAGCCTTTCAGGAGAAGACTTCTTTTTGACAGGCCTGAACACCCACCTGCAGGCAGTCTCCCACCTGAGCTGTGCTGAGATATACTCCTCCACCACAGAAGTTCGTTTCAATTGCAGACTCTTGGGATTTTGCCACAAACTTCTTATGTTCTCTACTTTCTAGCATCAACTGTTTCCAGAACCTGCAAGGGCTCCTCTCAGAAAAGCAGAGAAGTGATGGGCTTTCAGTAGGGAACCTCCCGTCACTCAGCACCTTGGGCTCAGGCCTGGGCTGACACCATCTGAGACAGTCTTTCAGGCTGGGAACAGCATCACATACAGGAGTGCTTCTGAAACTCCCAAAGGCTTGGTGTCCATGTGGAGAGGGTATGGAGCAGCTGTGGTGTGTACATCAGGACCCATCAGTGCTTGCCTCATGATCTGTCACACATCACAACAGGGCTTCACTCAGCACAACAGTCTCAGCTATAGGAGGAGCAGGTAAGTCCCTCCCCAAGCCTGCTAAAGATTTTTGCTTAGCATGAAAGACTTTGTATGCAAATTCTGTGATCCAGAAAAGCTTGATTTCCTACAGTTAAATCTGAAATAGCTCATTGTGTTATGGCCAGTAGAAACTGGCTGTAACAGCCTGGAGGTTAAAAAAGAAAAACAACCACCAACCAACTCATTCTCACCTTTTCTCAACCTCTAGACAAATTATTTTGGTAGAAGACTAAGAAGTATCCCTGGTACTGAAAGGATGCTTCGGTCGTACCTCTGAGATCTCCAAAGAACGAAGCAACCTATTGTGCTCTTCTTTCCTATAACAGCCAGACCTTCAGGCCTGTGAAAGCAGTTTACTTTCCTTCTTTATTCAAACCACGAATGAAGAAACCACAGCTGGCCCAGAGCTGAAGACAGTAATTAGCCCTGAAAAAATATCCAGTTTTGAAGCTAGACTAAAAAGGATGGTAGTAAGCAAAATTGAAGGTGCGGCTTTTTTTACCCCTCGATGGGTGATAGAATTTTTGGTGGTATATGTCAGGAGAGCAAAGCTGTTTTCTTCAGAGAGTAACCAACTTCCTAAATAAAATACACATAGTAAACTGGATGGAATCAGAATGCCCACAGATGAATGGCACCTAGCTAATGGGATATATTCCCCAAGAATTACATCAATACTATTAAAACTTATTATTTATCTTGACAAAAATGCAACAGCAAGGCCAAAATACACAGAAATCCAAGAAATGAGAAAACATATTTTTTGTTGCCACAGGAGAATCCATATCAACACCCATTTTTAATGTAAATAATAAAAAGCCACATATATCTTCATTCCCCCATGAATAGCAAATATTACTGGGATTGACAATGAAATTACAAAATGGCATACTGAAATGATGGGCCATATCCACCCCACAATTATACCTTTGTATGCTTGTCACACAACTGAAAAATTAACCTTTTAATCTTTAGGTTCATCCACACTGGTTCACGCTAGAAAATAGCCTAATACATATATTTAGTAAAAGTAAAAAAAAAAAAAAATTCTTATTTAAATGAAGAAGGTAAACAACAGCTTTAAATTTTTGAATAAAGCAGATGACCTCAAGCAATATCTTCCAGTTACTGTACTTGCAATCAGAGACGATTGAAAACTACTCTGTAAAAGATGCACACAAAAAAACCTGAACCTCAAACACCTTTCGTGCACTTCACTTACAATTCCTCAGCTCTTGGAGATCTAAAAAGATTTATCATGCTAAATTCCCTGTAGATGATAGGCAGCCAAACATTTAAATGTGACATCCAGAAAGGTAATTTGTCCTTATAAGGAGAGTCCACATCCCTAAGCGTTCAAGCTGTCATCTTATACTTTTAAACACTTAGGGTTTTCGGATGAGCAGTGATAATTTTTAACAAAGCAGAGAGGTCTCAATTTGCAAATTGAGTAACTCATCGAATAAGAAAGTTGGATTTGTAATAGAGTCTGACAGATGTCTGCACCACGACATGACAGTGACAAAGTGCCTCTGAAATTTTCTCTTCAAAGATGAAGTTTCAGCTTGCCTCCTTTCACCTCTAGGAATCCAAATAATATTTTTTGATTATACAGGTGAAAAGAAATTTGGTTTCAGCTACTATCCATTTACATCCAGCAAATAAGTTATGATTATAACACCACACTGATCATGAGAAGCTCCAGCAATAACAATATTACAGCAAAATGCTTAAGAGTGCCTGGCAGTAGAGGAACATGGCAGGCAAAAATCTCTAAAAAACAACTCTGGAGGAAACTAATTTTTTGAGCACAAAATGAATTTCTGAAATATAAGATATTATTTTAATGACTTGTAACAAACAACATTTGCAGATATCTTTGAATTTCACCTTAACATGGATATGGTTTAATAGGAAATTTATGTTAATCGTATTCAACTGTATCAACATGAACTGAGAGCTCAGTAGCAATACAACAGGAATTTGTCCCAGAGAGCCTGTCCAAATAGGTTAATACTCTGCTAACAAGCACTGTGGTCAAAGAAAGCTGTCACTAGTATGATTTCATAGCGTTTTCACATGCAGGAATCACTCAAATACTTAAAAATTTCCAACACGCTACTGAGCAGGAGTACTTATGGCTCCATTTAATGAACACAAATAATGGCGGAGGGGGAAAGGTCAATCATCTCCCGGTGGTAGCAGAAATACACTACCAGAGCAACCACTTGGTTTAAGACACAATCACAAGTGAGGAAGTGCTTCACAGCAGGTTGTCCCCTCAGCCCGAGCAGCACAGCAGGAGAGGCAAACAAAAAAGTGTTGTGAGCCTAGGTGCTTTTGAGGTTTAGGGAGTTTCCAGAACACAAGCATTTTGGTAGGAGTGAGCAGGTGAGAGCGCCTCAGTCCATTAGTTCTTCCTCAAGGTAGGCTGTTGCTCTGGTAAGAACGTGAACTTAAATCCTATGCCAAAAAGCTCAGTCCTAGTACAGCATCAATTCATAATTGTCTCAAAATTAATTCATATGAAAATTATTCACAAAGATTGATAACATATACACTGCTAACACCTAATAAAGTGATCATTTTTCACTCAAGTATGCATAATCCCTATGCAATTCTGTGTTTTAAGCTGCAGCCCAACCAAAAATGTAAATATTACTATCTGACACTACCTGTAAGAGACATATGTCTTTAACTACTGGAATAGGACTGAAGGCCTTACTCAGTGATAGACATGCAACTCTTCTTGAAGGATATATAGCTGGAAAAAGTGAGGAACAAGTGGCAACACAGTATTCTTCAGAAGATTTTACTATCTTCTCAGGGCATGCCGTTCTCAATTCTGCATAGATTCACATAACCTTGGAGATCTAGAACCATTAGGGGTCAATGAAAATGTTTCTCACTCATACAGCTTGGAGAAACACTGCAGAGTCTGTCTGGGTGAAAATGTAAGAGCAAATTGCATTCAAAAATGTCAGTATGGTCTACTATTTTAATTACATATATATATGTGCTAATTATGGTGGAGCTCATTCACTAAGAAACTGGCCAAAAGAGTTTGGAGGAATAATTGCAATAATGTGGTGAATCAAGTATATACCAGCTTTAAATTGAAGTTCAGAAAAACAATTCCCTATGAACAAGTTATTCTGTATTTGCAGCTGCAAGTCCTTCTCAGAAGCAGTTTCTGGAAACATCCAGGGGCAGCACTCAGGCCAAAATGAACACACCCAGCAAGTCCTATAAACTGGTTCTTAAAAGATTTATTCCCTAGAAGAGCAGCAGCTGCCACAGTCTCCCCTTGGGTTCTGCTACTGCAGACAGTGACGGATGACGGAAAGTTAAATGACTACAAACCGATATGACCAGTTGGTAATTTTAGTAAATGATAAGGCTACGTCTTTATGCACCATTTCAGTAAAACAAATTGTGTTGTTGTTAACTCAGATTCTCACTAAATAACATTAATAAATGAAATCATGCAATTTCTGCCCTCTCCCCACTCCATCCACCTATTACTTCTAATAGACTCATACTTTTGCAAAACAATGAAAATGCATTTAGAATGAACAATGCCTAAAAAATCTAAGACCGATATCAGGAATTAAGAGATGTTTTCCAGAATGTATATTTTATGACAAATTCGTATGACGTGTAAATTCAAGGGATCAAAACCTGGCAATATGGTGAGACTGTACTTAAGTATAGAAGCATTTTGGTTTTCCACATCTCAAAAAGATCAGTAAAACTAGTTAAGGAAGTTACGTGAAGGCTAAGAAACTAAGCTAAGGAAACTTGGATAATTAGTGCTATATAAATTCATCTATCTTAAACTCTCAGGCTGTAAATAACATACAAACTAAAGGCAGAAAACATTACTCTGTGCCTCCTGAGATGAAGCATTACTTTGTCTTCCACTGCAGGAATTCTTCCTGTCCCAGATGCAGCAGAAGACATTTGCTACCTGGAAGAACTGTCAATCCCACACATCCATTTTATGTATCTGTTACTGCAGAACTGAATGAACTGATGAAGAAAACAGGTGAAACTGTGTGTGCTGTTGGAGATCTAAACACGTCAGCATGTAACATGAAGACTGTTTCAGTTCACAGCCATGTAATTGCTTTGCCAATACACCAGTAGTTAAATAGTTGAAGAAATTTGTCAAGAGAATTGCTGAGCATCTCAGTCAATTTCCAGCCCACTTAGAAATATCCTTTAAGGCACTGAAAATTCGGTCAGACATGGAAGAGACCAAAGTGACTGCAGAGTCATGAATAGGATATCCATGTAATCACAAAACCAGGATCCCCACAATTATTAATGACTTTCTGGTATAGCTGGAAATAATCCCTGCCTAGCCCCCTTCCCCCCAACAAGAACAAAACAAACAAACAAACAAAAACCAAGCAAAACCCAAACAAACACAGAGAAACTGCTAATGCTTTTCCAGGGAGATGTTTCCATGTTCGTTTGGCTTTTTTTTGGCAATGTGCCAATACCAGACAGATGAGTGCAAATTCACAGCTTCTCTGCCTCTAAAGGACATTCACAGCTTCTCTGCCTCAACAGGCTAGGGCCAGCCTCACCTCTGGAATGGGAAGGTACACCAATGCAGTGCTTTTTAACTTGTATTAGCAGTAATAGTTATGTTCTGCTATTGAAAAAGTGGCTGTGTTCATGTTATTGGGCACCCGATCAATAAATTGGCAGTCTCTGTATGTTGTTACGATTCATATTTTCAATCTGTTGACTAACAAGCGCTCTTTTTGGACTAGAAAACTTATTCTCCAGCTCTGAACTTTATATTCATGCCTGAGTTTGATTTTATAAACAAAGGACAAAACAGCAACCATTATTCTTTTTTCTGGAAGAATTCACACATGATCACAGAGTTAGATACAAAATGACTAAATGAAGAAAACACTCCTGGGTCCTGACTACAGGTAAAAGTAAGGTAAAACCACCACATTTTACATTAAATGGTAAAATGAATTTTTAATTCAGATCTCATAAATACACTTCAAACAGATAGCTTTGAGGACACAGACGACACACATCTCTTCAGTCTAAGCATGAAACCCTAATTTAGCTAAAAGGCAAGCACAACTGCTTCACATTGAAGTGAACTGTTCTTTTCTCTTTTCTCAAAGTTCAGGGTGCCCTGTACTGCTCACCAGCATCTTCTGTACTGGGTTGTTTATTCCTGAACACCTGCCAAGCTTTTACCATACTTTTCAGGGGTAAAAAGAACCATTCTGCTATAAAACTCTTGGAAGTCATGCAGGTTGTAAGAATATTCACCCATTCAGCTCTCCTCTCACATCATGATGAGAGCGTATTTCCTCACACAGTTTGTCTGGCTTTAAAAGACACCATTTCCTGTTCAAGACTTTTAGTGCATAAAGTCAGTCCCATGGTCTGTACCACTTTTCTACACATACTTCTAGTCACAGGGAATGATCTGCTGATCTTAGATCCTGAAAACAAATGGACAAGGCTCAGCTGAGTCAACACGAACCCCTGTAGCTATAAGATATTAAATTAAATACCACCTGCTCTAGATCCATCCTTCAAATACGGAAATGAGCCGAGATGATTCACCTGGTATAAAATCCCAAAGTTTCTTCCTAAGGGCCAGCTCAATGCAAACAGCAGCCTTTGCACTGCAAGGGCAAAGTAAAGACAATCCTGTTCTCAGGGCATTTGTGCAATGGCTGCCCACACAACCTTAATCCTTCTCTCCTGGATGCTTGTCTTGTTTAAACTACATTCTTAATCAGTTTCCATTGTCATGTTTACCTTTTCTAACATCTCCTTTTCAACACTTTTCTACCATTGAATATTCATATTTTGCATAGTTTCAGATGTTTTCATTTACATATTTCTAGAGCACCTAATTTTATCTCTTGCTCATATTTCCAACCTCTTTCTGTCCTTCTGTATTATAAGCTTCTCTGTATTTGTTGCTATATCCTAATTTTATGACCATCTGTGAATGTAATTAATGTAGCATTCAATCTTCCTCCTACATCCCTAGTAAATATGTAAGATTTAACTTGTACTGCAGATTCTAGAAGCACTTCGTTTCCACATTCCTTAAAGTGAGTGGTTTACCACTTCTCTTTACTGTCCCTACAATTACTTTTTAATGCAATCAACAACTTTCATATGGAGCAACATAAACCAAATTTTGTGAGGTACAGCACTAAACTAGTTCTTAAAAGTTTACATTACATAAAACATTACTGCATTAAAAATCTTTAAAATAAGGGTTTCTACTATGACTTACTTTGTTTATTGTTCATGGCTCTTCACCCTTACTACTATTGTTCCAGTATCTATCCCATTACTCTTCTGTACTAAGATATGAAGTCACAAAAGGACAGATCTCCCACACACACTTCATGTCCAGTCAGCTGCTAGAGACTGAATTTATCTTCCAGGTGCCAAAGGAAAATGCAGGATCAACTATGTACAGCCACAAAGAAACAGAGTGGCCCTCTCAATTGAACTGATGCTCTCCATAGAAAGAAATAGTGCAACTGATTGCAAGACAACACTGTATGATACAATATAATGTTCATTCATTTTGTTCAAGGACAGTTGTGGCAGAATGAGGGTGCAAGAGAGGATGTATACCAAATCAACTCTTCTCTGCATCTGCACCTCTCTTTCTTAGAAACTTCTACAGCCTTTCTGACTAGCTACCACAGGCAGTGCCAGCTGCCCACTCCTCAGCCCCATGGAGCTCACAGACTATCTGAGCACAGCTCCTATCCTGGAACTTGGTCTGCTGTGAGATGGCACAGGGAACTGCAGCTAATGCAGACCAGATACAGCAAAGCCAAGGATTATGAAAGCTGACTCCACTGATTCACCTGAGAGTGAGCTTCACACTTATTCTTTGAGAGGATAGACAGAGTTAAAGGAACAAAGCAGGTATTTATTAAAAACGCCTTCAAAGGATACACCTTGGGCTGTACAAGAGCCTGGCCGAGGCTACACCCAAGATGGATGACAGATCACACGTTTCCACACTTTTAAAGTTTTGGTCCATTTGCATATTGGGGTCAATTGTCCAATTAAAGCTTCAGGTTATGAAGTTCCACCTTCCCACCCAGTTTGCTCTCCTCAATTCACTGTTGTTTATACTTTTTGGGCCTGAAGCTGCAACGGTGTTCTTGGTTCTGGGGCTGGAAAAGGATTGTTTTGTCTAAATACACTGTGAGGGGAACTTGCTAGCATTTTGTATGAAGTTCAGAGTTATATACCAATGTAGTACAGAATCTGGATAATAAGAAAGCTAAAACTTAAGGCATCAGCACCAGCATTGCATCATTGCACAGTCAGGACTTAGGGGATCTCCCAATTGCAACTCTTGTAAATGTTGCTATCCTGCAATATGGGCCTATGGAATAATGTGCCATAGGTCTTGTAATGTCCCTTGGCCATGTAAGTTTGGTCATACATGAACTACAGATTCTGGTTGGTTCCCCAGAAAAAAGTTCCTTCTCCTCCTCTAATCCTCTCACAGCACAACAGGGCAAGCAAGGATAATGGGGACCACACAGCTGTTCTTTTACACAGATATACTCAATAGCTTTATGTAACAAAACATTATTTCTACTCCTCTGCTTCTTTCAACAGCTTATCTTCCTTGCATCTCCTTCTGTGAAATTTCTAGGAGGAATGCAGAAGGGAAAGGAGCACAGCTCTAGAATACAATTCTGGTGGGAAATGTGGTGTGATGCTACTAGTGCACCACAGGGAAATACAGTAGGGAGAGCTCATTCAGGGACAGGAGGGGAAAGGACAGAAGAGTTTGGCTCAATGACTCATTCCTCTGACTATATCCAGTTTCCTCTAATGTGAGAGTCAGTGCAGAGCAGATTGACCTCCCACCCCTGATGCAGCCAGTCGGCTCTGTGGCTCTAGCTAAGCTATTCTCAGAAAAGTAATGAGAACAAAGGATCTAGTGGAAAGGACTACACAGGGAGAGATGTCTGATTACCATTGCCTTATTAATAAGCCTAAAAAAAAAAAGGCAGAAAAGGTAAATGGAAGCTGGAATATATTGTACGGAATCTCTGAAGCCAGCAATATTATTCTTCCAACAAATTGCTATTACATTATAAACACAGAAACTGAAATATATAGAGGTATGCAACTTCAATAAATCCTTGCATTGAGAGTGAAGTCATTCTGATAGGAAGTCACCGGGATAACTACCTTCCCTCTGACAAATTTCAAACCCCTGTCTAAAACTATGTGTTCTCAATAAATCTGAGTTTCCTAAATTTTACAAAGCATCGTGTTTCAGCATGAGCAGGTATGTGGTAGCATAAGCACCATGGAAGTTGCAAAACTGTCCCCCTGAAAAATACTTTCAGAAATACGTTACATTGGCAACTATCAAAGAATATTTTGATTGTAGCAACGTGTTTGGAAACAATAAAATGTTTCATATAAATTATGATTGCATATAAATTATGATTGGGAGAAGGGGCACTAGATGACCACTTGCGTTTTCTTCAAGGTCCTTTTCATAGAAGGCTATGATAGATGTTCATATTAGGAAACAGTTGAACCAATTATCATAAACACTGTTGCAAAGTTCAGTTCATCACAAGTGTCACCTACAGTTCTTAACCTGAGGCACCAGGAATGGAACACGATCATGAGAAATTTTTCTGCTTATTCACTATGCCCAAACGTCTGTTTACTCAGATGCCAACATACAATAACTAAGTTAAACTTGACATGCCAAAACTCTTCATTTAAACTCATTCCTTATTCCATAGTTATTTTCCTAACAAATCTAAACTTTTATTTAGGTTATGTAACATAACCAGTTATTCTGAATAATTTCTGGATTTAAAGCACTTTGTGTTTGCTCTGGCCTTAAAAAGTAATTGACTTCTAGAAATATTTTATTCATGATTAGCAAAAAGCTATCATCAAAGTCTACATTTAAAGCTTCTGATCAACTTAAGAGACCAACAAAAATAGAAACAATCAAAATATTAAATCATTTCTTGCTGGAATATTTCATACCTTGGAAATTTTCAAAATTCTCCTATGTCAGAAACATAGCTTTGGAAGAAGGCAGAATGAATAATTTGAATTTGCCTTTAAACTACATTCTATTTCTATCTTCAAAATAAAATCTTGATAATTAAATAATCTGCAACAGATCTACAAAAGAACAGAATTGGAATATCCAGGACAAGTAGTCATGGCAGACTGCATTCTAAGCACTGAGGCTGTACAGTTTGTAATCAGACAATGTTTGTAGTAAATTTTCTATACAAAAAGTTTAATATTTAATGAAACAAATACTAAATGAAGCTTACCTACAAGGGAAAGAAAACTTACTACCCAGAACACATGCTTTGAAAGCAATGGTAAAAGCTAAAAGCAACCAGTTTCATGTCAGTCTGTCAGAAAGACCACAGAAAAATGAAGGCATAATCAGTGCACATTTATGATGGAAAGCAAGAATCTAAAGCTTAAACTGCTGAAAGGGCAACTGCTACATGAGGTTTTCATCTTTACTAAGTTTCCCCAACAAAACAATGTGGAAGATCTATTACATGATGAATTATGATACTATCTGTGAATTAGATTGCTGATGGACCAGACAACATGGGAGTAAACAGCACAGTGGCAGTACAACCCCCTAAGCACCTTCACAGGTCCAGTAGTAACACAAATCTTCAGATCACCATAAAAAATACCACACACATACATGCAATCACACATGGAGCAAAGGGAATCTGGTTTTTGATATTAATGGATTTTTCAGAACCTGCAGACTGTTGGAGGAAAATCATCTCAAAATTTGTTTGGTGAACTAATAGCTTTTTCATAGGAAAGATAAACGTAAGGAGGCTGAGCACGATAATAGACGGCACCATCTAAAAGAGATACATGTAAAGAGTATTAGGATGAAAAAACCCAACATCATTTAATGCAAGGACTAGTGCCTTTAATCCAACAAAGAGATCATATCCTAAGGGATGATATCAAGCATTCATCAAAAAGCAGACTCATAAATATTTTTGGAAGTTGCTGTCTGTGTTAGAGAAAATGCATCAGAGATTTTCAGCAGCTGATGTGAATTGCATTTTTATTGGTTTTTTTTCACTAGCAGTATCCCAAAGTAGAATATTTGTAAAACTGTTCACAACCTCCCTACATACAGTGGGTTATATATAGAATCCTACCTCTGAATCTGTGAGAAGTCCATTCACAGACACAAGGACACTGCAATACATCACTGTACAAGTGTACATTCAACTTGTTTATCAGCAAAGCACCAAAATTCAGTGTCCATTTTGTTTAATGTTTCAGAGTTAACACAGGGAAGAAAGCAACCCTTCAGTGTACCAGCTGAGAGACCTTATCAAACTGCTCTGTACACATGTCATGACGATTCTGCCATTGTCCTACATTTGCATGATGACCTGAACTCTGCTGGTACATTTATAGTAGAAAACAACTTCTATTTTTTGTAACTTAAAAAAAAAAAAAGTTAAAGAAACATTTCAAAGCAGAAGAACAACATTATATTAGTTGAACAAGAATTAGATCGCAATAAGCTTCTACAATTTGGAATAATCTGAAACTCTATAATACATATAAAGTGGAAGAAACCTCTCTAACAGTTCTTATCTTCCCTATACCTGAGGAGATACAGTGGTGCACCTAGAAGGCTGATGTTCTCTTCTGACTCTGGCAAAAGCCACAACAACCATTCCCAACCCTGCTCCTTTTAAATAAATTAATTAGACCTTCATTGCCCATCTCCTTCCCTTTTTTTTTTTTTTTTTTTTTTTTTTTTGGTAATGTATATACATCATCAGAAGTGCAGTGCCTCTTCCTATGCTTTTTGAAATCACACTGATGAAAACAGGGCCACTACAGCAACTGTGCATAGCAGGCAGTTTTCAAGAGGTCATATCCTCACTGCATTAATCCAGGGACAGCTGCAGTATATCATTATAGCTATGTTGATGCCATACCTGTTTTTTAAAATACTTGTTAGATATAGTAGACATATTTAATGAAAAATGTATGCCACTGTCATTTCCTTTTACTAACTTCAAACTACAGAATTCAGTTTCTAGCTGAAGAATGTCTGCCTCCTGAATGACAATCTAATGACCTTTTACATCACCTTAAAAAAACAGCACACATCATTTTGCTACATTTAATCTATTTTCACTTTTAAAAAGCAAGAATAAACTCAACTACAAGAAAGCATATAAAGTCCATGTCTAACTCAATATTTTTTGCAGGGAAGGGGGTTTGTTTGTTTGGTTTGGTTTTTGGAAATAGACTGGTTCACTTGTGTGGCAACACTTGATGCAAGGCAATCCTACCAAATCTTATATAATCAAGTCAAGGGACCATTTAGGGCTAAGAACTACACCAGTTTTCAGCTAAAAGGAATGCTCCTTGCTGTGCTTTCTCAGGAAAATAAGATAATGGTCTACAAAGGCAGTAATAGTAAATACTGACCCAATGAATGCAGAACAGCTAAGAACTTCATATTAAATGGGACACCAAGGCACAGAAAAATATCATTCATGACATATGTTACTAGCACGTGTATGCCTGCAGGAAAAAAAAAAAAAAAAAAAGAGTATTTTACATGTATTTTTCAATAAATGTTATCTCTGGAATTTATTAATAGAGTACCTGAAGAAAGACATGCACTAAAATGCTGTCCAATAAAATTATATAATATTTTGAATTTATATATAATTTCTTATTTTGCAAGAACAGCAATTGATGAAGCAATGGATAGGGATTTCTAGCTATATAGAAGGTGGTTTGATTCAGCATTATCAGGTCCTCATATTTACAGGGGTTTCTTTTCAGTCTCAAGACATGGTCACATTAGTGTTACAGGAAAAAAAGCAGTCATAAGAAAATTAATGATTATGTTCTTTGTGGGTTTTCTTTTTTTTTTTTCTTTAAGTGTATGTGAAAGTGGCATCACAAAAGCTACTCAAAAAAGTCCCCTGAATTTCCACTGCTTTTCCCAGTAAGTGCAAAATAACAGGAACAGAATAACACTATAATAACTAAATGGCCTAACCAGAGAACCTCTGTCTACAAAACAAAATCCCTGTAATAAATTGACAGCAACTGGGTTGGTGATGTAGAGAGCCTGGCCCCCTCTGCTGTCTATTTTGTGCTTCTTCTAAAATCCTTCTAGTAAACATACAGACATAAAGAATAACGTTTTTGTATTTCTGAATGTCTTCCTCTGACTTTGACGCTGACAGATAACTCTGACATTTCCTATAGAGACTGATAGACTGACATGCTAGACCTGGAAAAGATGGGATTTAGAAAGGAGAATGGGATCATAAGAGGTTAAAAATCATGACACATCTTTCCATATGTGTAATTGGGAATCACAAGCTTGTACAAAAAGTGACCAATTCCTTTTGGTGACTAAATACTCTAACTGGGAGACAAGATATAGATATATATACACAGGCATACCATCAAGCAAAGGCATTTAATATCTGACTTAAAAGTAAAAAATACAAAGTACATTCTAAATGTACTGTCTGTAAAAATGAACTTTTTCAATATGTAAGTTATATTGTGATCAAAAATGTAAATGTAGCATAACTTTTATATGCTTTCAATATATTGATTTGTTACTATACTGAAATTCATCTGGAAAGGATTCTACTGTAAAATGAAGTATCTTCATTACTGTTAAAGGCTCATCATGCTCCCTTAAAACTTCTTACATAGAAGGTCAGGATATTGCAGAACAAGGAAGAAAAACATGAGGCATTTGCATGGCTTTGCCCCTTCTGAACCATGCCCTACATTCTTTTTTTAAATCCCATGCTCTTGCGACATACAACATTCTCCTCTGACCCACATCAACACAAACTTTAGTCTCTTGCTCAGTCCACTGGATTCCCCTTTCTGTGTTTGCCTGGAGCAGCCTGCTTATGCACCCTAACAAAGCAATAGAGACGTACACCACCGAGGTTACAGCATTTCTTAAAACTGCCTGTGCAAAATTCATCATAGAAAACAACACTAATTAAAGCCAGAGCAAACTTCAATGAAATAAAAAAAAAATTTGCATTAGACAACAGTTTTATACTTCTCAACAACTAAACTAGAGAATTAAGTCAAACCCAAATGAAAAATAAAACCTTTGATAACCAGTCCATATTGTATATGAGTCCTTGGTCTGAATCTGCCAAGGCTATGTCTTCACAAAAAGATTTCACAGAAAGCAGAGTTGAATTAGGAGCATTCTCTGAAATTATGTGAAACAAACCAAATGAGCTGCTGTCAGAGTGAAGCTGAACCTACCCTGAAAATAAAACTAAGAGTCTACTGGATTGACTCCATATACAGCTCTGTTTTCAGCACAGGTACAGAGAAATCAAGGAAAGAACTGAAGCCTCTACACCACTGGCAAGGAATTCCCTTCCCTAGAAATTGTTTGGTGACTCTCTCCAGATCTTAACACTTCTGTTGCATCCATAAGAGTTTCTGTCTCTAGCTTGATCAGAAGTCCAATTTGGAGAAAGACCTTCACTTTCTCTTCCCCAGCATTCCTGTCCTTCAGATTAGCATTTCAAAAGCACATCAAATCTCTTTCTTTCAAAGTGTGACAGCCAGAATAATTTTATCACATCATTCCAATAAAAGAAAAAAATATCATCATAGTTCTATTTGCAATGCTTCACAGGCTCTCATCAGCACCTGTGAAGTAAGTGTTACTGCACTCACATAATAAAGGGAAAGAAAATCAAACACAAAGAAAGGTACAACTGCCCAAGGCACTCAGATGACTGCCACTGATGATGAAAACACAACTACAGCAGAATCCACACTTCTTTGCCGCATGTACTCCCTAAACTTCTTCCACAGGTGAAGCCTGAAGAGCAGTGAAGTCTGGCTAGGGGAGGGACTACTTCTTTACAAAACAGAACAACACTGAAAACACTCTAGTAGTCAGAAAATCTAGCTTTAGACTAGTTTGCAGCTATGTTGGACAACATTCTGTGTTACCAAATGCATTCTATTCTCCACACAAGTGGATTTCTCTGTCCACACAGCCAAAAAAGTGCTTTCATCTGACGTAACTAGCACAAGTAAGATAATTTCTGCAATCTTATTGAAATCAGCAACCAAGAAAATGCCTATTTCACTTCCTTGAATTCAGGCAATGCCAACAATGGGAAGTGCTGACTACCTCACTTCACCTTCATGGAAACTGCCAGCACCTTGTCTTGGTTGTCACAGAGAGAAAACTTGCATGAGACACAATGCTGTGAATAAATACATGTTTGTAGTAAAGATACAGTACAATAAAGACTAAATTCATACATTCTTATCTTTCTCCAAGCCAGTCTGTCAGAAGGCAGGCTTTTACTGAACAGCAAATGCATCATGATATAACAAGAGTTAGTCTATGAATCCGTCCTGTTTTCCCATCTAGTGTGAATGTTCTCTTACTCAGTAAGTAATTATTATACTTTTTTTATTTACCCAACAGCACGCTTACCAATCTTCACAGACTGCATGAAAATAAGAAGTTGCACTGTTTGGCATTAAGGCAAACATCTGATTTGTTCCAACAGGAACAGAATTTATGTCATCATAATCACATGTAAGAGAAAAGCTGTAAACCAAAGAATAATCTTCACCTACAAAGTCTCCATAAACAATGGGGAATATACTGATAATCTGGTAATCCAAAGCAACACACACGATAGGTGACCATCAATAGTCAGTGATGATTGTTATGGCCAAATTTCAAACATCAGCAATTTTTACTCTGATCTGGAAAACAATAAGCAATGAAGTAAAAATTACATCAAAGTAAAAAAAAAAATAATAGAAAAACAGAGGTAAATAAACTTCCTCAAACTAAAAAAATAATAAACAGTGAACAGCTATGAAGCATGCAAAGCTGTCCCCAAAAGTTTCAGTTTTCAAAAATTTTTGATTGCATGGATTTATATGGTTATAAATAAAAGTTTCATAGCCACAATAACAAATAAACAAACATATATAAAGTAATATCACATTACTCCTATCCTACACGTTATCCTTCTTTCAAAAAAATTCAAGGAGTTTAACAAGCATGTTTCATCAAGGCTTAGTATTTTCTATTTGCATAATATCACTAATAAAGAAGAGCTGTTTGAAAGAGTTACTCTCTTATGTCACCTCTTTCATGGCAGTTTTTTCTTTGAACATCCTACTGACCCTATCTTACATCACTCTGATGTAAGACTGAGCAGCATGTTCTACATTAATTTTACCACGAATTAGCTTTTAAAATAATGTACACTGCATTCTGCAGAACTTTTAGTTTTGCATAGATTTATCCATGTTTTTAATTTTATTGTTATTATGAATTCTCAGAAGCCACTACGACATATGTTTTGAATATGGATTAACAGAAGTAGGCACTTCACGTATTTCAGAGGACACAGTAAACATGTTCTTGAACAGCAGCATATACACAAAATAATATTTAAAATATAGTGTCTAATTAAGAGTTTTGCTTAACAAGCAAAATTATGCTTCATTAATGATCCCAATCAAAATACTACTTTCTACTGATTTAATTAGACACTGAATCAGGCCCCAAAATGTACGTGTTTTATGCAATGCCTTTTAATTCCACACTGTATTTGCTACATGATGGGGGAAACACCCCTCTATTATAAACCTTATACTTAAAGAAATGTTTTTATTTTTAAATTCCACACTTAGCCTTCTGATCTCTCTTTCACAATTGACCAATTTAATGGAAATAATCATTTGGTATCTAATTTCATAGGTGTGCAACAATGGCATGATTGTAACAGATTACAGGAAGCCTTACATTTGATTTAAGAATATATATGGAAGCATATTCAACTGACATAAGAGAAAGCACAGAGCAAAGCATTTCCATTACCTACTATTGTTACTTCATATATACTGCTAAAAGTGAGTTCTCTTGTTGTATAACACTGTCCCATTTTGTGCTTTTATTTGTTCACTAAGAAAGAGAAGGAAAATTCTGATTAATTGATTTTTAATTAAATGTCTCATGAATTTTCCTCTGATAACTTTATGAATATCATCACAGCAAAGGAAAGTTCAGAAGAAAAACAAAGGATTACTGTAGATTCAGAAAAAGACTACATTTTATAACATGCTTATATTGCTGTCTGCTGCTCAACAATTTGCATTGAAATCGTTGCTAGGTATTCACTTTTGCTGATATTTTCCCTAAAAATGGGAAAAGCAGGAATCCAACTGTACTGACAAGTCAAAAGTAGATTTTTAGGGAAAAAAAAAAAAGAAAACATTGTAAGGATATGACACATGTGATTACTTAACTTACTACAGAATAACACTATTTAATCAAAATAGGTGAATATAAATATACGCAGAATTCTTCTACACTGATGGACAATTAAGTAGAAGTATTCCCAACTCAGCTTTGCTTTTGAAACACCAGTTAGACAGACTTATGTGAGACCTCTATCAAAATAAGTAACCACATCTCAAATACAAAAATCTGTTTCATCATTTATAGTTTTTATCACATCATATAGCATAACTTTCACATGAGAACAAAGGTCATTTTAAAGCAAACTGTTGTTCTAAGGTAACTTTTAATTTGAGGACTAAATGTAAATTGCTATGGTGAATGCACGTTAGGTCACTAAAACAACGGTAGCTAAACTCAGATGTGACCTAGCAACCCAGGTGTTCAGGAAAAGTGCTGTTAACAGTAAGGATTGATGATCTAATCAAACTGTCACACTCAGATCCTCAGCAGGGTGGTTGGAGGGGAGGTGGAGGAGGATAATATTCAGAAAGCAAGCACATGCTTAGTGTTACTTTAAATTGATGCTGACATTTTCAATTGTAAAAAGAAATTTTTTCCTAAGTAATATAGGAAACAACTCTCCTAACCTTCCGGA
>VZSR01001854.1:395654-486359 GCA_013398615.1 Brachypodius melanocephalos | reverse complement strand
CACTGCTGAGGCCATACCTTGAATCCTGTGTTCAGATTTGGGTTTCTCACTATGAGGACATTGAGGTGCTGGAGTGAGTCCAGAGAAGGGCAATGGAGCTGGTGAAGAGTCTGGAGCACAAGTTTTAACTGGAATTGTTTAGCCTGGAGAAAGGGTGCTGAAGTGAGACCTTATCACTCTCTAAACCTACCTGATAGGAGGCTGTAATGAGGTGAGGTTTGGTTTCTTCTTCCAGGTAACAAGTAATAAGACAAGGGGAAATGACCCCAAGTTGAACCAGGGGAGGTTTACTAGGAAAAAAATTCTTCGCTGGAAGGGTTGTCAAGCATCAGAACAGGCTGCCCAAGAAATGGCAGAGTCACCATTCCTAGAGGTGTTTAAAAAAATGTATAGATGTGGCACGTAGGAAAATGAGTTAGTGGTGAACACAGCAGTGCTGGGCTAACAGTTGAACTTAAAAATCTCAGAGGTCTTTTCCAATCTAAATTATTCTATGATTCCATGATATTTGTTTAAAGAGATCAACTCTCTATCAGGCATCAGAGAATATCGCCCTGTATTTTAACCTGGAATGATACAAATGGCTATGAAGATTATCAGAGGACTAAAGCACCTTTCCAATGAAAGCAGATTGAGAGAGTTAGGGTTGTTCAGCCTGGAGAAAAGATGGCTTTGGGTTGACCTCATTGTGTTCTTCAAGTACTTGAAGGGAGCTTATAGAAGAGGCAGAGAGTGACTTTTTGCCCAGGCAGTTAGTGGTATGTCAAGCAGGAATAGTTGTAAACTAAAAAGGAAATTTATATTAGAAGGCAGAAGGAAATTCTTTACTTTAGGTGGTGAGACACTGGAATGGGTTGCTTGGAGAAGCTGAGGTTGCCCCACCCCGGGATAGTTCAAAGAGGGGTTGGAATGGGGCTTTGAGCAACCTGGTACTGTGGAAGGTGCCCCTTCCCACGGCAGTAGGGTGGAACTAGATGGCCTTTAAGGTCCCTTCTAACTCAGGCCATCCTATGATTCTATGACAGCAAGAGAAGGTGGAAGGATCTGTATGAAACTGACTTATGAAGCCTCGTAATTACTACTGTTCTATACATAGAACAGTGCTGTTCACATCAACTTCCAGGATCAAAACGTGTTTTAAGATGCACTATGCTACTGCTACTCTTTTCTTACCAAATACACTGTCAAAAGACAGCAAAAGTTTCTGTATAAAATAAAAACCCAAGCCAGAACATCCAGTGGAAGAGAAGAGGCGAGAGGCGAGAGGCGAAGAGAAGAGAAGAGAAGAGAAGAGAAGAGAAGAGAAGAGAAGAGAAGAGAAGAGAAGAGAAGAGAAGAGAAGAGAAGCTCATTATGGTATTAAGTGGCTGCTGCAATGAGAAAAGAGGCTCTCTATTCACAAGGAAGCACGCAGAGAACATAAGAGGCAAAAAGTAGAAGTTATATTGGGAAAAAGTTTTATCTTAACAGAAAAATAAAAAAAATATAGCAAGAACAATCATTCACTGGAGCAATCTCCTAAGGAATGCAGCAGAGCTTTCATTACTGGGAATTTTCAGTATGCGATGGGACAGAGTGCTAGATGATCTGCTCTAGGTTCCCCTCCCCCACAAAGGCTGGAGCAGATGATTTCTGGAGTTCCCTTCTAAGCTAGGTTGTCCTATGACTCCGCCCACCAGAGATCACACCTTGCAGGCTTATATTGCAGAAGATTGCCTTTACAGTACAACAAGACCTCCATGTTTCTACTGCTTAAGTCTCAGTCAATCTTTTTTTTTTAAACATTATAGCACTGTGGATGTGAACTGCGTTCATGGTACTGTTCACCCCAGAACATGTTTCTCCAACATTTTCTTTCTATCTTGAGATGCTGAAACTTAAGTAAACTTGGACAAACAAACATTCATACTTAATAATTATGCAGCTGCTTTGGCTTCAGAAAAGTAGTCCTGATGGCATCATAACTTGATGCAAGAATTATGAAGCATGTGGCTAAAAAGTAGAAAGTAAGCTTCTACCATCAGTCATATACAGCATTTGCCACAGAACTTCTGCTTTCACTTCCAAAGTTTACAAAATACTCCTCTTGATTCTTCAGAATGTATGGAAAATATTTCATTGCAGCATGGTCAAGAGATGATGTTTCCACTTCCTTTACAGTGTTCTCGATAAATATTTGTGTTGTATTATATAGACTGGTCAAAGTTCAAAATCATAGTATCACCCAAGACATGGAACATTTCACATCTGTAAGTGTCACAACATACAACCCTCAAAGCACTGTCACACAGACAGCAAAATTGTCTGGAGAGGTCTCTTGCTACCAGTCCCACACCGGTAAAAAGGGATCTAGAGGTATATTGCCATCCTAATCCTTACCCTCTTGGCCTACACTGTTGTCTTACACAGTGGAAGCAGCAAGTTAGGACATGCAACTGGAACAACTTACTTTCAGCTGACTGACTGGAACAGAGGAGGGATCAGTTTGCAGCTTACAATTTTCTGGCTGATGGCACACAACGAGGAACTATGTTTTCCTTGGAAACAAACCATTGTGAAATAAAGCTGGCACTTTCAGCAACTACCCACACTGTCTTCCACAAATTCACAGACAATGTTAGCATACACTTTTTAACGGAACTAATAACCCATGCTCTAGACAGTACTTGATTGTTTATGAATGTGAGATCATCATTTTTATCTTGTTATGACGCTTAAAATTAACCAAAGGTGCTCACTGTGGGCAGCATGAATCCCATTAGGTACTCCCTCTATTTTCTAACCATATCAGTTAAGCCTCACAACAGGAAGACTGCTGCTGACCACGGAAATTTCAAAACATCTTACATACCTAGTAATTAAAATAAACTTACTTCAGGTTGCCCTTCCTTCTGAACTAAACTCTAATATTGCCAGGATTTGATAGGAAGAACAAATAATGAGTAGTAGCAAAATAATTTTTTACAGTCCTTCACTTGTTATTTTTCTCACTGAAAAGATTCTGAAGTCATCATTTGTTTGTGATAGCGCTGTCTTCAAAAGTATAGACGTCTGCCTAGTCCTCATTTCTTTGTAGCAAAGCAAATGCATATGATGTGTGTACAGACAGCAAACCATGAGGAAAGCTGTGAATTTTCAGCACATCTTCTACTTCCAGTACCTGAGGAATCACAGGTAACCTCGATAGTTTCCTTATGTTCCTTGGGCAGCAGCAGACAGAAAAAAGCATTCAGCCAGCAAGTGATTATGGAGCCTGTACCTATGGAACCTGTTTCACACTCTGACATAGTATAGCACCAGACAAGAACTGAACACCAAAGAGAAATACTGCTTGCAAAGGTCAGATAAGCCTCCAAAACATGGAAAGCTGAGCATGCATCTTAGGCAAAAACTTATTATAAGCTCCCAAACACTGCTAAAATTGAGTCTTTTACACACACACATCCCCTCATCATCAACAGTTCAGTTAAACAAAAGAGGGTTGTACTGCTGGACTTGATACATTTCTAGTTTTACATTCAAAAGGACACAAGACACAGCAGCTGATTACCATATAATTTCTAAATAATATACAGAACATCAACCCTGAGTTCATTTTTCCTGGCTACTTTTCTTTCAGACCTCAACAATCCCTTTCACTGACACACCTATAGTCTTGTCTATTTTATGATATTTACATTTTAGTAGAATTTAATATTGAAAAATTCAGATGAGCTTATGTAAGCATATGAAACAACTGGCACCTTTCTTCTTTTTACTTCAAAGCATAAAAAACACACAAATTTTAGAAGTATGTTACATTTCAAAATTATTCAACAAAGCATCTCAAATGTATTTAGGTTGCTATTACACAGCCATTAGCTCTTGCTCGCAAGTTGAAATCACTGCTCAGTTTTTTCAATCAATCAAGATAATTTGAAAATCATACGATCTTCATATGATGTAACTAGCACTGTAACACTGATCCCATTCTTAAAGCACATGAAAAATACCAGAACTTTGCAAAACTGAATATATTTTTAATAACCCTTACAGCAATTGTTTTATAACAGATATTCCAATTCAGTGACTGTGCTACCAGTAACTTTCTATATATGAATGATTCTATTTGATTCAATGGGATTACTCATATGTAAAGTTATTTCAGAGGCAACTCATTATTTAAAATTCATAAGGAAGATGAGATAATCAAACAACTATAAAGGTTTTTCTACAGCTTTTTCTTATGTAAAAGTATTTTTTAAATAAAGGTATCAAATAGAACTCTAGTTAAGAATTTATCATAAACTATAAAATGCCTATTTTTACAATACTAATGGTGTCCCTGAAAAAAAATCTTTAAAGAATATTTGTGTATTTTTCATACAAAATAATTTCTAAATCCAGAGTTGGACTTAACAGTGGCAGAATTCAATCTCACTGATGAATGACTTAGTGGATTTATTTTTATTTTCTTGCTCATACTTTTATGGATGTGTATGTATATATCTTAATAGCTAAACATCTGTTTGTTCTGTGTTCTGACACAATTTACACCTAAGTAAAGTAATGATGTAACAGAAATTAGAACTTGGCACCGTTAACATTACTGATGCAGTCACCTTGTCCTCAACCACAATGTCTCCTAGACACAATAAAGGTGTACCCAAAGATTTATCCTGCCAATAAGATATAGTTATAGGTCCCATGAAGATTACTGACACTGAAGTACCAAATATGTACTGGCCTTGGACTTAGCAGATAACATGCCAGTTTTGAGACACATTCAAGTTGATAATAAATCAGTATCACAGTTCCAATAACAGGAAAATATACCTTAGAGGAATTCTTTCTGCTAAAACATTCCACTTTCGAGTTAGCTATTAAATGGTAATGACCATAAAGGACTAGGCAGTAGGGTGTTTTGCATCTGAAATGCGCAGACATTTTACTACAAGTTAATTTTCTAAAAACTTAGGTGATTTTCAACTGCACAGTATTTTCTCCTTAAATCAATCTTGTCTTTTTAAAAAAGAAAATAACCTAAACAAAAGATGTTTTAGTGGCAATTTCATTACGAATTATGCTTGTTTTCTGTATCCGTCCATGCAAACACTTCCACAGCCTCCATAGCTCCTCCCTTTTGTGCATAAAAAATGGTGATGGAAAGCTAAACAGAGCAAGGTGCACAACTTAAGTATTGCTTACTAAATTGTAAATGTATTTTTTTCTCCCTTTCAAAACTATCTCAATGCTTACCACCAGCAATAATTCCATTCTAAGAAGTTTTTTAAAAGGGCCTCAATTTCTCGGGGTGTATGGGTTATAACTATTTTTTTCAAGCACCCTTTTGAACTTCTTTTCAATTTTCTGGTTTTGATGATAGTCATGCTGACAACTTTTTTTGGTCCATCAAATTCTGTAGTACAATTACATGAATTTACTTTTAATAAATTACCATCTTTGCATATATCAGTCAAACCATGAAGACTAAACACTTGCAAATAAAATGCATTATTAATTTAATTGTCACAGCCTATTTAGCTAGCTTCTATTAGTATTTGCTATAATATGCAATGTATCAGAAGGCAGAATCAAATTCAAAACATAAAGAATAAGCTGATTATATTGTCCTAGAGAAATTAAAAAATAGCAAGCTTGCAAATTTATAATCAAGGCATTAATGTTTTACATAGGTACGAAAACTACGTAACTTAATTTATAATAAGTTTATGCCCAAAGTGATGGTTCAACATGCAGAAGAAGGATTTCTTTGGTTCCTAAAGCCATTAAAAGGCATCAAACTTTCTGATAATAGAAGAGGAAAGGTGGAAAGGAAAGCAACAGTGGTTTGGTATTTACTGCAGTAGGTTCATGTGGCTTAAACATCCCCCATCCCCAGCAAGGGACTGCTACTAGAAATTTATATTGTTGTTGTAGCTCTGCCACTACTGTTTGATGCTGCTCTACATTAAGTGCCACCTGAAAAGGTGCTGTGGAAAAGAAATACTCAAAAGATGAATGAAGAAATTGAGAAAGAAGAGGGCATGAAGTCACTCCAACTCCACCCACCTAAGCTGGAGGCAAAGCCTCCCCAGCCGTGCCAGCAAGCAGGACAGGGAGGCTGCAGCCTCAGCAGGGCTCCTCTGCTCCTTGGGCAGCCAGGGCCTGTAAACCCACCACCCTCCTCTCCTCCTCCTCCTCCTTGTGCCATGCTGGCCAGCCAGCCAGAAAGCCTTGAAGGAACAGAGGAAGAAATGGAGAAAATGGCCACAGCTGGGAGGCTTTCAGAACAAAACACCCAAAGAAAAGCCAGCAACAACTGCTTTAGTTTATAGCATCCTGCTTGTTTAGGAATTCATTTAAGATGATCATCACTGAAAATATGCCTCTCAGGCTGATACTATATTTGGAAATCTATTGTATGCATCCTTTATTGTGCACATATTCACTAGGGTAATACAAGTTATCTCTACATTGTATTTATGATGACTATACAGTAAGTACCCCCCTGTAAAAGAATATATTGGTATTGAATGCTTCCAGTTATAAAATAAGCCACCAGAGCAAAACACTTTGTAATTGTTGTGCTATGACAAGAGATAACCAACATAAACTTTATTATGATATCTGCTTTGATGAAATTCTAATTGTTTTTTCAATGCATCATTGTGTATTTTAGATTAAATAGAATATCTCAAAACTCTTGAATAATCACATGTTAGGGAAATTCTGGTTAAGCCCTTTGCAGTGGAAATATCTTTAAAAATAAAAGCACCACCTAAATCGGTGCTTAGTCAAAGTAAGACATATATGGGGTGTTAATTTAAAACCCTACTCTTAGGTCCCTCTGTGATTTAAGTGTGACAAACTTGTGAGGAATTGGTCTAATTGCCCACAATTTCCATTGTCTTTAACAAGAAATGAACACAGCTCAGAAAGAGCTTTGCTGTGTTCTCCTACAGCTCCTATCATTCATTTTCCTCTTTTTTTCATATCAAAACCAGAAAATATTCCTTATTTATGAAAGCCTACCCCCAAAGAATGAGTTACAAGGCAGTAATATTTGAAACAGTATCAAGCATCCAGCAATGAACACCTCCATCTACCCAGGCTGAGAGAAAATATGCCATCTTTTGGCTATCCAAAACACATCAATTTTCTAGTTGGCCCAAAGATTCAATGAAATAGCAATACCTAAGCCACAATGTGCCAAATAAATCAGAAGCAAAATCTGTTTATCTGCAAACACAGTGCCACTGAATTTGTAAAACACAGTTATATTTTAAACCACATAAAAAATAACCTGCTTGCAAACAAAGCCAGAGAATAAGTAGCTGTGTGCAGATTGAAAAAATAAATTAACTAATTTTAAAAATAGAGAAAATGCCAAGTCTCCCTTTCTGCCCAAGAACACTTAAGGAAACTTTTTTCATTCCTCTGTGGCTTTGACCTCAGTAATTTTAAAAACCTATGAGCATCAAGACCAGCAAGAAAAAAAACAAAAAACTAAAATAACCCCAAAAAACGCAAAAAAACCCCCAAATTTTGATTTTGTACTGAGAGGGATATTTACAACTATTTTGAGAAAATAGTATCACCTGTCAAAAAAAAAAGCCCCGAAAGGTGCAAATCCTACACCTTTTACATGGAATTTCTTTCTAAAGACATGTCATAAGCACCATGACATCAGAGTGCTTAAACATGTAGGATCTCTCTTGGAGTTGACATAAAAATCTAGATGGCTTCATTGTGGGTAAGCTAAATATTCTAGAAAAGATCTCCACACAGTGTATAAGTTCCAATGAAAAAGGATTTTAAAGCAGTTTACCTTTCTTTGGGTGTGCCAACTCCGTGTTTGCCCAGTAAATGAGTATTCAAATGCTTCTTCATCACAAATGCCACCCTGTCAAACAAAGAGCAAATGAGAAAGATCATTTTATTAAACTTTTTTTTTTTCTGTTTTGAGCATGCACTTGAACATATTTCATTAAAGGCAGTCCTTAAAAAATCTCTCCTCTGCTAGGATGTGACTTAGATTGGGAAGTCCATTCCGTAACAACAGCCTTCCCTAATTTTGCAGTCCCCTGGCTTTTTCTCTTACAAGTGCCAACCATACATCATTGAACAAAGAATAGAAAACCTGTTTCTGCTTCCCTTTGCAAATTAGAATATCTCACACATTATACTGATAATATAATCTGTTTTACCTAAAGAACATTATCTGATGTTATAAAGTAATACAGTTTTAGTTAGAGCTTTGAATTTATTTAAGCCTAATGGGCCCATCCTGCAACCTTTCTTCATACAGGTAGTTCCATTGTTTTTAATGAGAAACATGGAAAAACAGCAATACAAGATGCCTTAATCACTGCTTATGCCTGGTCAAACTTCATTGTATTAATTATTTAAAGAGATACACATAGAAACAAATTAATAGCCTTGGTTATTTTATAGCCTTGTGAAAAAAAAAAAGGATGAAAAACGTGAAGCACACGTTCACGAATACACTGTGAGCAGGAATATTGTTCAAACTGGCAAGACATTCTTCAAAGCACCAACAACAGCAACAAAATACATACTACCTGGCATCACATTTCTACCAAATCAAGCACAGATAATTTACTTTCATTCTGGTGACATACGTAATGAACAGATAGAAGCCTATCAAGTACTATTCTTCTGCTGATAAGACCATAACATCAATTTAATTATGTCATGTGACTGCTTCAAACAATTTAGATATCAGACTGAAGCTTCAAACTAAAATGGTTCTCTCGATAAGCAAAAATTTTACTGCTGCAACTTTCAGTGTGAAAAGGGCTTGCAAACATTTTTGTTAATTATGTATTACAGCTGTCCTTCATAAAGTTAATTACTAATAGCTGAAAGGCAATAGACTCTATTTGCATATGTACATGAAAGGCATGACATATGCAAAAATATGATTTTAATTAGCATTCCATGATATGAAGGGCTACAAATCAAACTGGCATGTTATAAGATTTTTAACATTAAACGCTGAATTCATCTGGACGTGTTTGCAGTAATGGACAATGGAAGGACTGTAAAACACCAGCACTATGGGGTATAACAGCCACAAAAGCAAAGACACAGTACTTTTCCTTTACAATTATGTTAATTTAGCTTTTCCACGTCTGATCTTCTTTGGGCACTTGCACATTATTACAGAGAATCTCTCTTGTGCATCCCTTAAGGTATAAGAATATAATACTGTCTTATTTAAATGATATAAATGTCCTTATTTTTACAAAAATACATTAAAAAAGTATCCTAAATACTTTTCCCTACCCAACTTATTAGTATGGCATCATAACCATTACAACTGTGAATAATCTATTACATCGTTACCATCATTACTATGCAAGTGCCACCAAATTACTGTACATAGGGAAAATAATTGTAACGAAATTTAAAAATGTGTTCTAATAAAAGCATAAGGCATACAAAATGTACTGCCCTTGCAGAAATAGTATCTCCACACAGCTGTGGAAGGTATCGAACATATTTTCATTTAGTAATACCTGTATTTCCTGTTACAAACTTCCATTTTCCCCTTCTCTAAAAGAAAAATAAACTCAGTGAAATGACTGTGAAAGGGCAATGTGCAATTGGAGTTGTAAAGGGACATTTTGCTATTTGCATGGAATATAAAGACCGCAACCAGCTGCACAATATTTCAGGGAAGCATTTTTTTGGTTTCTGAGCCCGTTTAAAGCTTCCAAACAAAGGCTGACCATTGCATATACCACACAACTGCAGGGGGTACAGATAGACATACCTTTCTGCAAAATCAAAGACAAAGGCATTGGTAATAACACGAAGCAATTAATCTTGCATTCTGCCTCCTCTCTGTTGCACCTATGTTATAGCAACCACTTTGCTGCTGTTACACAGCACAAACAGAATGAACCCTGATTCAGTTTGCGTCTCAGCACCTGCTAACATTTTACGCTTTTAATGTAAGGCTCGAAGGCTTCAGACTTGAGGAGTGCATGATGCCTCAGTGCAAGTCTGGAGTACTCTGCATAGCTCAAGGTCAGCTCCCCACCTCAGAGAATCAGACCTTAAAAATAAAAGCAGAGTTGCTATTTTCATGAGAAATTGAGAGCAAGATTTAAAAAATTGCCAACAGAGACAGGCATTACTAAAACAAGAGGCAGAGTCTAAACAACCTTGTTTGGACGCTGAATTTGAGGACCACCCATTAAAACAAACAAACAAAAAACCAACCAACCAACCAACCAAACTAACTAACCAACCCACAAAGAGAGACAAGTGGAAACTATTTGGTTTTGTTTACTAAATTCTGCAGATGATTTTCAGAGAGGTGGTAACAGTGTTTGCTGACTTTACAAAAGAAACACAAAAATGTTTTCCACACATTGAGTAACTCTAGGTTTCAAAGTAATTAATGGTTTATCATTCAAAAATAATGGGTTTATCTATGCTATTTACCTATGATGAGGTAAATCAGTTATTCCCAAGGTACTGCTAGAACGGACATGACCTTGGCCTTTTAAATTAATCTTAAGAGAAGTTTGACTACAAGAACTCACTGAGTGAATGCTTTTAATTACTGCACTGATCTATCTTCACATCAAAAGGAATCTTTC
Organism: Brachypodius melanocephalos; assembly: GCA_013398615.1. NCBI lineage: Eukaryota > Metazoa > Chordata > Aves > Passeriformes > Pycnonotidae > Brachypodius > Brachypodius melanocephalos. The sequence continues at coordinate 475,743 of VZSR01001854.1, read as the reverse complement.
CATTAGCAATTAGTAAGCACCAATTCAGGCTTTACTAAATTTCTCATTTCTTGTTTTTAATTCTAGTGGAAGTATAAACAGTCAAATGCTAAAAACTAACTAGTTTCAGGAGAGCATCAAAGGGTAGTAGAGAAAACCTGTAAGTGCAATACTCTACTGTTTCAAATATATGCAAACCAGGCCATACTAGAGGCCTCAAACCAGTTTTCCAAACTCTACTCGGGACAAATTCATCCTCGACCCACATGAAGACAAGAAGTCACAGCCCAGCTGTTCTCCTGCAGGTCAGGTCTCTACAGGCAGAAATGTGTAGCCTATACACCCAACTCATGGTGACTGGGAGCTCGCTTCATTTGGTAGGAAGGCTACTAGGAGCCTCCTCTTAAAGTGGAACAAGGTGACTAGGCAAGATTTCTTTTGCTGCCAGTAGCATTATGTTGGGTTAACTTTTTTAGTGATTTTCATCTACTCTGGCTTCAAAACTAGCAACATCCTCAGTCATACACTCTGTGTTGAAACTACAGGATAAATTAAAGACAAGTTGAAAAATTACTCAGAGCTTTAGAATAGCATCTTCATTCCCTATAGACAACTTTTTGCACACAAACTATAAATAAAAATTACTTTAAATCATAAATACATGAGCACCTTTCCCAAAATAAGTTTGCAGAATATTCTGGTTTCCTTTTAGAAGAGTTGTGGTTTGTAGGAACGTGACCATTCATATTCCATGGCAATCTTCAAATAGTATTTGGACTCTCTCTCAGAATGTCTGAAACTGATTTAGGAGCCTCTATAGATTTGTCTTCAGTTATAAAAGCACATTTTAAAGTACAAAAGAAACAAAGGGGTTTCTAATTCTGGGAATAAAGAAACATATTGGACAATCTTTACTACCACTTTTTATTCTAGTGTAATACAAATTTTTCAGCATGTACAGTGTTTATCATCACAATACCCAAGGAATAGAAATAATCTGTCATGCATTGTCTGTTTTCCATGTTCTCTGTGGGGAGAGAACTGTTCTCTGTGAAGTATCTTGCTTTGAGAGGGCAAAAGACTCTAAGTTTTATTACGTTTTGAATCCATAATAGCTCTTTCCTTTTGAACATGTACATCACTGGCTTAGTGAAAACCTAAAAAACCAAAAAACCCCAGAACCGAACACACAACATACACACACAAACCAAAACAAGTATTCTGGGCCATAAAGTCATGAACTCTGTTATTTCCTGCGTCTTTACCAAGTGCTCAGCCTTGGCCTGGTTCCAAGGAAGGAGCTACATCTTATCTCTACCAGAAAGTCCCTCGAAGCCATGGTGACAGACCAGTCATTTTCTAACTGCACATAACTGTTGAGGAGGACCAGCACAGGAATTTATTCTTGTGGGACTCTACAAACAAGGTATTGAGCAGCTGAAGAGCAATTTTAAATCACTTCTCAGTGGATACATTGCTCTCTGTAACTACTCTTGGAGAATTTATCTTACAGACAACAATGTTCAACGACAGCAGAAAAATCCAGGAGAATAACAATGAATATCTAGCCTTTATTCATATTCTCAATATCCTTTACATCTCCTTTAAACTGTCCAAAACCTCTTTATACACAAATTTAACTCTGGGAACACAGGCAAACTGGTGCGTAACCCCAGTACATAAGATGTTTTTAAAAGCTGCTTGAGAGCCTTTAAAAAAAAACCCCAAAATCAAACCCATAAACAAATCCAAGGATTTAGTGCTTTGTTTTAGCATAGGTTTCAGGCACATAGAAAGGACAGAATGCTTTACCATTTCAGATGAATCAGCTGGGAGGTCTGACAGCATCAAGGAACAATAAGGAAAAGGATCTCAAACCTTTATACATCATCACATAATAAAATTAAATAATACATTATCCTGTTTACATCAAGTTTTGTTTCCTGTGATCTGTGCTTGAATTTCTGTCCTTGCATCTTCACACAAGGCAAGAAACCATAAAATCAAGGCAAGCTTCACAGATGATACCAAGAAGGGGGACTGGGATATGTTCAGGCAAGTAAATAACAACGTGGAATCTATGGTTCTTATCATCTTAATGAAGCATTCTTGTTCTTACTGTGTCTCCAAAAACACTGGAAACCCTAACTGTTTGTAGTTGAATCTGTGGTTCACATGAAGCCATGCCAACAGGGGCAGCAACCAGTAGGAGAAAGAAATAGGGCATTTTCTCAAGAAATACAAGGAACTACATGTATTTCAGAACATTCAATAAAACTTGCATATGTAATCACAGATTTTTGCAAGCACTCAAGTTGTGCACGTTCTACCCATAAAAGCAGAATTTCACACATTCAAATAAGCATTTAGTCAAATAGTATTTAAACAGCGTACAAGAACTAAAAAATTTCAAGGTTTTAAATTCTCCAAATTATATAAAAAGTTGCTACCCAGATCTCATGTCTCCACCAGGATTTTGTATTCAGCAGGTTAACTTCATGAACAAGAGCACAGAGGCAAACGCAAAACTGTCCAGAAAGCAAGAGTTTTCTACGAACAAGTAAGCTTTTCTTTCCATGCATCAGAAGTCTAAATTCCTGAGAATTTCTTCAAGTCCATCATTTGTGGATGTTTGCCGATTCTGAAGGGTCCAGACTGGGGCTCTGATAACTCTCTTACATGACTGTGCGCAAGGGACTCAATTTAAAAGAGAGTATCTGGCAGGGCAGAGTCTGGTGTGGAAGATATCCAGTAGTCTGAAAGGCTTCATGCCCTTTGTGACAAGATGTCATGTTCAAGTAAATATCTGGCAGGGTGAAGTCTAATGTAGAAAACATCCAAATATCTGAAAAACTTCGTGCCCTCTATGACAGGACGTCAAGTCCTAGAACCCGGCATAGGATAGATGAGGTTTTTCTCCAGACTCATTTACTAGCCAAATGAAGCAGGTTACTTCCAAATAAAGCAGATGGTTATTCTTTGTAAGGTTTTTTTTTTTTAAATCAATAACGTTTCAAAAGGTTAACAAGTCATGCATGATCACGCCGCTGCGATGCTGTGACACGGCTGCCTTCTACTCCCTGCTGACCCCATGTGTCAAAGAAGGATATGGCTGCTCTATGCTCCACCCTCATCAACACTGCTAATTAAACTGGGAAGCAAAACATATCCATCCATCCACATCGTCAAGTGTGCGTAACTTGGCAGAATGTAAAATTCAAACTCTTATTCTTGAAAAGAGAAGACAAAAGAGGTAGATGAAGACAACTTTGCCATCAATAACAAGACAAGAACCCAGATTACCATGGGAAGATATCACGGTAATTCATAGAACCTAAAGACCAACATAACTGTTGAATTTCTGAGAACTACCAGCCTTTCTGCTTCAATTTGGGTGGATTTTAGGGTGTTGGTTGGGGTTGAGGGGGTTTACAATTTTCCATGCAACAACCAGATATGTTTCTTAATTATTTATTGGCTTCTTTTCCATGGAGAAGTTTTGCTACTGAAGTTTAAAACCCAACATTTTCAAGTGGTGTTTATATTACTATGAAATCACCAATACAACGACTACAACCTTTTCTTCTAAAAACCTCATCTCTTTTTACTGTTACTTGTAACAAGCTAGCAATGAAGCCAAGCTGCCCAAAAAATAATGACAACAGCTTGTATTATCAGAACACCTGCACACAGCCAGCACCCAAGGTAGACTTAAGTATCACAGCGGCTACTGTTCCTGCCTTGCTTTGAACAGGATGACAGACAACAGGATTGTCAATGTGCTGTTCAATGACCTGCATCAATCTCAAGAATAATTTACTGCTATATCAGACAGATCATTATGGATGAGTTGCACGCTATCAATCAATCAATCGACTGTGTTGTTCCTGCATATTCCTGCATCTATCAACCAGAAGAGAGAGACATCCCTCAACGTATTCTTGTTGCTCTCTGCCACCAGTCTGCTATTCTCAAGATGGCAAAGAATTATTAGCCCCATGACCATAAAGTAGTAGCAACTGGCACAATTATCTCCTCTCACATATTCTGGCAGAAGAGACCTGGATACAAAGAAACAGCACACTAAATAGAAAGTATCCTCTACTGTTCCACTTAATCTTATCTTGCCATCCCAAGATGTTGAGTCTTCTCACCATCCCACTTTTAAGAGACATTTGGTATAATATAAACCATACAGGACAGAAATTTAGTCTGCTATTGCAAGGATTGTGGCAAAAAAAAAGGAATTCACTGGCAGTATTTATATAATTTTCTCCCCCATGAGGGAGCTCACTTACCTGTGTGCCTCACCTGAAGTTACTTATTTTGTAACTGAAATAAAAAAGGTTTCCTGCAAGTTAGCTAAGGGTCCATTCTGAACTTTTTTGGTTTGAAGGTATTGTGTAGTAGTATTTTATTTTAAACACAAAAAGTACCCTTCAATGACACCTGCAGAAATAAGCAACGTCCAACCAGTGATAATTATTATTAACATAAAAGTGAGTTGAACTTTTATATTTGAAGACACAATAACAAGTGTTAACTGCAAGTAAACAAATGGCACTCTGCTTTTATTTTCTAGAAGAGCAAACTTAAAATATCTAAATATTGGCAAAACCTTTAAAGTCAGGTGTTTGCTTTGTCAGAAAATCACCTTACAAATATATGAGAAAATTAGTACCACTACAAGAAATGTTTGTTTCAATATTCAGAGAAGTTAATGAATGTTAAGTGATAATGGTAGACAGCAGCAGTATGTAATTAGATTTCCAAACACATCTTAACAAATCACTTCTAAGCTAAAAGAATCACATGTTCTATTAATTTTCATTGGTTATTGAGCATCTGTAACTGTCACCTCTAACAGGTGTTTGGTAATCTAACAGCTGCACAAAGTGCTAAAATAAAAAAGGAAGAAAAAGACAGAATCACAATGTGCTTTCTCTAGTGCTGCTATCCAACCGCTCGTCTACCACAACGCAGAACCTCTTTTCCTAAAGTCTGAAATGCAACCCTAGGTTTGCTGTTGGGAGTGCCTTGCATTAGGAGAGATTAATACAAACATCCAAAACCAGGACATCACCAGAAAACACACTCGCCATGCTAAATGAGCCTGCAGAAATGCTTAAAACATAACTGAAAGTTTACATCTGTAAGCACGGTGATCCAGATTAGTGCTTTACCAACCTTGCTACCAAGACACAGCTTACGTCTTTTCTTTTTTCCTGATTTGTATAGCCAACATTCTCATAACTCTGATTCCTCACTTTTTCATTTTTTCCACTTTCTTCAAATAGTGCCTTGTCTTCCTACTTATGATCCAGTCCATTTCCTAGCATGCTCAGGATTTCAGAAAAAGAATTTGATGCAATAGGCATCAGTTCCACATATCATCATTTAGCATCTGGAAAGCAAAGAAAGATAAACAAGCTAATATTTGAAAGCAGAAATTCTTCAAAGTAGGTTCAATCTTTTGGGTGAGTCAGGTGAACTACAACTCTAGGTGCCCTGCAAGGACTTTTGAAATACTGGACTTTCTGCAGACAGTTTGTAAAGAGCTTCCCAGTGATCCCAAGGAGCAAAGTCTGAGACTTTTGGAAGTGCAAGAAACAGACTACAAGACTATCTGAAAATAAGGATGTCCCAAAGACTTTCTACTTAAAAGTAGAATTGATAGAGCCAAACAAATATATTTAATATTTTGCTATTCCTAGATGAAAAGTCACTTTTGATGTACCTTCTTCCTGACAGCTTAGAAATCACATTGCAGACTGAATTACCAGGTTTATGCAGAGCTTCTACAGGAAGAGCTATCTTGAGAATGGAAGTCTCCTCATCAAAAGATTCTACTGTTGTCTGTCTTTAAAGGAAATCAAAACAAATCTAAAGATAGTTGATTTGTCGACTAGAAAACACATAGGGCCTGCAGTAGCAGTGCCACATACATAACTCAGTCAATTCTGGAGCTACAGTGCCTGTGGTCTTTTGCAAAGTTGAAACGTACCAAGAAAGGAATGAGATGAATAAATTGGTCACTAGCTGATGACTGAACTGCTCAGAAGTCATACAGAATCAGAAGACATACACAATTTTTATTGACAATTTCCCCACAATTTGAAATGCTGCTGGTGATAGATGGTGGCTGGAGCGAAGACTCTGCAGTCTGCTTGATCTGTGAGAGTAGTGAGAATGTTGCCCTAGGTCTTTGCTTGACATAGAAAAGCAAGTGCTGGTTGATTTGTTTATTCCTGAGACTTAGACTCAGCTGTAAAACACATCCTTTTTGCCTTACATCCAGGCATTCCACAAGACTGTTTGACTTCAGGTAGAAAGCAAAATACTTCAGAATATCTTTTTGCCAAAGTAGCTGCATAAAAATAGTAAATCTATGACAGCAAGACCTAATCTGTAACCATCAGCAGTACCATCCACATGCATGAACCTTTAACAACAGGCTGGTCAAATCAGAACTGACTGGCTCCAGCCAAAGAAATAAAAAGGCTATCGTGTGGATCAGATCAGTTTCAGTCCACAAAAAATGCCTCTAATATTTTTATCCCCATAAATATGTTTAAAGCACAAGGATGGTTCCAGCTTTCCTTGTCCAAGGGCTCTCGGGTCTGGCCATTGCTACCTCAGGGACTAAGAGCCACCCAACACTTGACAAGCATTGTCTGATTCGTGTTTGATTTTATTTTGTTGGAAGACATCTTTGTTATTGCTTGAGCATAAGTGAAAGCTCAGAGAAAGCTTTCATTTTCAGCTGGCATCTCAGTCTCTCCAGAAATTCCCATTACGGCCATGCCCAGCTCTTCCCAAAACTGGAATGTTGCAACAACTAACTCCTACCACTGAAGAAGGAAGTTGACTGAAGAAACAAACAGTCTCTGAGAGCAAATCATGATATGCAGACCAGACAGACTGTTATGCACTATCCAAGTACTACAGACCTATAAAACTCTGCCAAATTATGGCACTGATCATAGAGGATGCCGATGATACGAAGAGCAGCACAGAAGTCTATCCAAGTAAGAATTCCGGGTGTAACGGTGGTGTTACTCCACTTATCCCATGAGCAAATGCTAACACCTCTCATCACTTCAGTCACGTACTTAGCAGGGGAATCACTGAAGACACCAAGCAGTATGGTGTTTCTCAGGTTTTCCTCTGATGGCCAGCAGGAGTCACTTCAAAAATCCAAAGCCTGGACTGAAGGGATTTAGAGTACTCACCTGAGATATAACTGTTACTGAAGTAATAAAGACAAGAAAAAAATCCCACTGAATTTAGATGGATGTTTTACACACAAACACACAAAATCAGCCCACATTCTTGTAATCCAGTAAGGATGTTGCATGCACTTGGTATGAAGACTATCATCAGTCTGGAAAAACCACAGGAATATAGATCAGACAAGTCAGTACAGTCATAAAGATGATATCTGTGACACAGCAGAAGATGTTCTCTGGCAAAGATTACTCCAGTTCCAGCCAGCATCTGAGATTAACTCTGAGCATTTCTGGCCACAAATCAAACATGAGAGATATAGGAACTACATAGGTACCCAATGGAATTGAGAAAAAAAAAAAACCACCTTTGATCTCAAGGGCCTGGATAAACCTACATAAACATGCTGAGTGTACCTAAGAACAAAGAAGTAAAGGAGAAATCAGTGTAAATTCAAATACAAGCTTATGGCATGCTGTCTAAAAAAAGAAAGAGAATTTACAAACTACCCGAAAAATGCAATAAAAGGAATGTATATTGCTAACAGGAAAAATTACAGAACTTCAATTTTATATACAAAGTGATAGCCTGGTCCTATAAAGAAACATAAACCATGTTTTAAAAACTATTATTTTTGAGTATCTTCCTGAAAGGAAGTTCCAATTAAAGGAGTTTTTCTTCCTAATCCATGCTGTTATTGCAACCACAGGTCCATAAAGCCTCATCTCAAGTGCCAGCACAAAATGATGGGATTCCACAGGTCCACTTTCAGTAGGAGGGGAACCAGACAGCCCAGGTGACACAGGTACCAACACACATTGTGGTTCTCCATTTTATTCAGTATTTCATCACATTTTGATTTTCATGAATGGGTTCCTGTTAGAGCACTAGAATTTAATATGTTCACAACTGACAGATGTCCAAATGCCCCCCTGAATTCTCCGTATTTCCTGGAGGTCCCTTACAGCTATGGAACAGAGCATGTAACCACTGACACGAAATTCTCTGCTTAGCTTTTTGATCCTAATCTCTGCTTAGGATGCAAGCGAAATGGCTCTCCCATTGGAGCCAATACACTGCCCACAGTTTAACCCCTGACACCCACGGGCCTTGCTGCAGGGATCAGCAGGGAGCTGCATCAGGACAGTGTGCAGCTGAGAAAGGCCTCAAATTTTAGGTAGTTTTAAAACATTCTGCAAAGATTAAATATGTACAAAATGCTTTCACATTTTTTATTAACAGAAATAAGCAAACAAAAACCCCTAACAAATTAAAAGGCTGCTCTGTTTCTTCACAATTTCTTAGATTAGCAGAACTCCTCTCAAAAAAAAAAATCATTATTTCTTACATGAAATGTCTGTACCTGGACAGACACAGAGACAGAAATAGTCTGATCAGACTGCAACTTTTATAATACTGAATAGTAGGCAATGTTATGTGCAACACATAGCTGAATGGATGAATGGAATTGATTTTATAAAGGAGTAACAAACAAAATAGTCCAAAATATTAACTGATAAACACATGCTGGGGTGGAAACAGCCTATTATAAAATTACTGTAAAGATCCTCAAACTGTTCAAGGGAGAAAAAAGTCCAATTTTCCACATAACCTGAGAGCACTGAGTTTTCTGATTATAAGATCCAAGGAACCTGTAAACCCAAGGCTCTAATTTTCTTATGGCGACTGCGTAATATTTTGCAAAGTAAAATTGACTGAGATGGAAGCTATTTTGCATGGTACAGTGGCGATGGCTAACAAATGAGAGTTTTGTGGGCTGAATGTTAGTCCCCTGCCTCATCTGCCACCCCTAATGACAGCAGCCACCTGCTGTTTTATTGTCACAGCTGGAGCCAGTTCACACTCCTTGGTGCTGAGCTCTGCCCATGAGCGCCAAGCTCTCGCCTCGCCTCATTACTTTGATGAACTTTTTATGGTCAGCACCCATGAAGACCTCATCTAGGACTATACAACCTAGATCGGCTTCAGGGAGTGCTTCCAGCTAGCATGAGGTGATAATACACAGTGACACCACGGCTGCTACTGCCTGTCACTTAGGCAAGTCACTATACTTCTGGCTCTACAGGGCCCTCAACAGGTAAAATGCCATGAAATTCTCCTTTACAACCAAGTTCACTCCCTTTCTTTTCACACTGCAATATAGAGAGATCATATCCTGCCACCAACGTTTAGCTTTTCAAAGATAGATATTACAACAAAAAATGTATCATGCTGTTTACTGCATATAACTACAGACAAGAAATCTCTACATTCCTTGAACATAACCCCGTTGCCTTCCTAAGAAAAAAGAAAGCAAGCATGAAAAATGTATTACAGCTTGATTAACACCACCAAATAGTTACATGTATATTGCAAGAGAAGGACCATTTTAACTTAAAAGACCTAAAACCACAGAAAGAAAAGTTAAGCCAGTCAAATCAAATTATTAAGCAAATGAATTCACAGTGCAGAATGATACATGTTACTTCTCTCTCAACTAAAAAACCCCCACACTTAAACATCTAGTAGATGTGATATTTTCTGAAATCAAAATAACAACAAAGCAAAGCCTTTTACATCTTTTTTTTTCTTAATCCAAACAGTCTGTTACTATTTTCTGCTAATTTAAAAGCAAATAGAATCATCCTTTCCTTTTCAATTTTTTTGTGCTAACAAACATTCTGAATCTCCTGAGCATGTATACAATTTTAAACTTCATCAGAAATTCTTTTATTGATGCATTTAGAGCAAACTGTTTTATGCTTGATCACTGAAATTTAACTCCAGGTTTACTTTCAGCAGCAGAATAATTATTTTGGTGTCAACAGAGCTTTACATTTGCCCATATTTACATATATCATTAAGATTAATATATGTGCTATTAATAATAATTTCATTAACATTCTGAAAACATCAAATAACATTTTGACTTTTGAATGGCTGTAGGCTATTATAAGCCTAAAAACCAGAACATTTTCAGTATTCATTGTGTAGCAATCCAGCTGATCAGTTTTGACAAATTCATGCAATGTTATAAGCCATTAAACTTCATTTAGTTTCACTTAAAAATTCCACCTAAAAATAAAAAGCAACTGTCTTTTTTCCTACAGACAGGATGATTTCCAGCAGTTACAAGCTCCCAGGATCCTTCAAAAAGAAACTGCTGGAGTTTTATTTCTTTTATTGAAATGTTTTAAAATTTATTGAGGAGTTTTTAAAATAGTATTTTTGAGACCACTGACCCAGCGAGACTTGAAAATCTCTAATATGTTACAGTGCAATTGAGCTCCTCTTGACAAGGGACAGTGCTGCAGAGACACTGTGCTTCACATAGGATCCCCTACAACAGATGGAAACTTGAAAATATGTTGCTGAGCACAGGTTATGTCTGTTGCATTTCAGAGAATTTACACATGCCCTTCTTTATGAGTGCTTTTTAAGTTTCACCTAAACTGCAGCTGAAAATGTAGCAGAAAATAATGATGCAACAAAGATTTCTATTCTGCTAAGAGCTGAGGACCACCCAGACAGTCCTGAAGTATTAAAGAGCCCACGAGAACATACAGCACCTTGCATAATGAGGGCCTAAAACATATAAGCAATCCCAAATATAAACAGTACAAATTTCTCTGCCACTACAATTTCTGAAAGCGCTTGTCTTCAGCAGAAGTTCAAGAGAACTTCTGGTGAAGCACAGTGACAGATAGATCACATCCTTTGGAGAACCCAACAACAGATGAGAAAATTGCTTTTAGGAAAAAAAGGAATTCCTTTCTTTTGTCTAGATCACATCTTTGTCAAGTGCATAATTTGTAGGACTCATTTCGTACCCTTAAAAATAAAACGTCAAAAATGCAGCTTGACCGATGTAGGGTAGATATTATGAAATGGACAAACTGCCTCACTGGAACAATTAAAGGTTTCAACAGAACAATCTTCTAAATGGTACCAGTAATTAAATAACAATAGCTGAGTTGTTTTGGTTTGTTTTTTTTGGTTTTGGGTTTTTTTTTAAAGCACATGTATGTCAGCAGTGGTATGCCTATTGCACCCTTTGTGATATGGCACACTTAATAATTTTTAAAGCTTCAAGCTTCTTTTTTATCAATCACTAATTCATAAAGAAAATGCTCCAAAACAACAATTAGCTAGGTATTTATTGTCTTGTTATAAAGGAATTTGTTAAAGGATGCATAGCTATCTAGACTACCTATAGTAGGTAGCTCTCTGTCTTACAAGAAAGTAGCCTGCATACTCATATAAATATTTGGAAATACTTTTCCTTTGTAACACTGGTTTGCCTTGGCATTATGACTGTGTTTTAGACTTGTATTCTAAAATATAACTTCAATTTACCCAGCACTTACAGTTCACTGGTCTGTAATTCTTAATATCCCTCTATTTTCCACCAATTTTAATTTTAGTTGCTGTTATTTAAAGTTCATTTTCCATGCCCTTTCAGTTGTGATTTTTTTCCAATGTGACAACAAACCTAAGTGTCATTTCTGATGGTGACTTTCACTGGAATACAAAGGAACCAAACTTTTTAAAAGAGAAGTTATAAAAAAATTATCAGACAATAACAAATTGTGGTCAGTATGAAGATGCATCTGCCTTTCTGATGACCAGACATTCTGGAGGTGGTGGAATTTGTATCCAATTGCTAACCCCCTGAGCTATTCAGCCCCCTGAACAATAAATTTCTATTAGCTGATCCCTTAACCTATCACCAACTGGTCATCTACTGCTTTCCAACACTGAGGACAAAAAGGGAAACACCTTGCATTTTCTATTTAAATCGCCACAATACAGGATGCTCATGGAAGTCTCCAGACCTGTTTTCTCTTCTAATGGATCCTAAAAAACCAGGAATAGGCCTATAAAATTATTTGGCTTAACGTAAATATTCTGTCTTCTCTACTTACTCCAAGCACACAAAGAAGATTTCAATGTACATATTTTCCTAGCACTGAACAGAAATAAATGTCAATCCTAAAAAATGGCTAAACTTCTATGCCTGCTGTTAAAGAAAAAGGTATCTGTATGAAAGATATCTGAGACATTGTTGAGGAACTGCTCACCCTTTAAAAAATTATTACCTCTGTAATGCTGCCAGTGCCAGTGTCAGGCTGGGCAAATAGCCAATTAAGTGTGAAAAAGAACTGCCAAGAAACTCTTTTATTTAGCCTCAGAATATCTGTGTATCTGTGAGCTGGTGTGTTTGTGTTCATGCATCAGTGGAATTTGGTTGTTCATGCCAGGTTTTCTTATCACACTTTTCTGCCTCCTTGAACCTGTACATTCCTGCAATACAAAATGGACATGTGTCTGCTGATAATGTCAACATACTTAGGTTCACAAGAAGAGATTTTGTATAACTAGATCTAAAGTAGTCTTTGTGTTCATTACCTGACCTTGTCTGCTTACACAAGGCTAGAAGAGTGGAAGAATCCAATACTGCAAGCACTTCTAGGAGACATAATAAAAGACAACAAGTGTGAAAGAAATTAGCATCAATTCCAATACTCCTGGCTAAACTCTCCTAGAAATCCCACTTTTATACGGCATCTGAAGAAATTCTCACTTCTAGATTCAATGGGGTGCTGAGAGTATCCTGTTAGTTCCTTAACTTAGATCTCATTATGCTTTAGACTCCTTTGTACCTCCATCTCAGAAATCCACTCAGAAATATGAGTACAAAATATATCTCAAGCATTCTGAGTAGGGCTACAGTGCAGAAAGCCTGAAGACATAACCAGATTTCTATCTTTTTCTATTTTTCTGCCTTTTTTTTTTTAGGAGAGGAAGTGGGAAAAATGGTGTGCAGACCTACCAACTGCAAGCCTTTATCTTTAATTCAATCACAAAAGTAAAATCATTCCAAGTATGGATCCCTCAACAGTTGTGTTACAGTCATTTAAAATTAAAACCAATGAAAAAATTATATACACAATTTACAAATCAAAACTGAGCAGTCCCCAGTATAAACAGAAGTATGAAAAACCCTTTCACAACATTCCAGAACACAGATATTACCTGGCATTGAAGTTATCTTCTTGAATACCTACTAGAGAATTTCACAAATCTTAACAGTACTGACAACTCGTTCAGAACTTTGTATTTAGACTAAAAACACATCCTACTTTTCAAGACATGTTTAAACAGGCTTGATGAAAATTAGTGTATGTTGTAAAATTGTGAGTAGGTTTACTTATTTTAAGGCCAGTCAAAATAATTACCCAATATTGCTGCCTCTAATCAGGGATTAGGGAGGAAGGATGGGTACGAGTTAGTAAAAATGTCACTGATCACAGAATCACAGAATATGACGAATTGGAAAGGATCCTAAAAGCTTTCAAACTCAGAGTCTTTTTCATCCCAGCACGACATAAATGAAGTTGCGTGAGTGACAACCGTCCTTACACAAGGATTCACAGCCAAACCTACTATTTTCCTAATAAATCCCACCAGTCTGGAAAAGAGGAACACCATGCTAGCTACAGCACAAGCTGTATCTTGTGACCCTGGATTGGTCAGAACATGTAACAATTGCTGTGCCTAAGGGTGAAGCTGGTACACCAGTACACCATGACACACTGAAGATTCAGCTAACTGGATTTTCCACGTCCCCAGTAGCTGTACTGTGGAGAAACCTGCTTGCAGGAGGGACAACCCTACTGCTCATGAACTCCACCCAAGAACTGTTTTTCCCTCAATGCTATCAACTTTTCCATGGATCCCCTCAGCTGGAGATGGTTAGAAATGGCACACATCAGCACCTCACTCTTCCCTCTCCTGGGACATAACCATAAACAGAGAAGGGGCCAACATAACCTACACATCTTTGCTCTTGTTGTCCATACACTCCACGACAAAGGGAAAGAAGAGCTAGCAGTCAGTAATTGACAGAAGTGAACAAGCAAATTCTTTCAAGTATTTTTCAGATTAAAATGGAATTCCCTTTTTCAGCATTCTTATGTTTTGCTATATACATCTGTAGCTCTAACATTTGCAGTTGCCAAAGGATTCTGCTTTTTCTCATCACTTTGGTAAGCACAAACATAGCATTTCTTACCTTTTTGTAGATGCATCACTAAAAATCATATCATAAAGCATTCAGAAATTATGTTTCTCATGCCAGCAACAAGACAAACTAAATTGAAAATATCCATTTTCAAATGATTTTAAAATACAAAAATCTATTTTTGTTTCCAATGTATCTCTAAATTAATGCAAGCCTACTTCCTTCCAAGAAGAGAGCAAACAAGTGTAGGTTTCACTACAGTACATATGATCTAGATAACAAGGTCTAATCATAACATATTTATCACCATCTAGCATTTGGCTTGTATATGATGTCCACAGGCACTTGTAGTGATAGCTGTCAAACTGCATTCTTTTTCTGGCATAAAAGAGCATAACAACAAGGACAAGCAATGGAGTGCAGTACTGAGTAACGACACAGCCTGGAATTTAGCCCATAGTAAAGAAACAGTCAAATTCATTATCAGCATCAATGATGGAGGTTTATGCGCACAGTGACAGAATATTTCAGAAGTCACTAAGCTTCTTTCTGCTAAAGATGCTGAAAAGTGTTTCAGTAATACGGTACCATTTTCCCACCCTTTCTTTTTCACCATACCAGGTATCAGAAAATCTTATTTAAACTAAGCATGTTCCTTTAGAAGAAGGTCTAAAAGGGCATGATCTCCCCTGCACAAATTTCATTTGCTTGTTCCAACAGTATATGGTCCACCAGCACATGAGTAAGTCAAACTACTTGTGCTTAAATTGCAGGTTCATCTCTCCTTGACAGGCAAATGACAGAGCTCATGCATCATTCAGAAATGTCTTGGGTTATTGACAGAGCAGAGAAAGGCTCCTATCCTTTACAACATTTCTGAAGAATAGAGGCCATAACTGGAAAAAACATACTAAGATACAGCTGTCTTCTTCAGATCACACTTTACTTCATTTGTTTTTAACAGACCATTAAATTTATTTATTCATCAAGTTCCTGACAAATGGCTGTTTTTCCACCCTTAATTTCTGTGTTGAATGCTTACAGGTAAAAAATATATAGTCCTTTTCTGAAACAAGAAAGTCCCAAAGCAACCTTGCCAGCACCTTACAAAGCTAACAGTTTCACATGGTCCAAAAGACTAAATCATTAACTCCATCACTTCCCTGGGAAGTAACGTATGTTTGTTTCCAATAACCTCTTGATTTTAAAAAATGGGAGAGAAAGAGAGAGAGAGAGAGATAATCAGGTGATCTGGTACTCAAAGTTAATTTTATCCATCTGTAGTTGCTCAGTGGGAAACTGAAAAATGGAAGACACTAATCCTAAAAATCAGAGGACAGCATGCCAACAGAACACATTGCAATTCTGAGCTGTATAAACAGAGACAAGTTAAAGGGTATCTAATCTTTAAATTCTCTAAATTAGTTACACTAAATCCTATGCTAGTTAGACTGTTACAGTAAATCCTTAAAATAAATATTATTTAGCAAAGGCCATGACAGCTTGTGCCATATTTGTAAACCCCTGGCCACCTGGAACAGGATCAAACTCATTTAGTATTCTTGAAAGCCTGTTCTAAAAAGTAAACTTTGTATTATTTGTATTATGTGCATACACGAGGAATATGTTCACCTGAAGGGCTATTCATAAACAAATATGTAGGCACCTATGGCAGTGACCACCCTCAAATTCATTTTTCATCTTTACAGTTAACAAATACTTCTGATTACTCAATACGTATGTACATATGGATGCAAAATTATATATTGATTAGTTTAGCATTTAGCATAACATATGAATCTATTGGATTTCTCCAGAGTAACAGATAACATTTTTAAAAAATTATACCAATAGACCATTAGCATTATGAGTGAATTTATTTTCCCCCACAGTGCTAAAGATATGCAAAATTTTCATTTTTCAGAGTTGCATAGTAAATGATTAACACCAGCTCTGCTCATTATCTTGCTTAACAAAACTTCTCTAAAAACAAATAAATCAAAAATGCCTCTAACATTCCTGAATAAATAAATTACAGACCTGTTCAGTGGCAGCAATGATATTTTAAAAAGCTTGTGCAAGCTCATTGTACAATTTTATTACAAAACTGCAATATATAATAAAACTGTCCACTTTTTTATTTTACATCCAGTTTTATTCAAAGAAGTACCTTTTGTAATCCAAGAAAATTTTTAAAAAGCTACATATCTAGAAACATCAGGCCCATATTCCAGTGTGTTACAACATACAAATAATGATATCTGGAGAAATCTTACTGCCTGTTGTACAGTAGGATTTGTAAGGAGAACTGCAGTTAGAATGAAAGAATTACTATCTAAAACAAGATTCCCATCACTCTGAATGCATACTCTATTGTTTTTTAGAAAAAAATTTCTTGTCTCAGACTTCAGAATTATTTTTCTTTCATTGCATGTGGACATTGAAGTCAGTCTGGAAGTAAAACACTGCATTTCCCATTCTTGCTGGAAATAACAATGAAAGAAGGAATGTCCAGTTTTAAAGATTTAGTGAATTGCCTTCCTACCTCAGTCCCCATGTCCAAAGGAAACTTAATGTAAAATATCTATATTCATGGGGTAAAGTTTTTGTTGTCCTTGCCAACAAAGCTGTAGTTTGGGGTCAAAATCGCCATTGCTGAGAGCAATGCACACATCACAGAAAAAAATTCCTCCTGAAAAGAAAGTATTGAAAATAATGTCTGTTCCCTCTGTAGAACAAAGAGCAAAATGAAACAATCTGCCATGCAACCACAATAAAACGAAACTGTTATCTGTTGCTAGTTCTCTACCAGCCCTCAGATTTTTCTTGGTGTTAAAAAACAGCATGTAAATTAAGGTGACTGAAACATGCTTTCAGCAAGCAGAGTAATATGGTAGCTATTCATCACCTGAAGTCATAAAACACTAGGTCTTGTCCTTAGCATATTCTAATGAAGCCTATCATGCAAATGAGAGTGACCTTTTCCGTGCATTCTGCAAGTTCACATTTATGTGAGGAGTATATATAGTTTGCCAATACAAACTAGCCAAAGACTGCGTAATTACTGTAATCAATTAGTAGTTAGTGTCGCTCTGCTCATTTGTGGCTAATGTCAGCTAAACCATTTTTGAGAAAACCACCCTGACAGCCTCTTTCTGTTGTTTTTGTTGCTGCTGTTATTCTGCAACAAGAAAACAAGATACAAGTCAAACTTCTCAAGATGGAAGCACTGTAGCATTTTTTAAAATGCTTTCTCTTAGGGCGAAAAATAAAAATAATACCCGCTCCTGTGATGGGTACTGATTCCTCAGTTAAGTTACATACCCTTAAAATGACATTGAAGTTTTCTGCCTGTAAAATGAAACATTAATATTTAAATATTTAAATTAAGGACACTCTCCCATGAGGCAGTTCAGACCAAGTACGGAAGACTTGGTAGAACT
The DNA here is from genome assembly GCA_013398615.1 of Brachypodius melanocephalos. NCBI lineage: Eukaryota > Metazoa > Chordata > Aves > Passeriformes > Pycnonotidae > Brachypodius > Brachypodius melanocephalos. The sequence continues at coordinate 458,070 of VZSR01001854.1, read as the reverse complement.
TAGGCACTCTTTTCAATGGATGAGTAAACAGGCCATACCCTCTGCTCAGCAACAGTCTATTTTGTAGACAGTTATGGATAGGAAACATTACTGGAGCTAGTAATTAAAGTAAAAACTAATACTGTCTCAGAAATGGGGAACTTTACAGAGGAAAATCATTTATCATGCCTACAGTTCTCCACAAGTGAAATGAATTATCTTCTTTCTTAGCATATGTCTATTTTATTCTACAATAGCTTCCAAACTTAAACAAGGCCCGCTTGCTGGTTTTTATATCAAAACCAACCAGACATAAAGGAAAGTTATGTCACTATTTCAAATTAACTGCCTATATATCATCTAATAAAAGGCCAGAATTTAAGACAAAGAAGAATACACAGATCACAGGTTTGTATTCTCATACTCACACCCTTCATACAAGTCACATCCAAGCAGTTTAAGAAATCAAAATCACCTCAGTGCACATGAAAAACAAAACAATACAAAAAACAAACAAAGAAAAGAAATTTTAAAAATTCTATTTCCTGATTTACAACTACTCTGAGAAATTTAATTTCTTTTTTTGTTAAGAAATTACACTGTTTATGCAACATTGAAAAAATGCACAAACACATGAACTTCATATATAGTTTGTATGTATACTGTGCACTAAAACAGCTTTCATCATGCTATTTTTGAGGTTAGATGAATGTTAGTCAATTGTGTTTTTTCAGTTAGCAGAAAACTGCAAATGAATGTTTTCTTATCCCTGCAAATATTACAAGGATAAGAAAACACCGCATTTTCTGATTCTGGAGAAGTGAAGATGAGTACTGGGTTTTTTGTATGCCCGTATCACACTGCCAATGCTCCGAGAATTATAAAATTCTATTTTACAAAATATTGTGCAGTAAAGCAGATGCAACACATGTATCATTTGGCCAAGTAAAGCATCAGATAAAGAGAACCATTTAGTTTTAAAAAATTACTATCCAAATCTAAAATTATTAACACATAAGACTGAAGAAAAATGTCAAAGGACTACACATGTAAACAAAGACATAGCAATAAAACACCAACTCTTTTCCTCACTTGCCACCTGTTTGTGGGTAAATCATTTGGGACCCAATGCTAAGAACACTGAAAAGAGCAACTTTCCCTACAGTTTCACAGGAGGCATGACTACAGTGGACTCTTCTGATTTTTTCAAACATAAAATGAAAATACTACTTGTCTGCAGCATCAGAAAACTTCTATTTGGCCTTGTTTTTAAAAATGCAGAGAGATATTTCAGGGGATAAAAAAATATTGCAAATTGTAGATGTTCAGCAAGAAAGCAGCATTACTCGCAGCTAAGCTTGTGTCCCATTAAGTAAAAAGGGCGGTTCGGGAACACATCTGGAAGATCCCTAAATAATGTGGACTTTTGAGATAAAAGTGCAAAGTAAAAACTACAAATAATAAAAGTCAGGTATTTGTTTCCATGGTGACTGGGGGGCTGGCGGGGCTGGGGGAGCAATCGAGTCTCAATAAGTAGAGTGACTTTGAAGATTTATTGGTTTCCTCCTGCCCGGTGCTGGAGCCAGGCACCTCGCGCAGCGTCAAGCACGTCCGAGGTGTCAATCCCCACACGGCGCCCAGCAGCGGGAAGATCGCTCTTTTCATTCTTGTCAGAGCGCGCCGCGACGGGGGCATCTGACAGACACTGAGAGGGACGACAGGGAAGACAGGGAGCGGAGAGCGGGGAAGGCGAGCGGCGCACCCCGACAGCCTCGGGCACCGCGGCAGCGCTGAGGAAGGCCTGGCAGAGCTGTCACCTGACCGGCACCCACCAAAAGGCGAGCGGGAGACGCTTCAGAAAGCAGGAGACTCGCCGATCACTGCTGATCCACCCCGCGATGATGCCTTTATGATAAACACTCACGACAACTTGCGACCAAAGTGCTGTTACAACACTAATTGTCCATGAAAGCTGACCTGCAGCAAAGCAGCAGAGTTCAGTTTCGATAGGCCTGGCTCAAGAGTACGACCGTGATTGGGGATGACAGGAGACATCCACGCATCAAAAATCTCCCAGAACGGCTGACGTGACTTTGCACACTGTAAAAAAGCGGTGGAAATCCTAGACTCCTGGCTCTTTGTCAGGAAGGCAGAAAGGACCGCAGGGGGGCATTTTTAAGAGCATCTTTCCAAACTACCATTAGCTTTCCACGGTTTCGAAAGGCGTGGATGGATCTCTTTTCCCTCCATGCCAATTTAGTTCTTATTAACATGTCTTTAACCAAGCATAAATCCCATGTGGTTAATGATGGAAGACCACACTTTCTCAGCTAAAGAGATGTTCCTCCTTAAATTTCAAGGTATTTTCTGACTTTGATTCAAAGGAACAGTTTCTATTTCCTCCGCATTTTGTTTCAACTCGGCAAGTGCCAGGACTTGCAACTTTCTAGTGTAAACCCCTTGCAAAATTGTGGAAGTGTGTCAAGGCAAGCAGGAAGCATTTTTACTCTTACTCTCTGATGTGAATATTTGTTTCAGGTACACTTGATAAAAGGACCATAAAATAAAAAGTAAGGAGAACAATGGTACAGATAAGGCTATGCAGTTGAGAAGGACTAAATATCTATTTATTAAGTATGAAAAAACCTAAATGGAAAGAAAATAAAACACTTGATTTTTAATCATAAGCAACACAGAGTGATTTACTGTTGCCATGATGCTTCAGATTTTTGAACACTTAAGTTTGAAAGGAAAGCAGCGGCTTTTTTACATTTTGTAATTTACTATTACTTCAGCATTTCAGGCTTTTTTAAAAATAAGCTAATAATGACATGAGTCACCTTAAAATTTAAAATCACAATTTAAAATCACATTTTATGATATTAAATAACCTTTCTTATTATATCTTATTAAATACAGTGTGCCCAAAGTCAATCTTTTAATTGACAATTTTTAGCAGTTCACCTTTTGAAAGTCTAAGAGGAGAATAAAGTGCAAACAAAATCAATCCTGAATCTTATTTGATAACCATAATTTTGGATTAAATAAACAATTAATCTTGTATAACTTTTGAAATGGTTCAATGTTTAGATTGACCTAAACATAAAGTTTAAAATTAAATTGATTAAAAATTTAATTGGTTTAATTATTCAAAACATTTCAAAATTACCCATTTTAAATATTGAACAGACTAAAAATGTTAAGCTACAGTGTCAAAAAAATTAGAAATAAAAATTCTAAAAATTAGAAATGAGATAAAAACACGTATGGAGAAGTTCAATATTGTAGGAGGAGTTGGGTGTCTTTTTGTTTGGTTCCATTTTTTTTTTAAGGAATAATGCACAATAAACTACTGAAATTGTAGAGATTGATAGGACCAACAAATACAAAAGACAATAAAAGACCATTAGAACAGAGGAAACCAAATTGATAAGGTTATTTTTGAAGATAGCGCAAAATTATAAATTAAGACTTTATCACCCAGCCCCTTTCCCTCAAATGTCTCCAACCTGGTTATTTCTTAAATACTCCCCTCTTCAGACAAACACAAACACTCACAATAAGACATGCCCCAGAAGGCAGCCCTAGGCAGCAGCGTTGAACACACCCAGGTGGATCAGCAGGCAGGATGGGTCAGGTTGTTCAGGTTATTAGTTAGGATGGCAGGTGACACACGTCATTCAGACACACTGGGACTGCTGAGTTATAAAAGAAGGCAAGATGCGAATCATGCTTTTATTTACCTACACACCCTTGTAAAAGCAAAAGCAAGTTTCATACTTCTCCATACATCTAAGATTTTGTTATTTTTAAAGCATGTGAGCCTACTGTGTTATGGTTACAAGGACACCATGTGATTTGTACTGCCCCTAATGCAAAGGTCTGAGCTCACTGATATGTTGGTATTACTACAGTTAAAATGCCGTACTACTGATAATTTACTAACATATACAGAAAACTGAAATAGTTTTATATCCCTGTACCTATGGGCAAAACGGCCAAAGACCTCTACCACAACCCTTGTTATGCATTCTTGATTTATAAAAAGCCACTCAACTTCAAAGAATTATTATTATAATAGAAATGCAAGAACCTTGACACAAACAGTTTGAAATAGAAACTTACTTTATCTATACAACCTTACTAAACACAAAATATTCAAAAGGGACAAATAAAGACCTAAATACTTTTTCCTATTTTTTCCCATATTAACCACATTCTTCAGCATACATTTAGCTTAGCATTTTTTCCCAGAGCTGATGAATATCTGATAGCATACACCACTGTTTCCAACGAACACTTTGTACAAGCAGTAATAAGAGCAATATAACCTCTGCTTGGCACTTCAAGTTAAAATGCTTAACTACATTTAAGTAGTTAAAATGTTTAAAAGGTCTACCTGCAATCAATGGTGAGTTTATACTCTATTAACAGATGAAACAAAAAAACAGCTTACAAGAACATACATTCCAGAAGAAAATAAGGAGGGAAAATAAAAAAAAAAAAAAATCCATAAGTGGAACACCAAAACTAGAGTGTGATCATGAAAAAGAATGAGCATACACCACCAAATAAAAAGGTGGCAACTAAGCTTGCTGAATCCCAGGATTCAGACATGAGATTAAAAGTATACAAAAATAAACCAACCCTTTCTAAAACTTCTGCTATTTCCAGGAGATATAAAAGACAACACGGTAACTATTTCTTTTTTTTAAGCTGGAAAAAAAAGGGCTTTTTTTAAGAGTCAGAATAATTTGGAGATAATTAATTTGTTAAACTGCCTAGTTCATAAAAGAGAGAAAAAAATTGGTCATTTTAACACTAATTTATTTATAAATATACATATATAAATATACATACATATTCAGGCCCTGCACAACATTCAAACAAGTGGAGCCATTATACTGAGACAGTGGTCAAAAAACTTAGAAGCACATACATGCCCTGCTTTCTAAAACCTATACATGCCTCTTCAACAGTGACATAATGATGTTTTACAGCAGGGAGGACAGGCCCATAGCTACTGTTCACCAGACATCAGGATTTTAAAGACTGGATTACAGAATGGGTCATGTTGGAAGGTGCCACAATGGGCCATTTGGTCCAATCTCCCTGCTCAGGCAGGGTCATCCTAGAGCACATGGAACAATGCTTGAATATCTCCTCCAGTGAGAGAGACTCCACAACCTCTTTGGGAAATCTCTTCCAGTGTGCAGTTATCTGCACAGTAAAGTTCTTCCTCATATTCAAGTGGAACTTCCTATTCCAAAGCCAAGAAGAGTCTTATTTTATTTATGTCATTGGCACAAGCCTGAAGCCAAACCAATCATTCCTCAGCGTTGCTGCTAATGCAGCCATATTCTCAAATGAGGAACCTGAGATTCCAAAGGCAGCACCTTCAGTAAGCCTGGCACTTCACAAAGCACTCGAGCTCTTTCTTGTGCCCCCTTTCCATACACTCTGCCTCACCTGCATCCCAAATGTTTTTCACTTGGACATCCACAACATGAGCTCACTGATCTAATCAGAGGCTAATTCCCTTTTAGCCTAAAAATTAGTGTCATGCTCATCCAACTTGCCTTACAGCTTTCTGAGCCATGTTTGGAAAAAAAAAAGCAAAGGATAAGGCTCTGTGGTTAGGATAACACCAAATTTTGGCAACCACACAAGTTCAGATCAGCTTTAGTTTCAAGCCCTTCAAAGGCTGTGGTCATAACAGGTCTCTGCTTTAAAAGATGCAGATTTTGGTTTATACTATTTTCATCCCACGCCTGATTTTTATGAGGTCCTAGGTCACGAGTTACACTACAAATAATAGCCTTAAAAGAAACACAATATCCAGGACCTGTCTCCAAACTTAAGTCCAAAGATTTGAAGTCCAAACAATTCAAAGAAATGACAGAAGTACCTGATGTTTTAGTTGGAGCTAGGCTGTTACCTCCCTAGAGTGTTCATTCCCTCTAATAATTTCTTTTCTGTTGTCTAGAAGACATTAGCTTGTTTTTCCTCCTTTTTATGACACTCCTGTATTGACACTACCCTACCAGGAAGACCACACTGTACAGCTCCAACACTCTTAACACCCACAAAGAAAGTCTAGTTTAAAAGTATCCTTAATTATAAAGTGGTTACAAATGCTTAACATCGTCGTTTATTCATGGGGATACAGCCTTTCAAATCTATGATACCCATTGATAATTCTAACAAATGCTCAGTCCATAAATATTTAATGGCCACTTGTGGGTGTTTTATGATGCTGTCTTTGAAGTTGACCTATTCGCAGGTTTATTAATTGGAAAAGGTTTATTTTATCCTAAATCAGATATGCAATTTTGCAATATTCGAGCTATGCATAGAGGAAATCAGATCATTCTGTCTCGCACAAACAAGGAAAACACATCTCTCACAGAAAGAGCACAAATCAAGTTAACAAGGGACAGTTTATTTTGTATGATTTCTCAGGGCTTTCAAACAGAAGACTGGTTGACAGATGCCTCCATCCTTAAACAAGCCAACAGCACTTTAATTGTAACTCAGTGGTTGTTCCATTCCTGTGTGTCTAACAAGCTCCCTCCTTTCTGTTAGCATGGGTTTTACCTTGCTGGCCTGAAGTTAAACTCACTGTTGGCTCTAAATTCCTCCTGCCCTTTAAGACTACCTACCACTGCAGTGTGTGCAACTCCAGGGTCTTAGTAAAGACATGACATCTTGAAAAGAGAATATTAATTTGAAATACAAAGCACAACTGAGGATTATGACATAATTATGGAATCAAAAATCCTCTATTTTCTGTACTGGACCACTCCCTGTTGGTCTTTAGAGCTTTACTCCAAACTCCAAAAGCATGATTACCTTTGAAATCACAACCCATTGCACTGTCCATAAGCATATTGTTTAATAGTTACAAAACTTCCAGTATGTTTCAGACTTATTTTCAGTTTTAATGACAAATCCAAACATTTCATCTTAAAAATACTCAAAATTAAGTCTGTGTAAAACAGATACCCACATTTCAAATTAAAGCACATATCAAAATCCAGAAAATTTCATTCCAAATTAGTAAAACAAAAGAAGAATCATTTAATAGGAATTCTCAAGGCACTTGAAAACAGGCAGGACAGGTAGGTTTAACTATAACACACACTTTATCACATTATTTATACACATACCCAATGATAAAGAATAGTGGTGACATCTATCAAAAAGAAAGGAACCATTTCTACACCTACAAGGCTGCAATCTAAAAATTCAAAGTTTACTATATTCCAGGCTTTGTAAGAACATAAATTCAGTGATGTAAAAACTTGCCCAGCTATAAATGTGCAACCGCAACCAGGACAAAAATCCTTTCTTTCCATGCATGAAAACACTTCTTTTATTCATATATTGCATAGCATTAAAATAGCATATCATTCAAGTTTAATATTTTCAGTTCCTTCATTTGCAAGGCAAAGAAATTAAAACATCCAATCGCATCCTGGCTCTGCTCAGAATTAGCTCTCAGTTCCTCAAGAAGCTTTATACACCCTCACATCCCTGCTATGCTGAATGTTAAGGTGGAGTTGCTCTTAGTGCTTCATTAACGAGTGGATACCCCCAGCTCACACACTACAAGCATCAGAGCACAGGGCCATCCTTCCTAATGAAACACCAGTGTACCAGACACCACTGTCATGTGCAAAATGGACAAGACAGTTGGCATTTTGCACTACCCTCCATTATCATCATTCATCTATAGAATTTCTTGATTAAAAAGCACTATGGGGGAACAGCTAAACTATGTTTGCAGCATTGTCATCTTCTCTGGCAATAACTGAAACTACCATCTACAGTCAAAAATAGGATTTTTGCCATTTTTAGCTACTGGAGTTTAAGTACGCAAGAGCCAATCACATGTGTGCTTTGGCAGAAGTCCAGGGCCCTAATTTGTAAGGGCTTTAACCTGTTACATGGGCACAGGTTATCCTTGGAATCTAATTTGTCTGTTAAATGCAAACTCCTTGTGGCAAAGGCTGTGCCTTCTTGCCTTTCAAAGGAGTTTCTCTAACACAGGTGTAACCACACCAAACAAAACTGATAACCTAAAGCACTACCATATGAACACACCATCAGCTGAGCCAACACAACTGTTAGCAGCTTACACCTCCCAAGTCACCCTTGTTAAAGCTAAACTAATTTAATAAACTTATACAAAATCTTCGCTTATTCACATCTACATTCTACATGACAAAAACATATGCTATCATTAATCCATTCACTTAGCTTTGGCCAGTGACAGAGAAGTGTTCATAAAAAGCACAAATGCAATAATATCTGAGATAAAACTACATTTGCTTATTGGATGCCAGAAGACTGTGTTAGCAATCATTTTTAACCTATCTAAGTTCTTCTGAAAGCTGAAGATTCCTTTAAAAAGCTGTTTGAACGCTAAACAGAGATGTTAAACATAAGTTATGTTCCATACTCATAAGCAGTAATTATTATTCCTCATTTATCAAATTAAAAATAAAACAACTCAGCCTTCTATTCTTTTTGCTGGTAGTGAATATTCTAAGAAGAGAGAAAGCCTCAAATGACCAAAGCCTCAAATGAATGGGGCCATTGCCATGTTGGCAATTAAATAATTCAAGACTGGGACATCTTTACTCAATGGCAGGACTCTCTTTATTCTGGTGTATTAAACTTCATGGCATGTTTGTTAACTTCATCAAATGCTTTAAATATACCATCATATCTTCCTTTCTCCTACTTGCTTATACCAGTACTAACAAAACAAAACATTTCAAATATTATTATTCTTCCAGAGCCCCACATTTCAGGTAGCTTGTAAGCAATGTGGCAGATGAAAAAATGCAAGACATCCAACAGCACTATTTAGCACATGGTTTTCACTCTTTGAACTTTGCGACTTCTTTGATTTTCTTTCCTCATTATGGTCACATTCTCCTAAGCTGATATATTCTGTGTGCAGTACAGTAATTCTCCTTTTATATACAACACTGAAAACCTTGGAATTATGCCATTTTCATTTGTGCAGGAGATGCAGAGGCAGCGGCTGTCTTTAATGTATATTTTCTCTTGGACAGTGGAAGTTTTTGAAAACAGAAAATGAAAAGTAAAAGACTTATAGTAAACATTTAACTTCTCTATAACAATACAAAATGGCCATACTTGCAATATTCTTGTCTTTTCAAAATTAAATGATGAGGCCCATTACACCTACTCAACAACATGTGCTCTCAAGGAGTTAAGTTCCTAGGCAAGAGAATGATGCAAGCCTCTATGTGTTCAGCCAGAAACATATTGGACGTAAAAAACATAAATAAACTTAAGTCAGAAGGAAATAAAATATGTACTCTAAACATATTCCTTTTTGGTCTCATCTTTTTAGCAACTGGCACCCATGTTAAAAGAAAGGAGAGAGCAGGTTCTCAAAGTCTCTCTGCAAACCCACTACATAGGCAGAGCTTATTTTGCAAGTCACCTAATTAAAGTATTTCTCTAAGTAGATAATGGTGCTGTTAACGGATGATGCCTGTCAGAAAATCACATACACTGATGGCCCTTGCAAGGCAGCTTATGCTTCACTCTTCCTGAAATGTGGAAAGAAAATACAGGAGACAGCACTATCTTCCAAGGCTAAGTTTTGTGGAACCAAAGAGAGATGTCAGTTCAGTTAATTGTGCACAAGAGTCTGTCTTCCCTCTCCTTTCATGCCCATGAATAACAGAGCAGTTAACAATATTGACATTTAAACCATCATCATTGGGCATCTGAATTAACACCTCACAGAGATGAACAGACAAGTTCTCACCTTTCAAATCTACTGGGCTAAAGGCACTTCTGTAGACATGCCTGTATCAGTTACACTTGGTTAAGACTTCTAAGGCACCATAAAAGTTAACAATTTATTTTTCCTTAATAAAAGCTATGTCAGTGAAGAAAAAAGCAGTTGAAAAAGTATACTGTAGTATAATATAGCAATATTGTCCAAGTACAGATTAGCACAAAATTGGTTGCTTACACCACAGGAATTTTTTTTTACTTCTTATGACATTTTCTCTCAGATTTTTATCAGTTGTTGCTCCATGTGACTACAGACAAACAGTTGCTTTTCAAACAGCAACCACTCTGAGCAGCACTTTATACAACAGCTAACCTGTAATTTAGAAACCAGGGAACAATTTTCTTACAGGAGCTGCTTCCTCCATGGCATTATCAGACCTCACCCAAACATTCAAGGAGCTATTACATGGTTGTATGGTGCTTAGATAACAAATCCACCTTTATAATACACCCTTATAGTAATAATCAAAACACCTTTTTCTAAGGACTTTTAATCTACCCCAAGCTGGTACCTAAACCCACACTGTAAACAAAACAGTTTTGCGCACTACAGCCAAGTTTTCCAAGCCTATGAGGGTTACCCGGCTACAGCAATCCCACTTCTTCCTCTTCACAGCACTGTCTTTACCACAACACTCTTTGGTATTCACAGCATTTTAGATTTTAAAGGATGCCAGGATAGCTAGCTCTTCCTCCTCTCTCTTAATTAATTCTGACTCTTCACCTGTTTTCCATTTCATATTCCCAGAGACATAAACTGTAAAAAATTAGCTCTTATTTGTACCTAATAACATTTTCAGCTGAGGAGCTTATATTGGAATCATACTTGCTTGAGAGATACTGAATCCCCTTGAGACTGTCTGCCACAGATATTATCCCTTTTAATTTCCAATTCTTTTTATCACAAACCTTTCTCTACGCTACAGGACTGTGGAGATTACACAATAGGTGCTCTAAATAGAAATGCTCCAATATTCTTAAATCTCCATCTCAAATTGCTACTTAAACGCCAGTCAACTTTGAAGAGTTTTTGTAACAGGGAAGGTCTCAGTGAAGCGAGTATTTCCAGTTTGAGTTACCTAGCCCTTTAAATTCTGTGTACTATCCATTTCTATGCATAATGCTGACTGAGAACTACAGTCTCTGCTACTATCATTTTTTTTTCCACAGTCTTAAGTGGGGTCATCTCCCTTATCACCAGGGAATCAATGCCAGGTTACTGTGCCATCAATTTAATTGAGGGGAGGGCTGCTTAAACCATCTCACATTTCCCATTGAGCATAATGGGATTCTGCCTCCTCCTGACCTGTGGTGGTGAAGGGACCTTCCCCAGGTGAAGGCTGGACAGCAGCTCATCCACCCTTACCCCAAACCCCACTGCCCCTCCTCTCCCAAATACCAGGGCTCTCCGTTAATCCTCCTCGTCGAAGGCAGCTGGGAAGACAGGGGCTTCCAAGACAAACACTGCCTCTCTCATTCAGACATTTAAATAGCATTTGGTACTTTCACAAAGCACACACTCTCCGTGGTGATACATGCATTTAAGAAAATCTATTATGGGAGAAAAGGAAGGGAAGTGCACCTCACTTTCTAGAGAGAATAAACATAAATAATTACTCATTACTGCTACGTTTTGCTTGTTTTTTAAATACACAGTGAAGAGATACCTTTTGCTCAGCAATCTTGATGACTGCCATCCTTAATGAGGTTTTGGAAGTAGGTTATGACTTCTGTGGGAAAGAGGATGGAAGAACTTTCACTCCCCTGTCCCTTTTTGGGTGTCAGGGTTTTGAAAATTGCACATAAAGCTGTGTATTGCTGCAGTGTCCTTTGTGGCAGCAGGAGAAACCAATAAGTGCTCTTGAAGAAAAAGTGAGAGCATCAGAACAGAAATATAATGGGTTTATTTGCATTACTAGGATTCTCTGGAATGTTAGGGTTTTGTGGTCATTTTCCTTTTTATTATTCCCCTTTTCTTCACTATAACCGAAAGATATTAGTAGAAAGTAGTATCATTATCAGTATCCTATGCAATTACAGTGTGTGTACATCTAATATATGTATTTCTTATTAATATAACACAACTCCCACCCAAAATAGCAAAAATATAAACTCGGAAAGGATTCTTATTCTAGTACAGAAACAGATATTTGCAAAGAAAACACACAGAGAAAGATCTACACAGTATTTTTGATACCTAATACATCTTAAATAACTTCTATCATGACCAATCTTCTCTCTTCAATGACAAAACACAAGCTAAATTCAAAAAGCACACTTCAAAACATTGCCTGCTAGCCCCTGAGAATTGAACACAGATAATCTTTCTTTCAGGTGCAGCACATTATCTGATCAACACTACACAAACTGATTTCCATAAGAAATTCTAGCCTAATCATGCAACCTTCGTGTTAATATAAAAAATAGTCCTTGATTTTGAAATGAAGTTGAAAGTATAGTGTCAGAACAAAGTGAAAGAGTTATCATTAGCCTTCAAATGTGACAAATAAGAAAGACACAAACAAGCGTCAGGATAATTAAAAAGGCATTGTTCACTTTTTAGAAGAAAAAAAATGAATTGCACGAGAAATATTAAGCTAACAAAGAAAGAGCAAATATGAGTAGAAAAAATGACAGTTATCTGCAAAATTCATAAATGTGTCTTTTGTATAACTGTAATGATCATATTTTATGCTGTCATTTTACATTTAATTGCTCACCCTGGTACTTTACTTCATAGAAGCCATCAGTACCCCACAGAGCCAGATGCTGAATTGCAAAAAAACATACTGTGACCACAGACTTATAGGAAAGTAACTTTGCTGAGCTGTGGTGTATGACAAGTTAATTTTTGCAATTATACTTTTTCCAAGAATAAATGAAACTGCAGGTCATTACTATTCTATATCATTAAAAAGAGGCAGAAAATGTTCTTGATCATAAAGGCCTCAAACTCATTTTATCATTACTTTGACATATAAAAGCAACTTTACAAGCTGCTTTTGCTCAATGTGACCTAATGAAATAAGCACCACCTCAGCTGAAATATGTAAACATCTCGATACATTAAGAAGCACATAACTAAAGAATATTGTTATTATTACACAGTGCTAACCCATCATATGTCAGGAAAGAAATGCTATATGGGCTCTGCTTACTCACAGCTGTTAGCTCTGCTGTATTACACTGCATGTCAAAGTACTGAAGGGACTTGGATGCTCAGTTGTCGTGAAGACTGAAATTGTCCCCTGTTCATTTCTCTTCCTAAGAGTCATTAAATGTTAGAAATGTTTTTAAAAATAATTAAGCATGAGTAATGTCCGTCACTGTCAAATTGTCTGTGCAATCAAACAGCAAGAGAACACATATCATTATGAAACACATAATGTCTGCCTTCTGTATCTGTGCTTACATTATCTGAAGACTTACTAAGAATTCAGAAGTTGGTATGTTCTTTACATTTCAAAATATTTACTGTACATGGAGAAATCAGAAATTCTCAGAGCATTCTTTCTCATAAAATGCTTTTTCATTTTCTGCACAATTGCTTTACTTTCCCATCACCAATGCAAACTATAAAACTCAAGTGAACAGAAAAAGATATTCTGCTTTCCAGATGAATATATTTATTAAAACAAAAGAATGAGAAGAAAATGTTTCAATTGTCATTGCATCTGTTTGCAATAAACGTCAAGAGCCTTTTAAAAAATTGACTACAGTTCTGACAAAAGACATCAGGTTGACAGGCAAAAGCTGGAAATTCTCAGTTCACCTACTGAACAAGAAAATAAAGGGACCCCCAAGCCAAAAAACACCTAGATTTTCAGAATCTTCTCTCCCAACTCATCCAATCCTTAATATTGACTTAGCCACATATGTAATTTCTTAGCACCTCCTTCAGTATATCTTCTAAATTAAGAGTGATTATTGACTTCAGTTTTCTGTTCTGAGAATGAAAGAGCAGAGACCATCAGAGAGGTAGTGGAAGAAAAGGTCCAATAAATCCTGTGACTAAGATTTTCAAATTCATGGAATTAACTAGAAACAAAATCAAATAGATTTCTTAGAATAGTCCGCATGTACTTCATACCCTATTCTCATCCAAGTCCTAGTGCTTTCCTTCTGAACAAGACCCCTAACTACTCTGAAATTATCTATAAATGTTTGAGTTTGGTAATTTGGAATACCTTTCACTCTTTCTTCCCTTGATCTCCTTGCATGGCAGCCATGGATCCCTAAACACAAGATTCTCTCTGTTCATATACAGGTTCTGCAACAGCAGCTCTACAGTGTTTTCATAAACAAAAGCATCTAAACACACTTGCTATCAAAAAAGAAGACCACAAACACTGGACATAGTTGTTTTTTCTCTTACTTAGAATACTAAGAATTTATTGCTTCAAGGAAATGTTTTTGTCAAAAAGAAGAAATTAGAATTACAGAGAAAAAGAAGTATAGTTTGAACTGCATACCATTGCATACAAGTCTTCTATAGAAATGGAACACTATACAATTAATTCTGTGTAGCTACAAAATAGGAGGAGCTTGTCCATAGGCAAACAGGGTACAAGCAGCTTTTAAAATCTCCAGCATCACAATTTTAATCTCAGTGCATCTTATTTGCAAACAAATCATTGCTAAGAAGATAAAACTTTACTATTGTGAATAAAAGAATAATATTAAAATATATTCATAGTACTTAATAAAGAATATATGTCTTGTCCTGGACTACCAAATACTTTGCTAAAAATTTGTAAATGCAGCATGGAACCTCTTTTTTCGAATTTTTTTGTTGTTGTTGTTCAACCAAGTTTTAAAGTCATACTTATTTACAGGATAAGGAATAAAAAGCTTTCCTTTCCCACAGGTAGAGAAAAATTGAAAACAGGCACTATGTTATTTTTAATCTAACAATCTCTATCAGTACTCCTGTTACAATGAATTTGACACATCACAATTCTATTTAAAAACCAAAACACAATGAGAAAGCTGAAATCTGCAGCTCACTAACCACCAACACCCTTGCATCTGTGTAATGCAGCAACAATGAAAGGCAACACGTGTTCCCTTCCTGCTAGGGAGGCAGCATTTAGGAAAATGGTCAGAACCTGAAGCAGTTGTGAGGTTACTTACGTAAGCAAAGATATGGTAAAATAATCTTGCCTGCACAGGCAAACCTTTGTAAACTTGTGAGAGTTAGCAGAACTCAATACAGAGACATGGGATTACCTATGCAGAACAGTTCACAGAACCAGGGCTTAACACATGAAGGACTAAAACCTACCTACTATCTCTCCTCTTCTTTCACTGCCAGCTTTCATCCGTATTCATTATTTTCAGTGTAAAACTGCTTTTGCATATCTCACAATATACATATATTTTATTATATGCATGACTAGAAGGAAAAAAAAAGAGTATTATCCTACAGGATACTGCTCAGGCTGTATTTCTGAACCGTTTAGAACTCCCTTTCACCTTCAAACCAAAGGCAACAATTTTTGACAATCAATAAGCAAATTTAAAATAAAATACTATTAAAGCTCTTGTTCACAAAACAACATCAAAGCCACAGTACTGCCATTTGATACATTATTAGAAACAAAAAATAAAACATCTATTAAAATAGAATAATGTAATAATGTAAATACAAAAACATAGCAGATGGTCTTTAACAGTCAAATATGGATTTTTCATAGCTGGTACACAATTTACTGTCACAGGCACTTTGGTGCTACAGAAGTACTAGTACAGCTATTAACTATTTAATTCTTTAGCTGACACTGTGTTTTAGGATAGGGATTTAAATAATTTACTTCAACATTCTACTGTTTAAATTTTGCTGCTAGGAATTTGTGCAACAAAGTTGTAGAAAAAACGCATGACGCTTGTTGATAGTGATATAAGACAGGATTATTATAAAACCCAATTATATCTTTTCATTCTCTTTTGCTTAATTAAAGCAAGAAGAATCACTCTTTCTCAGCAGTAATCATGTGGAAGCTGTATAGCACAGATACAGTAATTAACTTAACCTTATCACTTAACTCTATTGGGTCATTGGAGTGAGGTGCAGTATCAGTGCTCAGAATCAATGCTGTAATGCTAACATCTTTCAGCATTTCAGAGATTGAATAATGCCATCTGTAAATGGACAGTCTTTGTTCCTCCTCAGCTATGCTGGATAAATGTTCCTGCTCATAACTTTAATATGGCAGCTTAACCATTTAATCATTGTCCATTAATACATTATCGATATTGTGAACATGTAAGTAACAAAATTACTTGTCAAAGTAATCAGATATTACCGATTTTTGTGCATAAATACGGGATTTTGTCTTAATTATATATTTTCATGAAAAAAGCTATAGCCCAGATTTTTTTTTCATTTAAGAGACATTTGAAAAGAATGATCATTTCTAAACATAAATTTATTTTTTCTTCATCCAAAGTAGATTTTTAAAACAAAAAGGAATGTTCTGTATTTTCTTTGGTAAATTAGCCAAGTGTGCAAAGTTTAGGGAATTTTAGCTATCCAGGGGATACTTGGGCATCTGGGGGATTTTCATAACTGAAGACTTGTGCTGTATCACAACAAATTAAGCGTAATTAAACACTCTGTTCAGTGTCTATTGTTAATTGCAGCAGCTAATTTGATGCTTAGTTAGTGTTACGTTCCGAACTATTTCCAAGCATATGCAGAATTCTTCAGTTAAGACTGCTTGCTCATAGCTCTAAATTTATTTTTTTCACCCTCATTTGACAGATTTTAGCTCATTTATTACTTTTGTTAAACGATCAGAAATTCCCTTGCCAAGACAGTACTTTGAGGTCCTTCACTTTCACCAAGTCAGACACTAAATCATAGGGGACAATTATCAGCAAATGCTCTCCGACAGGCCCTAAGCCTGCTGAGGTAATGCAGCTGACAAACTTTGATGCGCCATGCCCGTGCACATTATGTTCACGTAGTGTGTACATCTGGGCACCCTTTATGGCGATGCAGCAAACAGCCAATCATTTATTCCACTCTAATTAGCACACATGTAAATCCTCACCAATCAAGCCACTCACAGGGTTACCGTTGTGGCAGCCATACAGCAAGCTGGCAGGACATGGGAAGAAAGTACAAGAAGCAACTATTGGGTTTGATTTGAACCTGCCGTCACGCCACGGCAGGTCCCCCCAGTCCTGACCGTAACCAGCTCTCCCCTTCACAACCCATCACCAAGCTCCACGCGAAAAAGGTCATCGGGCAGACTGCCGCCCGGCCAAGATGCTTTGATTCTTTGCAGGCTCTGGGAGCACACCTGAAGCGACGTGCGGCTCTGATCGCTCACAGCGCCGGAGCTGTCGCAGGCAAAAGTCAGGCGTAGCTCTAAAGCATGCGGCACAGCATGGAGTACATGCTACCTCAAAGAAGCACTGTCCACCTCAATATTTTAGACCCCGTTATGTCGCCAGGAAACTATATGCCAGGTGTCAGCATCCCTTTTCTTCCTCACAAGCCCAGGTGCCTCTGCAGTAACCCTTTTATTTTGAAATAAATAGCAAACGCCTTCAAAAGGACAGATTCGGGCATTCAGAAAATCTACTGACACTAGTTTATATTATGCAACTCTGAAGAATACAATGTGCTTTCAAATACCTAAAGTGGTTAGCTCCCATTTCCCAAAATTGAATCAAAGCAGGATGTAAGACCCTACAGTGCTATTCATTACTAAATTAGAAAATGCTCTATTTCAAAACAGCTTTAAAATGTGCGTGCATATTGTCAAGGATACAACAGTTATCCTAATAAAAGTATTCCTCAAAATGGAGAGCATTTCTTTTTAGAACAAAAATCCACTTAAATCCTGTACCTTCATGCTTTCAGTGCTTACTGCAAGAAGAAAAAAAGCAAGTAAAACTGCATTTAGCAGTAGGATTTAGCTACACTGATTTACATTTTTATTCAATGGACTTCAGGGATGGAAAGACACATCACATGCATTTCAAACTTTTTATACTTACATGTATTTTGACTCATCAAATATCTTTATCTACATCTGATTAAATGTTTACAAATTGATTTGTTATGTTATACAAATTAATGAAGCAAATAGCTGGGAGCAGTATGGCATTGGTTCAGTTTTCAAACAACTTGTCAATAAAGTATCACTAGAAATAATTATTCTTGTAAAATTATATGGACAACCAGAAGAGAGAGACAGAAAGAAAAACTAGATTGTGCTGGTCCTTCTCCAGATAAACTGGATCAAAAACAGCAGGATGAGAAAAATCTGCTCAAAAACTGTTAGAATCTTATTTTTAATAAAGTTTTTAACAAACAAAAGAAAATTTTAAATGAGATTATCTCCTCACAGTAACATAAAACCAAGAAAATAATGCAGTGAATATTGTACATCTACCAAAATCCAATGAAACAAGCAAGCATATTTATCTCAGCTTCCATTAACAGAAAAATATTGGGATGTGGTAAAGAGAAATTTCTTCCTGACATTATGGATGCTTTCACAGTTGATGCTACTTCTCCAGTTAGTCTCCCTTTCCTACAGAGCTACCACCCAAGGGGAAAGCAGGTTGTAGTACTCAGCCTGGATCCGGACACTCAGGTAAAATGGTCTCTGCCAGATTAGCAAGAAATCACTGTCCACTTGAGCTTAAGGAGGTGCTTTCAATGACAGGGGAAATCACCTTATGAGTCTTACGGCTTATCAATCTACTCCTGGGATATCTTACCTACTGGAATTAGACACTCTTACTCTGAATTTACTTCCAAATCGGAACATTTATGTGACAGCATGGATGCTCATGGCTTTGCCAAGACTGAGGTCAGGAAGGGTGGCAAGTGCAAAGTGTTGTCCCAGGAGATTCCCAACCCATACAGGACAAGGCGGTGACCCAGGGTAGTACAAAACACAGCCTTCCTTTCCACCCTCTGAGGTGACATGCTCTAGGGCCAAAAAACATCAAACACCAACCAAGCACTGCTCCTGCAGGGATCACACCCTCACATCCCAGACAAAGAAGGTTCTGGAGCTGCTGGGGGTGTTCAGCCATCACACAAAGCCTGCCTGCCCCAGCAGCCACTCAACCTCTAGCCAAAACCAACTATTTCCATGCCTCCTGCAGCACTGTGAGGCTCCTAGCACACGGTACAGGGGGCAGATATCACTATGAGTACTCCCCCATCCTAATAAGTGATATTTTCAGGATTCTTACTTAAGTACATACTATCAGGAGACTTCTAGTGAAAATGGCAGGATGTTGTTGCCACCACAAACCCAAACACAGAAGGCCCTCATGGTTGAAGCCATGCACCTAGGCACACAGGAGGCAAAACTCTCTAACTTCGAGCTCTGCCAGCCGAGCTCTGCCAGCCGAGCTCTGCCAGCCACCCTCTGGGTCATAACCTGTTCTTGGCAAGCAGCAGAGGGAGCAGAGCCCCCGTTAAGCCCCAGTGAGCAGGGATGCTCCCAGCACCAAACTGGCTTCCCCACTGCCAGCATGGAGCAGGCAGAAACCCCATGAGCCTTGTTCAGATGGAGGCACCTACACTGCCCAGGAAAAAGGTAAGGCAAAGGAAGAGTGAAATAAGGTCCTGTGGTGATCAACAGCTGAGCATCACACTGCACCCTACAGTAAGAAACACTGACTGCTGCCTCCTGCTCCAGTTACTGGATAAAGTCACCACAAAGCAGGGTCCATGCTGCCCAGAGCAGCTTTTGGTAACCAGAGCACATTCCTCTGAGCAGAGAGAAAGGCCACAGACAGACGGGCCACCTACACCAGCTCCTTGGCAATTCTACAGAAATAAATGAAAAAATACATAATGATCTTATTTCCTCCTTTTCAGATCTATCTATCATTTTTTTTTATTTATGCTTGATGCAAGATAGGATTTTCCTTTACTCATTATCCCAGGATAAAAGAATATTGTCCATGTAACAAGGCAATAAAATTTTGAACACAAATGCTTACAAACTGCTCAAAGCTCACTAAGTACCCTCTTTGATCTGTTAATAAAATAAATAGAGCAACACATTAAGTAATCTGATCTAGTACTAAAAAAAAACTTTGTGCTTTTTAATCCTCCTTCTAGTTTATGGGCACTTACTTTTTAATTTATTATGTGTCATTTAAATGGAAAATTAAAACAACTCAGTATTTCCATTCTGCATTCTGAACTGCAGCTGCTTTACCTCTTCCAGCTATACAAAAAATGTTTAGAAGTTACATATTGGGAGTTTTTAACAAGCTTTAACTACAAGATCCACTTATTTCACTTCATTACATACTGGTGGATGTTCTCTGACAGCACAGTAACAAAACAGTAGTTGCATCATCGTTATCATCATCAGATCCCCCAAATCCTATGGCCATACCAGAAAAGGCAGCAATGCCCCTATGCCACCTGCATGTCACTTCAGCTGCTCCGCTGTCAGCAAGCTGGCCAGCCCACAACAGTAGTTGGGTCAGCAGGATTGCCCTGCAGCCTTTGAAAACCTGACCTTTTTGTCATTTATGAGTCAGAGAGCATTATTGTAGCAGTATGCATGGCTCTAGCAGGGCCACACATACAAAACAGATCCCAGCCACCTTGAGGAAGTGGAGAACAGATATAAGAAAGTATCCAGAATGATAGATGATCCGGAGAACATGAAAAAAGTAAATGAAATAAAGGCGACTTCTGTTTTCATTAGGGGGAAAAAATCCTCAGTGAGGATTAATAAAAATTATGAAGAGAACTGACGCAATCACTGTAGGTGGCTATCGCAGCTCATCTCAAATGCAAAGGCAAGGAAAGCTCGCCGTAGCTATAAAAGGCAAAGGCAATCAGGCAAGAAGGGCAAATATGTAGGAACTCTAATTAATGAACAATAAATGCATAAAATAAACTGCCAAAAGATGAAATCAAAGCAGGTACCTTTTTTTTTTTTTAATGAGACAATGCACAGGTCCACAATTATTTTTGTAGCAATTTAATTATGACAATGAATAGTGTTGCTTTTTTTTTCCTATTTCTTACGAGAAATTGTAAAGGAGCTTGTTAAACTAACAATTTTTTTTCCTTGATTTTCTCTTTAAACATGCTTCCATCAGCTTAATGACATAAAAGACTGATGTGCTGTGTAAATTCTTGCCTGTTGAATTCACCTGAACCAACATGTACTACTAGCAGGCACAGCATTGTCCCAATAGTGACCAAAGATAGCTTATTTGCAGCCTACAGGATCTGCCTGTTCAAATTAAAGAAAAATTCAGTGGTTTATAATATCCAGTGAGTATAAAATTTCTTGAATGTAATGACATTTTCTGCACTAATTTCTATCCATCATTTCCTCTAGACATCACTTGCTATGTTTCCTGGAATGGATGACAGTATTTTAGTAGTCTATAGAACAACTGGAACACCTCTATCCAACATACTTAGGTAAATAAATACAAATATGATCTAAAATTCCTGTAAAGTAAAAAGATCCTAATGTCAATTTATATTTTAAAATTCTGAAATAGAAAATTATTTGAAATTATTTTTTAAGAAGTTTTACTTCCGTATAAAATTTTTTGTAAATTTGAGATTATCTGGGATGAAACATCCCATATGATATAAATTATATAAATTGCTTCACCATACATATGCCTCAGGAGTTTTACCTGCCAAAATTAAGCCCGTAGCTTAGAAAAACCATTCACTCTGCAGAAGACACAGAGCAATATTTCCAAATAGAGCAAAACATATGACCAATGGCTCACACAACCCATCTAATACAAAAGAAGAGTGGTTATTCCAGGGAATCTGAGTAAAGGACTCCAAAACTGCTTTACATAAAGCCATGTTAGCCTATTTATGAAGAACAGCAGTTTACTATTCATCACTCTCAGGACCATATTCAAACTAGCACGCTCTCTCTGGATCACCACAACTGGCCCCAAGTCTTCCGTACTCACGTTCACTGTTGAATAATGGCTAAAGAGAATGTGGGGGGATATTTTGAGGATTTTAACACTACCATTGCTGCCAAACACAGATATTCCAGTAAGCCAGCAGATGCCTGGCAGAACTCTCCCATGCCACATGTCCTTTTTCAGAGGGTAAATAAGAAAATGACAAGGAATGACAGTCAAAGGCTTGACATGTTCATGTACCTTGGCCTACGGACTCATCCCTGCCCCCTGCCTTTTTTCTTTCTTTCTTTTTTTCCTTTTTTTTTTTTTTTTTTCAAATCTGTCACCCCTACTATTCCTATTTCAACCATTCATGTAATTTCATTGTCTGTTATGGCCATCTCCTTATTTGCAGGGCCTGTAGGCATTAATTTTATTTAATATACTATATGCTTGACACTCCACATGGTGTTAATGAGTTGCCAGCTGCCTGTTGTGATACAAGAAGTAACCGTAAACCCAGTGTCGCCTTTACTCCTGCACTGGTTCGGTTTTCTATTGTGACAGATAAATGTCAACTGGTATGATCAGAAGTAAACAGTCATGACAGACAGGAAAAAAGGAGCTGACAGTTGAAGGTGATGATATCCATTAGGCTTCTACAGCTGCCACCTCCTGGGGAGACTGCTGAAGGATTTGAAATGTGGTGCAGAGCTCCTGGCTAACATGGCTCTATGACAAAGAATATGCTTACCTTCAAAATACCTGGCCTACCACCTAACCATCTGGCTTATTATCATTCAGATAAATCCACTTATATGCACAGGAAGGAGAAAGCCATGATGGAACACCAGAAGTGCATAAAAAGGGCAGAAACATTAGTCAATCAGCCCAATGATTCTTGAACAGTTGTTAAGGGAGCACATCATTGCCTTGCTCACTTAACCATGGAAATAAAAGAAAAGAGCTTCCCAAAAAGACAGAGTTTAAGATTTCAATTAAATTAAGCTGAATCTTAAGATGTCCATCAAGAGTAGTTAGAAAGATTATATCCAAGCCAATCTTTATTCACGTTTCACTCTTTGTGATAGTAGATTAAACACTTCATTTTGTTGAAGAGAGAACTTTTACCTGATAAATGCAGAAGTAAGAAAAATCACTTAGATTAAATAGCAAGGCAGTTTTCTTATCACAACCCACTCTACTGGATTTTAGGTTGTGCAAACCAACCAAAGCCTGTATTTGACATGTGAGAGGATGACTGAAGAAATCTGAGACCTCCCAGTGCGTGCAAACCCCCAGCAGACGCCAGTGCCTTTGCTCTCTCTCCCCCACACCTCTGCGACACATTCACAAAGACATCAGGGCAGAATGCAATCCTCAGATGGCACATGTACCTCTAGGCTGCTGCAATTTATGCCAGGGCTAACATAGCTCAGCCCAGAAAATTAGAGCTGTAACTGCTTCCATGATCTCCTCCTTCCATCCCCCAACACCAAGAGCAGTATTTTTCCTTATAAGCAGCTCAGGTAATTGCCTTTATTATACACAATATTCATTCCTTAGATTTCCATCACCAATAGAGCTATTATAAATTATTTTAGCTGTACTCTTCATGCTTTTATCCCTGTATTGATTTTATTTTTAATGTAAACTTTTAAATTATAATGCCAGAGAAACAACTACTTATATAGCAACAAAGGCTAAATTAGCAAGACCTAAGAGAAAAGTGCTGAAGATATTTGATATGAAACAGTAAAAGCAAATGCTATTTTATGTAATACTAAAATGTAAAAAAATGCAAATATAAATGTAGTTCCACCTTCCAGTGTACAGCAATAATAAAGTATTAGATTCAAACATCATAATTAACTTAATCAGATGGAGTTTTCTTTAATTCCCTAATTCCTTTTCTTCAGCCATCTAAGCTTTAGTCAGGTTGAAGAATACAATAATGAAAAACACCAGCAGATACTACTGAAAATGTCTCCCTTTGCTCGTGTCACAGTAAAGCACAGAGTACTTTGCAGCATGTCTAGTGTTTGACCACTGTAGTATTTTAGACACATAGGAACACATCCCGACGTCTACTAAGAAAATATGTTCCTGTGCCTCTGACACAAGATTTAGGGAATACCTCCTTTAAACAGCTAAATGGAACACAGAATTTAAAGGCATGTTTTGTCTGGTCTCTATAAAAGTAAGCACACATAATTACTGTATGCAGAATCTCAGCATTTGCAATTAGTTGAAAGCAATTGCAGTAAAAAATAAACCTGTTATACCATGGAATTAGAGCAATAGGTTAAATTGCAATATTTGTCAACAAGTCCATTTTTACTCTATCGATTTGCACAAGGTGATACGATGTACTGATTTGAATCTTATACACAGAAGTGATACTGCACTAATTGAAAAATAATTGGATTCGCCCCACTTTATAACAGATTCCTTTGCACTATCGAGGTTTTAATCTCTGATGAGTTTTGCAAAACTCACAACCTAAAAATCACTGATTTATATCTTAATTGAGATGTGTCAAATATTTCAAGGTGAGGAATTCCAAAACAGCAGACTGTGCAGGCTGCAATGCAAACATGAAACAAAAGTGAAAACGCTAACATTTTCTTTCCATAGATTGTAGCAAATTAATTGTGTGTTTTGGTAACGTAGCTTATTAGTTTTGCATAATTTAAGTTTTAATTCATCGTTTAATTTTTAATTAAGTAGTCTCTTTCAAGATGAGCTTTCTACTCGCATTTTAGTTAGATGCTAAACATGCAATGCATAAAAGCAGTGGCAAGAATGTAATATTTAGTTCATATGATTTCTCTGTGATTTCAGACATGAAAGTAACCAATTTTTCAGAGTATAAAATAACAGCAATTGTAAAATGTCATATAAATTTTGAATAATTAAAGACCTCTGAAAATATCTGAAAAACTAGTGGGGCAATTATAGTGAGAAGAAGAGCTACATACTTTTCACAGATTATAGATTTTGCTGTGGGTTTTTTGTTTCAGTAGTTTGGTTTTGTTTTGGGGTTGGAATTTTTGCGGGGGGGGGAGGGGGTGTTTCTCTCCACACATCCTACAATTTTGCTAGAGCAATAAAACAGGATTTCACAGTTCTAACCTCCCTAGCAAGCATGACTAACACTATGCAATTCCAAATATAGAGAAATAGGGGAAGGGGTATATTTATTTTTACACATAAGTAAGAAATCAAAAACTATTTAAAATTGCAGGAAAAAAAATATGAATTGTAATTAACCACAAAGTTAGCCTAAATGTTTATCTATGCATATGAAAAAAACACTGAATTCCAACATTACAAACTCAATGGGTGTGAATAACATTTTTTTAAATGTTATTACTTTGAGTTACCTTAAATTTATTGAAGAAAAAAAACAACACCAGCAACAACAACCCAAAAAACCCAACACATCCTTTGTTTCAAGAATATAGCTGTCAGTTCAACTGAATATTGGGAGTGCTCCAGAACTTCTCAGGCCCACACAAGCTTACTTTCAAGGTGACAGAAGGGTGACATCAACATACCTGAGACATCTAAAAACAAAACTGAAAACTAACCTGTGAAAGATCTAACTACATATGCTTTTTCCAGACATAACATGAAGACATAAATATGAGTGGAACATCAAGCAGCATTATCTTTGCAAATTATCTTCAGGAAAAAAAAAGCGCACTGGTTTATTTATAAATTTTTATATCAGAACTTCTTTAGTTATACCTAAGACTGCTAAATTGAGCTTCAAGTAGTAACATCTGCAGTGTCTAGAAAGCATCCCCAGATAGAAAAGTACCACCAGAAAGATTAAAAAAAATACATAAAAACATGTCCCTTTCCTAAACTAAAGGGGGGCAGCTGGCCATTCCAGTTCTGGAAGGTTCTATGACTTGGTTCTATGCCTGATTGAGGAAAGGTTAACTAATTTGAGTAACTTTCAGTCTCTAAACATTGCAGTGTATTTTACAATTGAGTATTTACCAGCTGGATGAACTGCAGTGAAATTACACCTCAGAAAAAACCAATTCCTTGTAGGATTCATTCTACAAGTTCCAGTTTCCCTATTTCCCCTGAAGTCATTAACTTCTGAGGGCATTGCTGCCAGGAGGTGAAGATCTCCCAGCAGCACCATTGCTGCCAGGCTCCTGTTTCAGTGGCACGGTGGAGTGGAGGCCCTGGGGGATGCAAACTCAAAGAAACTTCCTCAAGCAAGATGTCATGAAGTCCCAGAAAATTTGCCAGGTAAGAATGCAGGAAACAAGTTGGAAGTTTGCACTTCCTTAGAATGTCTCATTTTGGGCAAATCCACATTCCTTAAATAAAATGTTGATAAAATATTTTTGAACAGCTTCCTTGTCGCTCAGGCAGGTTTCTGGAGGAATTCAGAAGTCATGAAACCTTGCTTGGAGAACCTAGACTTGAAGCCGGCCTCCCTTAGGGCTGGAGCTTCTGTGTGTGAACTGGGCAACAGCCTGTTCTTTCACATCTGACTACAGGGATCAGTTTCGTGATCTGAAATAAAGCAGCATCCAGTGGCTGACCCCGAGGAGCACAATAAAGGTCTGTCAGGGGAGATACACGTAAAGATGGGCTACAAACAACAGCAGAGTACAGTTTGTGGTTGCTCCTGCTCAACAGGAAGCTGCAGGAGGAAGCCCTGTTTTTACAGACCTCTGCACTGTTACAACAGTCTGCTGTTCAGCTACAAAATAAACAGGCATGGCAGAGCAAGAAACTACTGAAAGTGTTAAGTTTAGATTAATCACACTCATTCTTCTGCTTTACTGGGGCTTTACCATTGTTTTAGGTGGTTTTGGTTGTGTTGCGGATTTTTAAACAACTGGGTAAACTGCAAAGGCTATGATCAACCAAAAACGCTGACTCTGAGAATAGTGGTTCCCTCAGTCTGGCTAGCTTCCTACTGAAGCCAGTGTTTTGAGGAAATTCAGGAGGGCTAAAAAAGCTGTCTATATAATTTCAAGACATTTTTTGCATAAGGGTTAAGAAGAAACCTGAGGCAATCCTAATGGAAATCTCTGAGCCCACTTTTAAGTCAACAAGCTGTAAATATCAAGTAGGAGCTATAGAAGGCTTGGGTTGACGCCTAATGGTATCACTTTACTTATGTCCAATTGAATTTTCTGACAGGAAGACCTGGATAGATCAGAATTCACTGCAGTAAATGGTCGCTTATTAAGGGGGTTACAAAAGCTTTCTTTTCTAGAGACAAAAATACAACATGTAGTATTGAGGAATTTTCCAACAGGGTACTAGCACTGTAAAAAAACCCAAAACTTACTGAGCAATTCAACATAAGTTTTCTTTCCCTGAAGTGCAGCAATATAGTACATCTCTTCTACACATTCAAAATCTGAATAATTGGGTCACTTGGACCGTGTGAGTAACCTATTTTACTGTCATATTTATATAAACAAACAATTATACTTAATAATCATTCATGCTGCTTGATTTACTAATCTTATCAGATAACAGAACGTGTTCCAGCAATATAAAAGAGCCATGACAAAAACTTATCACCTACCCTTCAGCTGTATACAGAAATATTGGCGAGAATGAAGATAAAACAGATTTCCAAATTCACACGCACCTCCCAGTATTGAAGGTCAGGTAGGAAAGGATGGAAGCAATTCCTGTGTCCACACCCAGAGACCAGTAATGGCAGCCTCTGTCACTAGAAGATCCATCAGAGGGCTGTTCAGGCAGATCAGTACTTGGGTGCTGGTGGAAAGGAGCTGCTAAGATGAAGGTGATAAAAACTATTCCATTGTTCACTACTGAACATTCATTTTGTGCCAGATTTGCAATAATTTTGAGTAACGGCAATGCTGGTGGCTACATTATGCAAATATGTATCTGCACCACAAAGGCCATGTTTAAACTTGGCACTCTGGTTTGCCTGAATGTGCTGATGACCCAGAAAACATGAGGGTGTAAGAGCTGGAAAGCCAAGCCCCAAAAACCCCTGTAGTTCTGCAAACAGTGGTGTTAGCAAATTCTGTCTTCTCATGCTATTATCCTCATAAGTTATTCAGTACCCCACTAAAGTTTCCATTATACAGTGTTTCCTCTGCTATGAGGACTGGCAAATATGACCAACACACACACACAAACCGGAGCCTTTCTTTCTATCAGGGCACTTAGTAGGTTTTTTTTTCCTTTCCTCCCCAGACACCTATCTCCACAAAACTTTCAGGAACAGAGGCCGTAACCTGAAGTACTATAATAAGGTGTAAATCATGCCTCAAAGACAGATCGATCAAAGTAGGGGAAGGTAGTAGGCTGTTCATCTCTCGAGAATTTAAGACATTACCTTCAAATGAAAAAAATAAGCATTTTAAAATTTCGTTTTCTTTTCACCTAAGGCCCCAGCAAACAGTATAAATTTTGAGCAGCCATATCTATTTTTCAGTGGCTAAACTGGCAAATGTTTCTGGGCATTGCCATATTTCACAAACCGTGAGGGGTTTTCTGCTGTAGTTTTGGGCCCAGTGAGATTCAGAAAGTACAAAAGGGCACATAAGATGCTGTACATTTTATACCCAGTAAACTCTGATCTGCGATTGATTTATACAGTGTGCTAAGTCTTTATTTCTTTTCCTTTAGCTTGGCAACATAATTTCACTTTGATGGTCAGCCTTTCAATTAATCAAAGTGGACACAGCATTTGCAGCTTCTTTTGAAGTCAAAAAGAATTGTGTGCTCAGGACCTCTTAAAATGAGACCACTTATTTAGGTACTTAAAGATGGCTGTCAACACCTAACTCCAGTCTCCTAAGTTTGAAATTGCTGACTTTAGTAATTTGCCCAAGGAAAGTGAACCTGGGGCACAGAGAAACTACACAAAATCTTACCTCTCATGACCAAGAAGTCCTTGGCTCTTAGTTATAAGTGCAGACAAAACTCTCTTTTGACTGGTTTGCCAGGACTGAAACTCAATTCAAGTACACAGAAGTAGACCATTTCTAAAACGCTGGTTTGGTCAGAACTGTTTTCTAGGGGGATCTTATGTCCAACTGCAATTATGTGATAATGGAATCCAGACATGGATTTACAGAAATCACAGGAACATAGCAAACTTACAAGGCATTTCTCTGTGTTTGACTACTCAGACGAATTGCATCCAGGTCTGCTGAGCACTGGCTGTACCATGCTTAATTTCAATGCCCAGAAGCAGCCAGCCTGATACAGGAAGCACTGGCTGACATTGCAGCCCAGCATACAAGCCAGCGACACTCTTCCCTTGTAGAAGTGTTAACACATTCACAAGAACTCTTCTCATAAACTAAACACTAGAGCATTAATAAAGACTAGGAAAAAAGCATTATCAGCAGGGTGGAGCTGATACATTTTCCAGTCCAACATCTTTTTTCCCTCAGTTATGTGTCAAACAGCTTGTCTGTGCTGACACACAAGTGTAGCTGGCGCAGGTGACGGGAGATGACGTGCTACATGAAGGAGACCACCAGAGTTCATATCGGGGCCCGTGGTGGGCTGGTTCCTGGGTGTTGGACCATGGCGAGGCCCAGACTGCAGCAGTGGCCGCTCCCTGCCCTTGTTAAATCAAAGCAGCAGCAGCACGCCCGAACAAATGCTTTGCTTTGCTTGACAGGCCTTTTACGAGATGTACATGAACTACAAAGGTGCAGGGAGGAGTTATGGTGCTAGCGAACAGTGAAATGGATTTTACTTTGTAACTTGCAAGAGATCACAAAAAGCCATAAGCACTCTTTCCTTCTGCTTAGAAAATGCATCTTGCTCTTCAGTTGTAACACATAATACATTACATTAGAGTATGGCAGGTAAAATACTCACTTTGTAAAATTTTTGGTGTGTACTGATTCCCAATACTCCCTCCTCCAATTGAGACAGAGTTCAAAATAAACTCAATGTTTAGATAACTACAAGCATGCTCTGCTATTCATCTAATGCTAGTCCACATTTTCTTCAGCAAAGTATTTTGCACTTCATATATATTATGAAACATTCTTCCACCACAATATTTTTGATACCACTACCAATTCCACTGGTAGACCAGATCTTTAGGCCTATTGCCCTTAACAGAAATTATACAAAATAAAAATTACTCAAAAATTTTCAAAATGAGAAGAGCAGCAAGCAACTCAGGAAGTACTGAAATGGCAGCACATACCCACCCCAGAATAAAATCTGGATGGTGCTGTGCTTCAGTGTCACAGGTAGAGACATAATCAAAGGCTTTCATAGCTGATATATGCCTCCACCTACAAAATGTAATACTGTTACAATCAGATATTTTCAAAACTCACTGAGATCTAGTTTTTACTCAAGATTTCATATTTTGCGTTTGAAATTTATTATTTTTAAAAGTTTAGATTGCATCAGTAAGAACAGAGGATGCGCTAAAATGTTACATTTCATACATTCTGAATGCTACGTAAAATACTCAGTTCATCTCTCTCTCAGGTCTCAACTTTTGCAACAGCAACCATATAGCAAATCTTCACAATAAACTGGGATTTACAGGTTACTACTGGTTGACAGATGAGGTTCAAAAAAATTTATACCATGACACTACATACATATACATACTAACAGTATGCACTGCAAAGGCAAAATGTAAAATAAGATTCTCTAAGTGATCCATCAGCTACAATATTTAAAAGATAGAGATGTCAACCAGTTCATATTATAAAATTCTTGAAATTAAGAAATTGCAATTTTTAAAACTGAAATTCTTTAAATGCTATTAGTAGCAAATTGAAAAATCTGTTCAATTAACTGTAACACAGTAGCCTATGATAGCAGCTAGCCTAGGACTCAGAAGTTCATCCGGGAAAGAAATGACAGTGTTTCATACACCACTCTGAAAGGAACAGGAACAAAACACTGTTTCCCATCACAAATTTGCTTGGAAAATATGTATACCACCTCAGAAAAACAGTCAGATGCCTAAATAATCTGCAAAACCTCATCACACATACAACCAAAAATATCTATCTTAAGGAAGTAAACCACTTTGAAGACAACTGAACTTGTAGGAACACTGCAAACAAGTGTGTCCCTCAACTGTATTTCATAGAAGTTCCTATGGAAAGATGATCTTAGCTGATCAATGTCCTTAATTGCACTGCATCCAGCCTAAGTAAGGATTCTTAGACTGAGTAGCAGAACTGTTTTATGGGTGTATCTTAGAGCCCAATTTACACAGATTAAGAAAATGGTCAAAACATATTATACGTCCCAGTCTTAACATACGACCTTTTTACCTACAGAAAGGCTGTACAAAGAGGAACCAGAAATCTCTGAACCTTAATATCAAATCAAAAACAAAGGTTGACCAGGATCGCAAAGTGTTTGTCAGCTCAACAAACTCAGTGTAGTTAATTGTAGGCTATTCCATTCCCTTCCTACAGTCTACTGCACATATATGTTGTGTTTTACTGCATACTGTGCAAAAATATTATGCACAAACACAAGATAGCCAACTACACAGCATAAAAGAAAAAGACTTGTGCTGAAAAAAAACCACAGGTCACCTTCCCTTCTCTCTGCAGGCAAGGAGAGTGCCCTGCTCAGAACATCTCACTACTGGGTTAGAAAGAAAAGGTGAGACAACTGCGGCAAAGGCAAGACAGCCAAAATTAAGGGTATCCTTAAACACATGAATGTGGAACAGGTGAGCAGATGTATGCTGCCATGGGCACAGATCCAGGTACTCAGATACAAACAATCTGTGGAAATATTTGCTCAACCTATTCAGTTCTGTGAACTGCGTCATGATTTGTATCAGATGTGAGCAAATAACTCACAAATAGAGATTTATAAACAAACTGCTTACTAAAAATCACCTATTCAAGTCCAAGAGGCACATTTAAGCAGGAACAGAGAGGTGGTCCTTCATCAAGCATCTGTGCCTCCAGTTTCTACATTTGTGTGTTCTCACAAAATTCCTGAATGTGGATAGCTTGCAGTGAGTCAATCTGGCTATGACACAGGAAAATAAACATTTACACAAACAGTTTTATATGCACCACAACTAACCAGTCAGTTTGCCATTACTTGGATATCTTAAGTTTAGAAAACACAGTGCTATCTTTGTTTGTTCTTTGCTTTAGAACAAAACACACAAACCCCACCAAATATTACGAGGGGTACTACTAAAACCTGCATTAAAAATATGAATGTGATGAAATCCAAAAATGTTTTTTCACATCACATACAAGCCAGGGGACACAACTTATGCAGACAATTATAAAGACAGATTTTTTATCACATGAAAATTAACTTGTGTTTTATAGAGTAAAGATTAAAAGAATCACCTAGAGCTCCCTCTCTTGATACGTGGGATGTTTTCCATTGCAGGCAATTACTTCATTTTTTTAACAGTATTTACTATTTCTAACCCATTTCACTGTTGCTACACCTTTCCACCACCTCCCTGTTCCCAAGGAAGGTATCTCCTTGGCAGTGTACACTTGCCTCCAGGGAGCTCACCCTCTACTTTGTAAGGCTGAGATCAGACAGCATGGGTGTCCTGCAGGAACTCTCTGTGCCCGTTGATTTTCACTTTTCTTGTCTTCTCCTGCTGTCTCTCCTGTTAAAACAATTCCTCTGTTCCAAAAGTAGCAATCCTCTTTTCCTCCTGATTCTTCTAATAAACCTCATCAACTACGCTCCAAGGCAACTGATCTCTACTTCTGTCAAGCTCAAAGGCTGTAAATGCTACCTCATATCTGAGGAAAAGCTAGCAGTGCCTGAAGTCTGTGTCTTTTCCAAGGATATCAGCTGTTCAATTACGAGGTATTATCTCTCCCTACAAACCTAGGCACCATATTTTCCACACTGTATTGCTCATCTAAAAATTGTGCTCTGGTTTCTTCTGTGCTCCATGGCAGCCATATATCGAGAAGTGTTGGGAGAAGCTCCATTGCAAGGAGATATCAAATTATTTGGGTTAAACATTCCCAGGCATGTTACAGAGTGGTGAAAAAGAAACTAAATGGAATTAAAATTTCTATTACAAACCGCAGCTCCTTCTATGAAGAAAATCACATACCAGGAGTCGAGAGTTAGGATGCAAGTTCCCCTTTTATCAATACTTGCAGGCACTCACCTTTTTATGGAAAACAATGACTTTTTTGATACAACGGTGACCCAGCTTAGAAGAGTAAATGCAAAAAAGTATGAGAAAAAAAGACTTTTTATTATTCCTTGCAATCAAAAATTTAAATGATCTGAAAAAGCACCTCTATTAAAGAGTTGATGAAAGTGTGGGTCAGTCCTATTATCCTTTTAAATTAATAAAAAATTCCTGATCTTTTAAAATTCAGAAGAATGATGTATATTTAAAATATTCTGTAATTACTGCAAAAGTATTAATTAACAGTTCATGGATGCATAAGTAGTGAGATGAAAGAATGAGCCAACTACTCACTATAAATATAAGCTTAAAAATCATTTTATAGCATTTTTGTAGCTGTATGATGTTAGGCAGGTCATAACACTAGTACTTTTCCTCTGAAAACCTAATAATTATTAACCTTTTTAATTTTTAAACTGAATATTGACTTTGCAATAAATTGGAGTAAGTTCAATCTTACAGTCAATTCCAAACATGAAAGAGTTTCTCTCTCAGCCATGCTGACCATTAGCACTAATTTACAGATATTTTCTTAGGCTTGACTCAAAGCGAAGTCTGAATTATCTTACTGCAAACGATTTTAAGTAACAGCACAATAATTCATGTATAAAGCGCAGAATTACAGATACATAAAATCACTATTTTCTCTACCAAACTATAAAAGGATATTAGAAGTTATTCCAAATTGCATGAGAAAGCCTTAATGTACACAACACAATCTTCCTTCCACAGGAAGACCCACAGGTATAGAGGAAAAGTATTGATGCCTTGGGAAGGCTGACCTGAAACAGAGACTAGAGAGAGCTAGAGAATAAAGCAGGTATTTATTGAAAGGCCTCAGGATCCACCTTGGGCAGGACAGGAGCCTGACCAGGGCTACACCCAGGGTGGACCAAGAATGGTCACAAAATGGACAACGGGTCAGGAGGTCTTACACTTTTATAAGTTTTGGTCCATTTCCATATTGGGG
This sequence comes from Brachypodius melanocephalos, assembly GCA_013398615.1. Lineage (NCBI taxonomy): Eukaryota > Metazoa > Chordata > Aves > Passeriformes > Pycnonotidae > Brachypodius > Brachypodius melanocephalos. The sequence continues at coordinate 424,216 of VZSR01001854.1, read as the reverse complement.
TTTAATTGTCCAGTTACAGTTTCAGGTTGTGAGGTCCTATCCTTATTGTTCCTCCATTCAGCCCTCCGTTGTTTATGCTTTTGGGCCTGAGAGTGGTCCTTGGTCCTCAGCAGAAAAGGATTTGCTTTGTCTACCTATTCTGTGAATGGAGTTTACTGGCACTTAATATGAGGCTCAAACTACACCCTAGAACCTGGAAAACATGAAAGCTAAAACTTAAGGCATCAGTATGAGATGCAATTCTGTTAATTTCATCTTCAAACAATGCAGTGGGTCTGCTTCTATATTTTAGGAATATTTTGTTCAATGCTTTTTGTTACCTTCTCAAAAAAAAAAAAAAAGCTCTCTAGTTAGATTTAATAACTACTAGTTCTGCATGCCATCCTTCAACTCCCAGAAATGTCCCTCTTGTCACCATCCGAGTCTGAATCACAGTGTGGTTAAGAAATTCCCTCCTGCTGAGCACATGGGAGGCTGGCTCTGATCAGGCAGAGATTCCCTGCTCCTCCAGCCATTCCCTTCTCTCCCCTTTGCAACATTGAGCCAAGGCTGCACCTGCACAATGCAACTTCTCATCCTGGGAACCCAGAGGGAGGAAAGAAGAGGTGGTGGAAGAGGTGTATTTCCTGTGTAGGACATGCTGGAAAAATAAGTCAACAGACTAAAGGAGAGGGTGGAAGATACAGGAGTCCATGAGAAAAACACTTGTGGCACATGGGGACCTGAGCTGGGAGGGGAGAATTCACTTCAATGGTGTGGGAAACCAGCTAGGCAGCTAATGGGGTACGAGATGCTCTCCCACAGGCTGGTGCATGAGTCAAGTAGGGAGCTGAAAAGGCCAGAATCAACACGGTTGGAATTTACAATGACAGGATTTCATGGGGTCAGCAGGGTGTGGACCAATACATTCAGCTACAGGTTGGTGAATGAGCTAGAGAAGAGCTGTTAAGAAAAGGGATATGCATACACGTGCGGGTAGAGGAAGCAAAATATGTCAGAAATAGGATTTTATAATAATAATAATATGGGAATCTTTCCAAAAAGTACAACTCAGAACTCCTCTATTTCATACTAACTTCTCCATGGACACAGAGCTGTCCCAATGGTGCAGAACACTCCTTCCGATATCTCTTTAGTAACAGAGGGAAAAATATTAATCATGGAGACAGTCACAGCCTTTTTATGTAACTGCACTCCAGCACAGCATCCACATTATTGCCAGAATCTGGGCACAAATTCACTCCTTAACGCTGTATCAGACTCCTTTTTACTGTCAGGAAACTCACACCCCAACAGCTTTACACACAGGAAATCCAGTGTATCAGATAATGCATTTATGAGGCTGATACTAACTTCCAACTTCAGAAACAATATTGCGTGATTTCCTATGTTTCTATATGTATGCATGAAGATAGAAACCTCCTCCAAACAAACCCTGAAGCACTGTCAAGAAAATTATTGCAGGATATGCTTTTTATGGGGACAGCAAACACCACATGGTCCAAAAGATCATTTGTGTCACATAGTGTCATATGTCTATTTAACTAAATGATGGTATATTTGTTTGATGTTCTCTGGTATATAAAAAAAATAAATTAAAAAATAAAGGAGGAAAGGAAAAAAAAAAAAAAAAAAAAACACCAAAAAGCCCTAAATAACTACCTTTTCTAATTATAAGGCTAAAATCCTGTAATGGATATTCATCAAAAGCATAAAAATAAACCATTACATAGATTTTGTAAATTTGCTGACAGTTTAATTTTTAATAAACTGTCAGGAATCCAACATCTAGGGGACTGCCTTCATCAGGAAATAAATCAGGAAAGAGAAAACTCATTAAATTAAAGTCTGCAATGGAGGTATTGCCAGAGAAGCAACAAACTGCTGGAGTCCTCCCACCAAGCTCCCAAATGTTATGTGAAAACCTTGCTAATCTCTAAGTGACCAACCTTGCATTCTGATTACCTGCCTTCCAATTTCTAAGACTTTAGACATCAATATAATGCAATTCTTGTGGCATTCCAACCCTCCAACACACCAACATCTCCCAGTTCTATGCCCTCAGCAAGATTTCAAAACTACAATTTCATTTTGTGTGTGTGTGTGTAGCCAGGTCAATAATGAAAATATTTAATAAGATCTATCCTAGTATAACCTTCAGAGTAATCACCTACTAGACTTCTCATTACTTTTTTTAATGCCCTTTGCCAAATCTGAGAGCCTGATTTTTATCAGTTGTCAGTAGAGCCTTATACTTCTTGTTCACTAAAAAAGAGACAAATTTCCTGCTGATCAATATTTTCCCCCATTTTTTAGGCTGTCTGTTCACACCTATCCTTCTTTTTAAGGTGGTTACTCATCCTCTGAGATCTACAGCGCTTTCCTTCTAAGGGTTTTAATCTCATGAGCCAGATGCTTAGGCTGTGCTCTGCAGGCCCTTGTTAACCTTCAAAGAGAACACACACTTCTTCGCATGAAGATGTACTTTCCACAGCAGTCATTGGCAAGAAGCCAACAAAAAAGGTCTAGAAAAGCTCTTACAGCAGTTACAGCTCAAAAATAATTTTAAGAATATTGTTAATCTTGGGAAAACATGGTATCCTGTTCTTTCAAAAAGAAAAATAAGTAGCATCTCTGTGAATAATCAAACTATCTCAACAAAAAAGAGAAGAAAAAGTGTATCCTCCCATCAAGAGATCCAATTTTCATTGAGCAATTCTGCACAAAAATGCAGATTCAGTACTTGGCTTCTGATTCAATTTAAATCTGAAACTATTCTGTTTTGGGAGAATTGTTTGATACAAAAAAGGTCTAATCACACAAACCAAACTGTCGATGAAGGATGAACTGGCTGCATAGTGGCAGAGATTCAATGATTGATGCAGGTGGCTGCATAATGCCAAAATATGACATCCAACATTGTCTTAGCTCTAGCAGAGTCCACCTGTTTCCCTTACAAGAATATGTGGTAATTTTTAAGTGGCATTTTTAACCAGTTGAGGAACTGTATTATTAAAAACAATCATGACACTGAAGTTTAGATGGATACCAATAGAAAGTCAGAGGTTGTAATAAGGTTAGGTCTCAGTAAGTAGCAGAAATTATATCTCTGGCATTGCACTACTCCTGAACAGAATACTGGCTGGCCTCAAGTCTTATAATGCTGACTACCAGGTGGGAACCACAACGAGCTTGTTTCTGTTCTTGGCTCTACCACTGGCTTAGAAGATGTCCATGGCTAAATCTCTTTCCACACCTCAAGTTCTCACTGGGATAAAGAAATACTCCCTTAGAATGAAAACTGATGAAAACGGGTATGTAAGTGTTCTACTATTAGTGTACCCACTGCAAGATGTTCCTTTCTGTGTTTACACAAATCTCTTCTACAGATCTCCTGCCTTCACAACAGACATGAGTGCTAGAAGCAGGTAAATTACTTTTTCCTACATCCTGTATGGACTGGCTCATACCACAATTGATAAATATTAAAAAGACCCATAATGACGTGAAATACACCTGCAAAAAGCTTAACTCAAGCAGTATGTGCCTAGATCTAGTGATTGTCCCAAATCTACAAAGAAAAGACAAGGCTTGCAGTAAGGTTTACTCTCCACCGTAGTTTTTCATTGTATGTAATTGTCCTTAAATCCCCCTGTGTGTAAACTATCTATCCACTCTTCTCCCCATGTCACAGTTAGTGCTGAAAAAGACTCTGCCATACTCAGAATCCAGTTTTAACCTCAAGCCCAAAGATGACAATTAGCTGCTCTGCCCCTGGCTGCCACTCCCAGCTGCTACTTTAGTTTTATTCAGTTTCTGCTTGGCCATAAAACCCTGAACCCTCTGCTAACTCTAGAGTTTGTTTTCTTTGCCAGAGCATTAGGGAATTGGAAGACTTGTCTTGGCTGCTTACTGAACTGAACACAATGTTATCTTACACTACTTACCCTCCCTACTCAGGTCTTTTGAAAAGGATTTTTTAAAAAGGTAAATAGGCAGCATGTTCTTTGCAATATTTATGATAATGATGATGATGATTAGTGGTAATGTAAAATGAAGATTTGAAGTAGCTGGTTTTAAACAACTGGGTTCTACAGACTCGCAAGTTTATAGGAAAAAATACCCAGAACTACAAGGTACAGCAGCTTTTTCCAGCTTGCACTTAAATTTAGGCAGATTAAAGCACTGAAGAACACTGTGCTTTTGTTAAAACAGAATGAAGAAACTACAAAGACCAGGAAACAAACAAACAAATAAAAAAAATTGCAGGCACACATTTAGAAAATTCAAGCATTGTAAAATTACTCTACATCCTTATTAAACTGCAGTGGATTCTGTTTGGGCTTAAAGAAATCAAAACAAACTTGTGATCCAGATAGAATAAAGGATATCAGAAAAAATTTTAGTAATAACCACCACAGCTGAATGCTTAACCCTACCAAAATATCAAAGGAGAAGAACTGTCAAAAGTGTAAATTAAATCACTTTTAAATTGAACAGAAAATTATTTCCTATTTTCTACAGGTTATGATTTGGAGTGATCTTAAACCTCTGGAAAAGAATTTTCCAATTTTCAAAAATTCTGAAGCCCAATTACAAGTAATTATAGCTTTTCATTTTCAACATGATGAAATAATTTGATTCATTTTACAAGAGGTCTGGTTTAGCTCAAAATAGACAAGTGCTTCTGCAATGAGTTAGTACACAAAGACAATAAAGATCATTCTCAAAAGAAAATCAGGGATACATGTTGGCTATAAATCATAAATGGAGCATTCAGGCAAAAATAGTTTGTGTGTTCTATAAATGCCAGCTATTTCCATTGCACATGAGTGAGATAAAGTAAACACACCACTGACAGTTTTGGTTTTCAAATACAAAATGGGTAATATTTGAAAGAGGAAAAGAAAATGTATGGCATAATCACTACTGTTAGATCTAGTCTTAAAGTATAATTTGGAGGAACAGAGTACATGAACACAAGCTTTTCTATATTCTCAATCCAGAAGAAAAGCAAACTGGGACCACATAGCATTAAATTAAAACTAAATGTTATTTCAAGTTTCTTGTTCCCAGGTCCACTTTCTTACTCTCCATCCAAGAGTTAAGTTTTTCTTATTCTTCGCTATATTACCATTCACTAAATTAGGAATTCCATTTCAGTAAATCTCCTAAAACCTTCCACAAATACAAAATCTAAAGCTCAATCAACTCCAAGACAGTGTAGCACAGTTCATTTCCATAAAGTTCAATATGTTTTGCAAAAGGCCTATTGCAAGTGAAAACACTCCTAAAATAACTGACACATTTGAATATATACCACTCTATTGCAGAGTTGAACCTGGACTCTGCTAGACCACCTTGTAAATACTAAGTGCTGTAATAAACCTTTACGCTTTAAGGACAAAGGTTTGCATCACTCCTTAAATTATAACCAAACTTGATATAACACCCATATCCGGTAGCAAAAGGAAAGGTTTAAATACCCTGTAGAGAGTGTCATCAAAATGTATTTAGCAAAGAGAAGTAAACCTCAGTCTTTTATGCAGGGAAGTACCATCTAATCTGCAGGCAGAAAAATCTGGACACAACAGTTCTTAAACTCCTATGCAAGATTGGGGAAGGAAGCTTGCCAGCCAGGCTCTGATCTCCAGGGTTCCTGCCTTCCCCTGGTTTGTTTGAAGATTACCTATTCACAGTGTTGCTCCTCAGAAACATGGAACTTAACAAACTGTGAAAAACACACTTGTTGGAACATAAGCAGAAACTGATAAAAAAACTCCTAGCAGTGACTATATTAAAAAAAAAAAAAAGCCTATGCCATTTTTGCAATATCAGAAGTGCCAATAGTATTATTAGGTTTGATTCTTTTGCATAAGAAAATAAACCTTGTTTTTGCCTAGTGCTACAAATTGGTTAAGAGTGTGTACATAGTGTGTTATAAGGAGACTAATATAAAATTAAGAACTATTTCTGCAATATATCAAAACACTTGGTTACTATTAAGTTTTCACAAAGAAAATTAGTAGATTGAACACTGACATATTCAATAAACTCAAGTTTCTCTTGTGGTCTGTCTTCCAGCAGTGAAGCAAGTCTTCAAAGACTATTAAAAAAGTGTCAGCCAAAGGGGGAAAAGAACCAATCAAACACCAAACAACTAGTTAACTTGTAATAATGAGATTTTTAGATATAGATATACAATAGCAAAAAGCTAAAATTTGAATTTACAGACGTTTCTTAAAGGCTTTTAATGTTGTCTCAGCTGTTGGGGCTGGTGTGTGGACACAGTAATTTAACCAACAGCAGATACAGGGAAAGATAAAGCAGAAAAAGCCAGGCACACTAACATCCGAAAACTGACATCTACAGCCCTCCTACAACCTCAGGTAAATATGTTGCTGAAAGCTTGGAAGAACTTACTCATATTATGGACTGTTATATAATTCCATAGTCTGTTTTATTTGAATGTACTTTTTTTAATGTCATCCTCCAAAACAGCAGACAATAAAGCTCATTCTATATTTCACGAGCCAAGTACGGGGGATTTTATTCTTCATGTTTCTCACCTGTTACAGAAGACCAGATAGGACACTACACCACAGGAGCTACACATCCTTGTCTGTCTTGGAAGGTTAAAACAGCAAGACATTTGGCTGAAGGTTAAAGTAGTCTTGAGACTGCACCCACAAATAGTGCCTGCAGTCTACATTGGGTTTTGGCTGGGTTTTTTTGTGTGTGTAATACTCAACAATATGGAATAAAATTTAAGCAAAAGGGATTTTACTTCTTTTTTTTTAAATTTTCCTTTTTCTGCTACCAGAAAGTATTTACCTTTATTAACATTTGCTTCTTTCCAGGCAGCTGATGCAATTAAAACCTGAAATAGATTTTGAACTGTGTACTACTTTCTCCAGCATCTAACAGGCAAGAATATGTTCAAACATCCCTGGGTTACCTCATCTAGCAAGACCCAGGCAATGTGAATTGAAAGTGCAAGTAACAAAACAGGAGGCTTTTAGCCTACATATAAAACTAAAATTATTCATAATTAATTATAAGCAGATCAAGAGAAATTATTAGCATTAGGAGATAAATACATGATGTTTTTAAATATGCCAAGTACTCGTCCTGCATGCAAGGCCTTCCATCCACCATGTGACCCCTGGCACAGGTAATGGATGAGAGCATGGCTAAGGGGTGTGAAGATGAGGGTAACTGGAGTGGGTTGTGAGCCACAGCAAATCACATGGCAAAGTTAGATTTGGTCAACAGGCTCTTAAGCGCCTCAAGGATCCCTTTTAAACCTTCTCAAAAGTAAAAGGTGATCATTACAAACCTTCTGTCCACGTAAGTTCAGATCACAAACTAAATACTACTGCCAGTCTGCTGGAGACCACACAGTCATGGAAATTCATCTTCCCAATTGCATTATTTCATAGACATTAAGCAATATTTTAAAAACACATAAATAAGGGTAATTATAGACAATCACTATCAGTGTATCTTCTTCGCAGAGAAAATATGACTGCCTCCAATTTTATTTGCTCCATCGCACAGGCACATTATTAGACCAGAATTTTATAAACTCACTATCTTCCCTCATAAAATTTTGGACACAGCAATACAGTAGACATCAAATCCAACCTTATCAAATAACATGTCAAGACACAAAAGGTGTCTAGGGCCCAACAGGTCATTGTTTCTATCTCCAGAGAGGATGAGAGGATATTTATAATTAGTAAGCAAGAGGTACATTTTTAAAGGCACTTCTACAGCTATCCATGCACTGGGCATGGATGTGAGAGAAGAAAATTTAAATGTGCTTTGACTTTACAATTATCTTTGCCTTCTACTGACCTAGTTTAAGAAGTGGTTTTACATAGTTTTATCTTCACTGAGAAGCAGACATAAATAAATTATCCATCTCAATTTTGTTGGCATTTTGTTGACTTATGTATGAGATGATGAGATTTCCAATGATACACTCACTGCTCTCTAGCATCTTGGGACAAGTGTTCTTCCAACTGTCTGAATGTCACATGGAGCACATGGAGGGACCTACTCTGTGGAAATGTGTATCTGTATCTTCAAGGGAGATAGTTCTGAGTTGTCAGTATATAAATAGTACTGTAATCTAGATGTTCTTTGTTTGAAGTGCAGTATCTTTAAGTGACTAGCACTTGTGAGTAGCAGCAGCAGCAAAGTCAATAGGAACAAAATATCCTGAAATCAATCCCAAAAATGCAGAAGAAATACTCTCAAGAGACAACCACCAAATAATATAAAAAGTTTAGCAGGACTGTGGTAAGACACCTATCCTTTACAGTCAAATTAGGCCTGTCTAACATGGGATCCTATTTTAGAAAAAGAAACCAAACAAGAAAGTACATATTTTGAGGCAAATTAATAAGCATTTCTATGGCCATGCTTTCAGTGAGATGCATGGGCCCAGAGTCACACACACTGCACTCTGACATCTATGTTCAGAAGTCATCCATTGATTTGTTACTTTTTTATTCTTCACAGGGATCTATGCAAGTAAAGCATTCCACTTGAGTGGATCAACTTGTAGCACTGAACATTATTCTGGAAATAAAATTAAATCTGCTACTGCCCAAAATCTTAGCAGGAAATTCTCCCAAATGTAAAAGATCAATGACATTGGAATCTCAAGGCTCATTACAATGGCTTTGTAATTAGCCTGCAAAAACCTCTCAGAAACTCTAAGTTGAATATTGTGCAGTTGAGTTTCTCTTCTATGAGGTAAATCCCTGAAACGAACAAATTAGTCACAAGGCCCTTAAGGCAGAAAAGTAAGGAAAGCTTCTGTTCTCTCCAACTCTTAACACGAGGGACTTCCAAAGAAATTTAAACATTATAAATAGGCAATACTCTATCATACAATTCATAATTAGACACTGGAACAAACTGTGACAAAATATCATTAAGGCTGAGGACTTAGCAAGGCTGGAAAAAGGATTAGACATTTATATGATGTAACAAAAATATCCAGAGCTCTAATAATTTTCCAAGATTTATTAAATACCATGTTCCAGAGTTTAACCCAAACTCTAACCAAAGAACATGTAGTTTAGAATCATCATAGAATCATAGAACAGCTTGGAGTAGGAAGGAACCTTAAAACTCAGCTCATTCGATCCCCTTCCAGGGGCAGGGCCACCTTCCACTACACCAGGTTGCTCGGAGCCCCATCCAAACTGGCCTTGCAATAGCTGCAGGGATGGGGCATCCACAATGTCTCTGAGTTCCAGTGCCTCACCTTCCTGAGTAAAGAATTTCTTCCTGGCATCTAATCTAAACCTGTCATCTTTCAGTTCAGAATCAAGCTTCTTGCATCTTCCTCTGAAACCTCCACTGTTGATCACTGGCAACTGATATAGGATGGGTTAAGAAATCCAGTCTGTCATGGCAATTCCTTTGCAGTTTTAAACAAAGTAAGTAAGTTGATCTGTAGTCTCTGGGTCAAAGCAGCTAATGATCATGGTGTGTCCAGTCATAAGAATCTGGGAATCAAGGGGAATGGGAAGCCAAAGCTATAAAAAGTGGACTGCAATTACAAGTTTAGATGTCAACACTACATTGTTCAACAGAATGGAAAACACAAGAAAAAAACTTAAGAGTTTCTTTGGCTGTTGTGTTACATGCCTTCAAAAAAATTAAAAATAAAGAAATGCAACTCCATTAATAGTCAAATATGCAAGGTAAAATGCAATTGACTTCAGAACAGAGAAGACTGTTTAAGTTGAAAAGTTTTTTCTGGCACCACTTCTTCGCTCTTTCCTCCTCTGCAGGCAGCCCTGTCATATCTGTTCCTCTTTCCACAATGTAAACCATCCTTGCTTCTCCCTGTCTCAGAGGATGTTCTGACTCTCTAAATCATGTGGCTTTCTTTATGTTTTCCACATGCCTTACCAGCTTCACAAGAGCCAGGCTGTGAGGGGCCCAAGACGTCACCTCACAGAACAGCCAGGAGCAGTGGTTGCAGAAGGCAAAACTCTACAGGAGCGGGTGGAAAAAATCAAAGAGAGAATCTCACTGTGGTCCAGAAAACATCCGTTTAAAAATCAGTCTAGTCTTAAAAACACCAGGTCAAAAGGTTTGAAAAGAGTATGTACAATTAAAAATACATCATTCCAAATCCATAAACACTAATCTCTGTGTGTTAATAAGTCTGTCTTTAAAGTATGAGATAAGAGTCTAATAAATGAAAAAACCACTACATTGATAGTTCCTATAAAACACGGGTCAAAAGAATGAGTTTGCATGTAAATATTTGAACTATATACTGTAAGTAACATTTCAGCCTCTGCATGCAATTATTAAATATTAAGTAAATAGCTATGGATCATATGTACAAAGGTGAATGCAAAATGCAGCAATATTTAAATTAAGATCAAAACAAGAAAGAGCCCTTTGGTGTTCTGGTTTTCTTCTTCAGAATGTGGTGGATAATAAATATCCAAGAGCTTTTCAAGGCCTCAGAACAGATTGGATCAGTTTCTTTATGTTTCCTTTTGTAATCCTGTCACAGAAGCAACGTATCAAAAGATACAACCTGCAATTTGGCGGCAAAGAGAAACACTGCACCTCCCTCCAGTCCTTGAAGACCTTTTTTTTCTAACCCCCAAAAAAAGCAGAAAGGCAGATCTGATGACTTGCACTGCAGTGCTCAAATCAAGAATTTTATTACCCAATTTGCCCTCCTCTACACCGAAAGCTTGGACTAATCCAGCAAGTCAGATACGGCAAGTCACAAACTGTGGCATTTTCTCAAAATATTTTGAGAAAACAAAACAAGACAAAAACCAAAAACAAAACCAACCAACCAACTCACACAGGCCAATGAAGGCAGTATTTAAAAAGAAAAGCCTTGTTTATATTTTTTGCGTAGCTGAAAGTACTTGGTTTTGGATTTCTTGATAAGTAACAATGTCAAAAGTCCTTGAATGAACGAGTACAGTGTAAGTAACATTCAGAACATTCTTAGCTGCCCCTTTTTTTTCTCTACAAGTGATTAATTTCATGAAATAATGCCAATAATTTTTTATAAACTATAATACAGTCTAAGAATAGGCCTCTGTATAAATTGAACACCATAGTCACATATTTTGTGGGTAGATTAAGGATAAAACTCCTAGTTCCATGCTGTGCCAGATGAAAAGGAACTGTTTGAGTACTTTAGAGCATGCATATTTAGTAGCTATCCAAATTATTTATAAAACTTTAGGGGAAAAAAATTACTATTTAAGGAAAATAGTACCATTCAGTGAATATGGAACAAGAAGAAGAAATTTAGGTTTCATTCTCAGCTTCCCAGAGACTAGGAAAATCACTTCTGCCTGTACAGTTTCCATATCTAAAAAATGAAGGTAAAATTTACTAATTTGGTTAAATGCTAAAGAAATTGTAAATGAAACATTTTGACATATGAACTGAAAGTTCTTGACACAGGTATACTATACAGATTTGCTGAAATTCTGCAAAAATTTAAAATCTCAACAGTATGTTGAGCAGCATGGTATATTTATCACATTCTATACATGTCAGCAACACATATACTCAGCTCCATCTTATCACATTTAGGAAAACCCCAAGGAAATAAGGAGGGGAGCTGAATAAGTATGCAGAGCCACAGAAGATTGCCCTGCAGTCAGACAGATATAGTTAACACAAAGCAAACCAAGTCTTTACTATTTTCAGCCATGCTTTAGACAGTCAGATAAACCCCAGTCATGGGAGAATGAAGCAGTGAGATGAAAGAGCTAAGTACTGAAGAAAAAGGCTGTAAAGTCTACAAAACAAAACGGGCATTTACTTTAGCATCAGAACATAAATAAGTAGTAATGTTTTAATAAATGATGTAGGTGTAGGGAGCCTCAGTAAGCAGCTCAGCAGTTCCATGTAATACCAGTATTGAGGTCTTCAGAGAGACTTGTCTACATGTTCTTACAGCACTGTGAAATGCAATTCACAATCCCTTTTGACAGCCTCAATTTAGACATCCCCACCTTTACAGTAGGGACTGTACGCTACAAATAACTGTCACAACTTATTGAAGAGACCTCCTAAGAGAAACACAAAAGATATGCAAAAGAAATGAAGAACAAAGGTTTGCCCTAAAAATGAAACTCATTACTAACTTTCCTGAAAGTGAAACACTATCTTTCAATGGACCTCAGTGGAAAGTCTCATTAACTCAAAAACTTACTACTCAGAAATATTTCAATTGTTATTAATAATGAAAAAATACATTCAAAAATATACTACAAAGCCACAGTCCTGCAGCAAATCATTAACCAAGTATAAAATAACATGGTCAACACCATACATTTACATTTCAAGAAAGAATAAATATAAACTGATACATAGTATCAGATTTTTCAATGAAAGCAGGAATATTCCTGCTATTACCTATTAATCCAGAAATTATTTACCAGGTCTTTCCGTTGTCCAGAAAAGGGCACTGCCTCTTCCCTGTATATCTAAGACACATTGGATATTACTGGAGATGGAGCTACAGACCTTTACACTGATGAGTGTAGAAGCATAGAAGATAGCCAGCACTCTTGTTTACCAGAACAGTTCTTACTGATTCTTACTATTTTCTCATTTGAACAATTGTCCATGGGGCTCTTTATCAGCTTCACAATCTGCCCAGAATATCCTTCTCCTCCAACGAGCTGAAACCTGCTCTTCATCCACATGGATAGACGCAGCAGTTATTCACTTCTGATTCAGAAAACGTTAAAATCATTGGACTTTTCACAATTAAGCTGGGAAAGGAGAAATAGATGAAAGGAGAATCTTTTTTCTACCAAGTATTATCAAGAAGTCTAGATAACATAATACCTTATCAGAAGAAAAAAATATAAAGAGAGTAAAATTACACTAGGAGAACCAAAGAGAATAGAAACAGGAATGGGTTGGTCCCCCCATTTTCCAGAGATGAATGAATGATGATTTCCACACTTGATGAATGCAATTCCAGCCTTGTCACTCTTGTAATGCTGTTTGGGTGTCTCTCAGGAGTCTCCTCCTGCCTCACCCAGGCTAGCCCTGACACCCTGGCATTAGCAAAAGGTACGGTCCAGTATCCTAGGATACCTTTCTGATCCTGTGGGTTCTTGCTGTTGCTTCTTGCTGCTAGAACATGAAAAGGAAGGACTCTGAGGGAAGAACAGCACCTGGGGTTTATTGGGATCCATGAGGGACCACCTAACCACGAGAGAGTCTGCCAGTCAGAGCAGAGATCTCCCTGGTACAGCACCTTAAATTCAGGGGAGGAGCAAGGGAAGGGGTACAGTGAGGAACCAATCCATGGATTGGGGGGAGCGGCTCTGAACATAAAAGACAGAAATCATATCAAATCAATAAAGCAGAGGAGGAAACAGCCAGAATTCTGCCCAATCACTTGACAGTCTCACTGGAACTTTCTAGACACAGGGTGAGGTCTGGGAGTGATGGACAGATCTCAGGGACAGGGGTACAGAATGATTGATAGAGGCAGGTTTCAGGGAACCACTTTGACAGACAGGGCCAGGTGTAGGCATAAACCAAGTGAAAGGTGGGAATTTACAGACGGGTACATGGAACAAACCATTGTAAATCATACAAATAGAATAAAGGCATAAAACAAATACATACATGGAACTGATAAAACTGAAAACACACCACTACACTCTTGGTACTAGCAGGCATGGCTAGAGCACACAGAAAAGGGAATTCGGTATCTCTGCAGCTCAGTGCACTGGGCATGGTGCAATCCTGTTTTCCAGGGCACACTCATCCATCTTCAAGAAGAGTTCAGCTCCAACTTCTCCATACTCCACATTCAGTGGTTGCAGACAGTCCTCTTTTCTTCAAGCTGAATGAGTCCAGCTCCCTCAGGTTCTCCTTTCACGTCACTCAGGGAGGCTTGCTTGGGTCTGGTTTGGTGGCAACTCTGCCAGACTCACTGTGACTCTCTTGAAGTCTTTCTTGCACTATGGACTTCAATGCTGGACACGATATTCCAGATGTGATCTCAAATGACAGCCAGAGGGTAAGAATCACTTTCCACAACCTGATGGCTATGCTCTCACCAACACAGCCCAGCATGCAAACAGCCTTCTTTGTTGCAAGGGCACATTGCAATCTTCAGCCTGTCCCCAGCCAGAAGCACAAGGTCTTTTCTGCAAAGCTGATTTATAGAATGTCAGAGCCCATACAGTCCTGCTGTCAAGTTTATTTCATCCTAAATATGGAATTCTGCATTTGCCTTGCTTCATGAGGTTCCTATAAGCTCACTTGTCCATTCTGAGTAGGTCCCACTCAAAGGCAGCCGCCCAGCCCTCCAGTGTACTGACTGCCCCCACAAAGTTGCTGTCATCCATGGACTTGCTGAGAATGCAGCAAATCCATCTGCTAAATTAACAGTGAAACGGAGAATTCTAAAAAGCATGATAACCTAGAATGGCCATCTCCATGCTACTGTAGAAGAAGGAACCTACAGTGGCATATTTTAGGAGACTAAGAGTCTATCAGTCCCAAGTATTTGCTGCATCTTCATAAAACAGCCTATGTTATATATACCAAACTTGACAGAAGGACTGACTTTACATGGATATGTTCTACATACCCATGTAAAGTGAAGTCAGTGGTGGTTTAAGATAATATGATGGATTGTAAACAACTGCAGTTCTGGAGCTGGGATAAGTTTTCTTCCACCCATTTACTGATCAGGGTTGCAAACCTCTTAAAATTGCCAGAACTTATTTGCCAATACTTCAAGAAAAAAAATTACCAACAAGCTGTTCCTGCAAGCATCTTTCAAAGTGAATATCCATCTGACAAAATGCATCGCTGTTAATGTTCAGGAGAGTTTGTTACAATTTCTTGCAGATCTTAACCATCTTTGACTGTCTTTGACTTTTGATTTACCTCAATAAGAGAATAACAAGGTATTTTTGCCCTTAATATGAACTGAACTGAATCTGCATCCTGATTTTCTCTTTTAGAACATCATATGGCCTTAAGAAGTGGAAAGATTTAAAGATGTTATGCCTCCAAGAACTCTATGTTCATACTGAGACAAGAAACATCAGTGAGCTACACAAAATAGATTTTAATGCCAAATCAATCTCACCAAGAGTCATGCAAAAAGAGTTGCATGACCAATGCATTTTCTTTGGAATTATTCCAACAGAGGAAACAAGAGGAAAGTGAAAAAGCCAATTTCTACCCACAAGATTTTTCCAGCCATCTCCTATAAAATATCTCTCTAAACAGAAACAAATCCAGACTATGGCACTATGACAAGTGACAGTCAAGTGGAATAGCAGAGGGGGGCCTTTTTTAACATGCCAAAGATGAGCTATCAAGCCTAGTATCTAGAGACTGACTGAAGAAAAATGTCCATGTTTCTGATCAATACTGCTTGCAAATTCTGTGTTTGATTGACAAGGAGAAAAGGAAGGCAAGGGAGGACAGCTCATGGTCTCAAGTCCCTGAGGGAGGGGAACAACAGCATAGTTACACATCTGTAATCAGTCAATGTGGGGAGAAAGGAAAGGTGAAGGCCAGTGTGTCCAGCTTGCCTGCCTTCCAGCACACAATAGCTGTCTTAGATTGAAGGCTATTTGTCTGAAGACCCCACAGTCAATAGCAAGACCTGGCTTCTCTGATCCATTCTCTGCCCATGACTAAAAGAAGCTCTTGCTCTGTCCTACCTTTGGAAGGAAACTGCATTTCTCCCCTGGCTTTGTATTATGTCTTTAGTACCTAATTGAAATACTTTAGGCATAGGATTAAAGATAACAGCCACAAACAATTTTTGCTCCTCTTTGCTGCTTCTGCTGGAAACTCTGTATCAGGCACCTGGGTGGGGAGAAGAAGGCAACAGGACAAAGAGATTACAGCAATATGATCAAGAGACAAAAGGATCACCAAATACCAAATGCATGATTAAAATCCAAAACCCTGAATGGACCTGGAGGCAAGCCACCAGTCCCTCCAAGTGAGAGTGGTGATGAATCACCGAAAGGCTTATATTCCTTCTGCCCACATTCTGCGTGCATCTCCCCTTTCTAATTTCTGCCTAAATATCTTCCGCTGCCTGTAATGAGTACAATTTCTGTTCCTATAAAGCACAAACACCTCTTAGACTAGGCTATCAGCAACTCGTAACAGGCAGATATCTCAGCGTCTGGAAGACTGTGCTTTTAAAGATCTGACAAGGAATAATATCTGAACTTAGGTGGTAATTAAACTGTCTGAGCAATGCTAAGAACAGATACATTATCTTTTAATATCAGAAATGAGGCACTATTAGAGAACACAAAAGCACCTCTCCACACAGGAAACATACAAAATGGATCCTTCTCTTGCTGCTGGGAGCTCCACAGATATTCATATGTTTGATCACATATTTGACATCACACTATTGCTCCTACTGACTACTGCCAGCTTTCCTGGGCAATCATGCTTGTATAAATTCAAATCTCTCATGCAACTTTAAATGACTTCCAGAAAAATATACTGCTATTGGCCATTTATTATATAATGATTCATGGTAATATTTTTTGAATGCTACATTGAGTGTCTAGTCTGGGGAGATGGCAGGGAAGAAAAACCAAGAGAGTTAAAACTGAACTAAGTAGACTACTGTGCTAATGGGGGAGGGGGGGAGGAAGGGGGGAGGAAGGGGGAACGCAGAGGAAAGAGAAGCTCAAAAAAAGTCACAAGAAATCCACCAAATTAAAAAGTTACATTTTATGTTCTGTGGCTTAAGAGATTACAGGGTTACAGGTTATAACAAAAATCAAAATCATCTGTAGAACCATCATTTTCTGTCACCTGCAATATTTTCATGATTAGCGAACACAAAACATTTAAGAGAGAAATTTAGAAAGCTGTACAAGAAATACAAATCCAGATATATTTGAGAAGAACAGAGACCAAAGAATTTGACTCTTTGAAATACCCAGTAATGTCATAAAAGTAGACAGAGCCTGTAAATGCTAGCTCTGTAACTGATGCTCAAAATGTTTCAGTGTCTGGTATTACACTATTTATATATTTTCTTGCTGCCAATTTAATTCTCAACTGTATCAACACCTCCGTATCTGCTGAGGCAAGGAGCTTTGGAGTACATTTGTGATATTTGTAAGGCTTTCTAAAAATCATCATTTCCCATATTTTTCCCAGACTTCATTGTACAGCACAAATAACACACCATCATGGGAAACAGACAAAATGGATACTCTCTTCTTCCTGCTGGGAGCCCAGGCACACTTTTGGTTGTGCATTCAGCTTGTGCACTTCTACTGACAAATCAATGATCATACATGCTCCACAGCTATTGTTTATTTCTTTAGATCACTCACAACAGAATAATTGAACATATTGGAAACATCTTCACTCCAACAAAATAAAGTCTTACTCGTATAAAAATAGACTGACAGAAAATATCTAAGTATTCTGATACATTAACTATGACCAGAGTAAAATCTAGAGAACTGCCCACAGAAGATCACTTTCTGCTGCCCACTCTTTTAACTGACTTATTAGCTCAAAAGTGGTAGACAACCATGGTTCAAACCCTAATGTTGCCTGTTTTGTATCCTACAGCATCTTCTGTTTCCCCTACAAAACAAAGCCAAAATCTCTGTAAGAATTGTCAGAAGCTGCATATGAAATAGCACATGGGCAGTAAAGTATACAAATTAGAAAGCACCAAACCCAATACTCTTTGGGTGAAATTACAACCACTTCGAGGATGGCTAGCAGGTTAGATGATCACAGCATTTCCTTCAGCTTTGAGACTGTGAATTTGTGCCTATTCCTGCCTATTTCTATGAACATACTATGATCCTAAGTTACAAGTACCACACACTATTTTCCTCCATCTGCCCTACACAGGAGACACAGCAATCTAGGAGCAAAGGAGACTGCCACCAGCAGAATTCCTACTTCATTTACTGCAAAAACTGGTAGCTCTCATTCAAGTTAAAAAAGATACTTTAAAAAATGTTGCTGATAATTCACAGCCTTGCCCCTACCTCTCAGGGGCCATCTTCTACCCAACACTTTTTCTTTCATCTTGAAATTATTATAGCCAAAACCAAAATCCTGATCTTTCTTTTGAAGTTCTACCTTCTGTTTTACCACCAGTCTCTGCTACTTACGGATTTCATTACCCACAGTCAAGTTCCTTCCCTGGGAATTAGTTTCTTACTCCTTTTTCTTTTTTCCCTACAGCAGCAGCTAAGAGCTACATATTTTAATTCTCAAAAACAGCACATGTATACAAATGATACAGCAGGAAATAGGTGATTAAATAATTCGTTTTTTAAAGTGGTATCTCTCATTTTAACCTGCCACCTTCAGTGGGGCTAAGAATCATGTCTTTATATGTGTTGCATCAGTTAACAGAAGAACAGTTTCAGTAAGATGTTTGGCTACCACCATAATGCACCTATTTTATATAGGGTTAAGCCTGGAATTAGTCAGAACTGTAATAACTAGTACTATTATTCTGAAATGTCATAATAACTTTCCAGATGCCACTTGTTATCCTGTGATCCTGTTCAGCAGAACTTAATATTGTAAGCA
The DNA here is from genome assembly GCA_013398615.1 of Brachypodius melanocephalos. Classification (NCBI taxonomy): domain Eukaryota; kingdom Metazoa; phylum Chordata; class Aves; order Passeriformes; family Pycnonotidae; genus Brachypodius; species Brachypodius melanocephalos. The sequence goes on along the minus strand of VZSR01001854.1, from coordinate 405,601 downwards.
TCTCCCAGAGAAAGAACAGAGGTCACTGACTGATGCCTGTTTCATCAAGGGTGTTGAAAGCCTTTGGTACCTTCTGTTACTAAAGAAATGATCTCTTCTTCTTTTGCTATAGGAAGTCAATACACAGTCTAATAAATGTAGGTAAACTAACAGCCAAAACTTGAGCAGGAAGCATAGTTAGCTCTATATAAGTCATCACTGACAAACAGAAAACATACAGAAACACAGGTTTAAAAAAAAAATCGTCTGAACCTCATGGCATAACAACCTACGTTTTTTCTTGCTAAGTTAAATCTTGGTTTTTCAAGTATTGATCCCTGATATGATCGAGCAAACAGGGAAAAAAAAAACCAAAACAAAAAAACAAACAAACAAAAAAAACCCAACAAAAAAACCCCCACCCCTCTGGAGCAAGTGGAAATAGGTGAAACTCTTACAAAATGTTCAAAAATAAACCTTCATGTGTGACCACAAAGAGTTTGTTACCTTTAAACACAGGGAACATCTGTCTGTCTTCCACAAACAACACAAGGATGTAGACATTGCAGAAATACAGTTGCATTTCACCTGGCAGTTTGATGCAGCGTACTTGCACATGACAACACATTGATTTTACTTCTACCTCCATGCAGACATCTACGTAAAGAAATCCATTAGGCAGACAGTTCTCATCTCTATTGACTGACAGAGTGACAATCGAATACTTTTCACCTTCCAAACTGACTGACAGCTAGACACTTAAACAAGCCTTCAAGTTGCAATAATAGTATGAAACACTTTCAATTACCTGAATCAAACAAATCCATGATCCCACTAGTTGAATGTATTTTTCTGTCTGCTGCTATGCCTGGCTTGGTTTACACTGTTGTTTGGGCAATTCAGACCCCTAACAAGAATGCTGCAAAAAAACAGCAGCCCAGGGTTTTTAAACAAAGAATTATACCTCAAATAGTTTTGCTATACACATCTTTGTGACCAAAAAAAAAAAAAAAAATAAATGCAGCCAGCCTTTGGAATCACTTCCTTTGTAGCCTAGAAATGAAGCAAATCTCTTAAACTTAAAAAAAAAATTATTCAAAACAGCTACATCATTAGATAAGTGTCTTTCTAATACTAGTAAATGTTAAATGCCAGCCTGCCTTTAAAAGGTGAACATTTGTTGGGTTTTTTTAGTAAGTGAAATCATAATAAACAGTGTTTTAACTTTGGGGCTAAATATATGAACGATTTAGCCAGTTTTCTAATCCAAATTACAAGTATTTTTCTAATTCAAATGAAGAGAATTAATTAAATTCTCTTCATTAAAATCAGAATTTATTTCGAGCATATTAATGAACAAATTTGACAGAGAAATAACAAATTCATTTTTTTCAGATATGACAGCTCAAAAACAATCAAAACCCTATATATTTGCATTTTACAATTTCTAGAATGAATAACTAATGTTGAAAGTATCTAATGTTCTGTAGACATCAATATATGTTGCTGCAAGACATTCAGCATGATCAGACTGAAATATCTAAATGAACATGCTTATGAGTTAAACATATACACTGCATAACAGGCAAACAAGTAGGATCAGGGTGCGCTCTAATGTACTGTAATTGGGTTGACAGAAATAAAAGGAAAAGTCAGAGTCCATCAAGAACTGTTCAGTAAAAAACACACAAAAAGCAAAAGATTGTCTTTACAATTGAACAGTTGCATCAAAAATGGTCAAAGCATTTTAAAAGACATAGTTTTAGGTTCTGAGAAAACAAGAACTGAAAATAAACCACGTTTCCATACATTTCCCTTATAAAAACTGGCTTTTAAGCCATGTTATGTCTAAGGAGGTTGAGTGCAGCTACTAACTTTTCCCCTCCCTCTCTATGCACTGCCTGTTTTGTTTGGAATCCAGGCAGGTAACAGACAATCTTTACAAACACCCACTGCTGCTTTGCAAGCACCATCACAGCTTAAATGTACACAACCATAACAACTGAAAATACTTACTTTTATTTTTGCAAACAATGATCAGAGTTTAAATTTTTTTTTAAAAAAAGGCAAAAACAATGACCCCCAAACAAGCAAACAAAAGAACTTCAACCAACACTCCAAGACTCCACCCTCTGAATTCAGCAAATAAGTTTACACTAAATCCACAGAATCTGAAATCACATATGGCATTCTGTTGCTATTATGAAAATAATATTTTAAAGGCTTTTGAAAATAATGTCACAACACCAGTTTCACAGTATTAATAATTTAAAGGATATGTAAGAACATGTTTTATCAGTTTGTCTCTTAGAAAGAAATTAAGTAATTAGCAAGAAAGCAATTACTTGAAAATTATAATACTTGTTTAAGGTTACTGTACTTAGCATTCCTTCTTTTTTTTTAATCAGTCAATACTATTTGAAGGCATCAATATAGAATTTACTGTGCACACAACATAAAATGACTCTTTCAGAAGAGACTTGCTGTTGCACACTATACAGCAAATTGATTTTCTGAAAAGGAATGCAGCCTGTACTTAACCTAACAGTGTAACCTTGTTGTACTACATGAAAAGGGATCATGCATATTGATTTCTTTATTACAATTCCTCTTGTGATCAGTAAACATTCGTAAACCCTTTTTCTTGGAAAGAAAAAATCTACTTTGAAATTAGCAAATAAAAACAGGCTTCAATTTTCAATTCTGAAACTGTTCTCCTCTCTACAGGGCGACAAAAGCCAGAACATTCTTGTTTTCTCTGCCTATATTTTAGGGGTACATTTCTTCCCAAGCTGCAGAAAGCAAGCAAACCAGAATTGAGGCTACTGACAAATGCCTGGTTTTGTTAAACTTAGGAAGTTTTTCTTAAAAAAGTAAAAGGTTATATTCTTGACATACATATTCACTACCCTTTAAAAATAATGGCTTACATATAAAAAGAGCAAAACAGAGAAAACAGAGGCACTAACAGAGGGGAAAAAGCGAAAGACTCCGTACGGTATCCATCCTGATAAGACTAAATTAGAACAGTAACAGAACACAAATTTTCTACAGCTTTCTTTTGAACACAATTAAACTTCAGAGTCTGTTAAGATGTAGTTTCTGGAATCGATGCAAGCAATTAAAAAATTTCAACCAGAATGTTTTGTGAGGCGTAATTACTATAAGGTCACTAGATATTATTTGGAGTCAGTTTAGTTTATCACATTACGACATGACAGGACATGAGGCAAAAATTATAAATTCCTTCCCTAAATCTGTCCTTTTCTGATTTAGATGGATGAAGAATAATTAACTCTTAATTATTCAGATGACTTCAAGGCAGTTTCAGGATTCAGTAAAGAATGCAGTCATTTTAACCAAGGAAAGCAGTCTCCTATCATTTATCAAATCTTGCAACTTGACCAATGATGAATAAAAAAATCTATGTTTACCCATAGCCCTAACTGCTACCTTAGAGGTTGTTAAGCAACAAAATTTCCTTTAAATTCTACCATATGCAAATTATCAGATGCAATTTGCATTTTAAAGTATTTAACTCTACATATTTATTGGATTTTGAGGCCATGCTGATCATTGATTTATGTGCTTCTGGCAATCATATTTCCATATTTGTATGATTTTGATGACAGTAATAATTCAAATATGCAGAAAGTTGTTCTTTGAACAATATCTTTAATTACGTCCTCAAAGCATCATTGTTTTGCCTGGTGTCCTGACAAAAATGGTTTGAAATGAGAAATGGCATTATGATCCAAAATGCACAGAAGTACATTTGTCCTTTGCTGTCGAGTACCAAATGCACAGAAATGACTTTTCATGTTAACCAATCCTCAGCCCTAACCAGTCTGCAAAGCCCAGCAACCTTGCACGTAAATACTTTATTAATTCTGACACACTTTCACGACAAATTCAATCACAGTTCATAAGATTTCTGTTCAAAATGCAAAACCTGCCCCATTTACTTTGCCGCTAACTCAGAAAGTTTTTCTGCCACATTTTTTTATTAGAGTTGTCACAAATTATGTGCACTCTTATGAAAGCTATCAAGAACTGTAATCATTAAAAGATCCACAAATATTTTGCCCATTTACTTCTCAAACACAACCATCAACCATGTCTTTTGTCACCACTATCGGAACAGTTTGTTTTAATACAAGTTTGGTCACTGGAACACATGTATAAACTTTTTAGAATAATTGTTCACTCATGTACAAATATACAAGAGTAATGCATTAGCCTACACGATGAACTTGTGTTTTAGTTAAGCATTCCTATTTATACTAATGTTCATTTAAATATTGTGCAAAAGTCAAATATTATCAGAATAATATAACATTTTATTTTAGTGCAGCATAGATTTACTAGTTTGCTGTTTCCATAAGTAGTGTTCTACATAATACTCTTGCTGCCTTGTTCAGGGACAATCTAATATTTAAAATAAAATAAACAACAGACCCTTTTTCAAGTTATATATAATTTAAGAAGACTCTGTTTCTTTTTAAAAATGCATAAGTAGTTCCATAAATAGAGTAGAAATTAACCTAAATTTATCAACATTTTTCCATCTGTAAAACACACAATATTAAATTCTTATGAAATCATTAGGCAGACAGTTTGCTTACTCAGAATCAAAACATACTGCAGCATAAATAGGTGGTTTGCTCTCTGAATTTTTTTAAAGTATGATTTACAGAAAGAACCTCCTTTGTATATTCCATCCTGCCAGAGAGGCAAAAGCAATAACAAAGGTACGTAGCAACTGTGATGATTGTTAAGTAAAAGCAAAGCCAAAGTGGAAACCCTCTACTCTCCACAATTGTGGAATATTTTTGGCCTGAAATATCTCAAAACAATAGTTTTTCTTCAGAAAGAGTTGAATATTTTATTTATGGATGTTGAACACAAATTTAGTGCACACTATAACTGTATAAAGCTCTGCTTTATTTTTTATGAGAGCACCCCAGGCAAGCAAACATATAATGTAGACCTGATGTCAGCCACCCTAGTATTCTCGTTATGATTTTTTTCTAATTCCCTAGGTGGAAGCAAAGAATTCACAAGCTTGTTATATCTACTACTTCTGTCATTTAAATATAAACTCCTCGGATCAGTAAATAAAAGGAACTGGGTGTAATTTTGTTTGTGTTATCCTTTAAAGAGACGTTTGTTGTTTTGTCAAATACCAAGGCACTGCCACCTTACTGAATCAACTCACCGAATTACCAAAATACATTTTAAAGGCAGTTGCACATTTACGTGATTCTTGAGCCACTGTAATGTCAATATCTCATCTCCTTCTAGGCAAGCACAATGTTGGTGAAATACATGACATTTTCCGACCAACCTTTAAGAAAATAATTAGATAAAGACAAGCTGCTGTTTTTCAGCCCCTAACAGATTAAAAATGTTTACCTGTTTAGCAGACAGGTACGTGGCGCTTACTATACAAATTATACAAATAAGTTGATGATTAACTAAATCTGTTAGGAGTATTACGAGTGAACACAAAATCTGAGCAAAAAATAATTCATGCCTGCTTATAAAAGGGTTCCACGTCTTATCTTTAAATCCTTCTAAAGATCATAGAGACGAACGCCTTTGTAATGTTTGAATCTATTTACAACACACAAGTGCTGCAGCTGGGGGTGAAGTTAAACCAGCTTTTTCACAGGGAAAGCGGAAAAATTAATTGGAGCCGCTCCCTCCGACACTCCCTAGCGGCTGAGCGCGGAGGGGCACCGGCCCCGGCCCCGCAAGGTTTGGGAGGCGAGAGAGGCAGCGCCGGAACGGCAGGAGCCAGCCCGGCATCCATCCCGGCGTGTGACAGCCCCGTGCCCCTGCGCCCCGGCACTCCGAAGGCAGTGAGGACAGGATTGCGGAGTCCTCATGCTCCGTGTCTCGGCGTTCTACCATTTAAGCGAAACTTTTCACATCTGTGCACACGTGTGTGTGTGTGTGTGTGTGTGTGCGTGCATGTCTGCGTGTGAGTAAATCATCTAAAGGTTAAGGAAAAGACACACAACAATTCAGAGGAAATTAAATTCCGGAAGGGAAGGGAACGGGGAAAAAATAATGTCCACTTCACTGTGACTAGCGAATCGTTTGTGGAAATGCTTAATGTAGGAAGAGTATTACACAAAAACAACAAGGAATATGCTTAATAAATCTCTACATTTTTCCTAAATAATTAGGTAAACAAATTCTGAAGGGGTTTCCAAGAAATTCAGGTATGTGATTAAACACAAGTTTTCATGACCGGAAATACATTCTGGCAAACACTGTTTAGTATCTCACAGTCCATTCTTAAAAACGCAATTGATACCTTAGTAATTTTTCTCCTTCCCCCCCACCCCTCTTTCTTTCCTTCCTACAGCCCATTAAAGTGCTCCAGGGACTTATTATTGCGCATCCCTTGTCCTGACCATAATTGCCCTCCAGGTACAATCCTTCTCATGACTGAGATGTCCTAAACACAGCCAGGTGCTCTCTAGAGCAGCCAATGTGTTTCCACAGTGTGAGGATCAAATGCTGGACATGTCCCAGTTCCACAAACACCAAAGGGGACAGAACCAATACTGTTTACCTTATTAAAATCTGTGATTCTTGATTAACTTCTTGTATAGGCTCTCAAGAAGGGGTCAAACACATTTTCCTCTCAGAGGACAAACTCATTTAATAAATCATGTGGCTACAATAAAAATCTAAACATAGAAGAAAGATGAGATTTAAAACACATAATCCAAAATACTCCATTTTAGAACTTAAGAATAATACAGCATCCATTTATTTTCTTGAATATTTAACCCAGCATTAAACTGTAAAACTATTTTGTAAACACATAAAATTTTGGCCCTTAAGACTACAACATTGTAACTAAATGGGTAAATGAAAAATATTTTAGTTACAGCTAAGGCCTCTCAATATATTTCAAGGATAATGAATGAATCCCTAAATCGATACCATAAAATATAAAGAATTTATAAATAATTAAGACATTTATCTTCATGGTAGAGAATAAAGTTATTGTATGTAGTTTAGATATGAAAATGAAATTCCTGTATAAAACTGCTACCATTTTTATCATTTGTAGAGCTCAGTAGCACTGCTTATTAATAATAGATTAAGCAGTTGTAGCCAGCTATATAAATTGGCAGTTGATTGCAAAGGGACCTAAAATTGCAATAGCACAGCATAGCAGTTAATGCAAAAAATGGCCCTTTCATTTGTAAAATAACAAAAACCTGCACCTTAAATTGCTGTGCTCAGCTTGTAGCTGTTGTAAGGCAAAAATGAAAGGATTAGGACAAAATTGAAGCGATATGGTAGTAGCATTTACCAGCAAACATGATTACAAATAAAAGTCAGTTTCAACACTTCCTGCTCATTGAAAATTAAAGCAAAATATTCACCAGTTTACATGACGAATTCAGAATCACTCGATCTGAGAAAGTCAAAAGGCATACCTAATATTTCAATGTTGTACTATGAACTACTTCATACAGTACAAATGAGTAATGTACCTTTGAAAGAACTCCACTCTTCGAACTGCTAATGAGTACCTTTTCAGAAGCAAGCTGCTTTTCCAGGGGCTCAAAAGAAATTCCTTTGTATCAACTTAGTTGTATGCAAATTAGGTTTAAAAAAAGAAAGACCTGGATGGGAATTGAGAGCAATGAAACACTGCAATGTACAACACAGATGAAATGCAAAGGTAAACGTACTTTTGTATGTGTTAGTCACTGCTTCATGCTTAGGACTGAAAAGGCTTACTAGAAAACATCTGCTTCTATAAAAGCTAAAGTCAACTTGGCAAAAGCGAGTGCTAAATGGCCAGTTTCCATTTAAAATGCCTAAACCCAGGAACAAAATTAGAAGAACGTTGAGACTCTGGAAGTATCCACTTTTATAAAAGTAACACATAGCTTTTCAGCAATTGAGTTTCCTCAGTGTTTGGATAGTATAAGCATTCTTCCAATCAGGCACAATTAGAAATACCAGAAAACTGCAAGAGATATAGGAGTCACTTATAACACAAAACCTCAACCAACAGGAGAAAAAAAATATAATATTTTCTTGCAGTTTGAAAAAGGTGTACATAGAAAAATAGTTAATAGTGCATGACTAAGCACATGAAATAAGAAAAATGTACAGGTCAACTCATTTATAGTAATTCAACCTTCATCTTCTGATTTACTTACTGTAAAAAATCTATTATAGCCACAATTTGGTAGTGAACTGTAGCCATCTACTGGAATGAACAGATAAAGCAAATGTTTAAGACAATGTTCTTCCCCAGGAATTCAGTTTGCTCTGACTGCTCTAGTACATGCCAGAAAAATGCACGGTGTTAGATGCTATTAATACTGGAAAAGGAATACCTCTCCAAGGCAGTGCAGGCTAAACAATATCAAAAATACACTCACTCATTTGCCAAGCACATTTAGAAAAAAATGCAGTATTTCTTACAATAGCAATGCATAGATTGTTTGCTATAAATTGTGAAGTTTAATCTTACAATCACCTAGTTTACATTTTCAAAAGCATTTAATAGCAAATATTCCAGGTGAAACAGAATACTACTTATTGAATATTAATTTTAAAGAAAATTAAATATATTCAGCACATTATTATTATTATAGGACAGTGTGTTTTATTAATCACCATCAACATGTAACATAGTACTAATAGCTTAGCTTTATTTTAAAAACAAAAAAAAGAAAGAGAAAAGATCAACCCGTGCCGTAGTCTGCTGCTGTTCTGAATCATGAGAGCTTATCCCAATACTTATGGCAATATTCTGAGCAAAGGAACTCTGGCTACCTCTAACTCTCATGAGATAAGGATTAATATTCCTAGAGGAATTAATTCAACCTATGTTCAGCTTTTAAGAACATCTTCTAAGACATCTCAAATCCTATCAGGAAAGGAGTGCATGTTGAAGGGATAGGAGGGACCTGTAGTAAAATCCAAACCCATTATGGAGGGAAAACACTCCACAGAAAGAGATAGCATTTGTTAGAGGTAACTCCTGGAAGACTGAGCAAGGTGTCCTCTTCGGCTCAGAGGAAGAGACTGAGTGGGAAAGTATGTCCACTTCTTCCAGAGGTAGTTTCATAGAGAAGCATCATGGTGATGGGTCCTTGTATCTCCAAGACCTATCACCATGGCTGCAATAACATCACTGCTCACAGTATGTTCTCACCACTACTTGGAGTGTGTTCACTATGAGTAGTGCAGGGCCCAAGGATGGTAATTCAGTGCCAAGCTGAAGGCATTCAGATATGTCATCAGATGTAAAGAAGCTGTTAAAATTGTTGAGTGGGGAAAGGGGAAACCAGCTACAACAAGACCCTGCTGTCCCACTTTTAATGCAGTTTCTGGCCAATTTAATTGTCATTATGAGGGGACTCACAGGCTACGGCAGGACACGTTGCCCTCTGTCCTCTAGGTATGTTGGCCCTATAAAAGCAACATCAGCCTCTTCCAGGGAATTCAAGGGTCCTAAAGCACTCAGTCCATGTTATGCATAAATATAGCAGAATATAATTTTCTGTTGCATTTGAGGCCTAAAACAGACATGATAGATTTAAGATTTAATGCCTGCCTTGAGTAAAACTAGCCCATCAAAACAAGATACAAATTTTAATCAGTATAGAAGAAGGGTAATCCAAGAGGATTGGAAGCATAATAGTCTGTATTTTGAACCTTATATGGTGCTTCTGGAACTGTTTCCTGGAGAAGGGGTCAAATACAGCTGGAAAGAGGAGTGGAGTATACTGACAGCATTCAAAGATCAACACAGAATGTACACACACACAGAGCCACATGTACAGAGTATGCACTACAAAATGGGAGAGTGACTAGAAAATCTTTATCCATGATTAACCCCTATATAACTTAGCCTCTATGGCTCAGAAGAGGCCAGTACAGTAAAAGCAAAAATTATTACACAGAACAAGTCAGCA